>RPOG01000914.1:0-212522 GCA_008086565.1 Thalassoma bifasciatum
GGGCTGTTAAAGTGACATCACTGCCTTTTTTAAGTCCTAATCCTGTTGATGTTGTCTGGAAATACTCATTACTGTCTTGTGTTTGTGTATTTCTCATGAAAAAACACTTAAAAGGGCAGGATCATCATCCATCTATATCTAAATACTTCTTTTCAGTTATGTCCACCTAATGCATATCTGTGTCTGGTGTGTGTGTGTGCAGTTATGCTAATTTTCAGTGGTGGGGGCGTGGCCTACTTGTCCCTTTAAAGTCACCATAATCCTGTTGTGATCATACAAACCACAATTTCAAAGTCAGCATAAACCACCATCCAGTCAGGTCTGATATCTCAGGCTCTGAACCTTTTTTCCAAGACCTGAAGTGATCTAAATTTTTTTCAATTTTTTTGAGGTGCTTTAGCCTTACTCCCAACCTTCTAGGACCTTGTTAAAGGTGTGTCAATGTATACCACCATCTGACCCATTTTTCAAATCTGTCAGTCTAAGTACTATAAACCAGTATGTGTGTGTGTGTGTGTGTGTGTGTGTGTGTGTGTGTGTGTGTGTGTATGTTTACAGCCTCTATAAGCATTGTTTCTGAGAGGGCAGGACTTACATGGGATATCTCCTCAGTGTTTCCAGATCCTTCCACAGACCAGAGCAGCTGTTATTCTGACAGATACTCGTCATGCACAAACGGGTTTTTCCTCCAGAATGGGACGCTTAGAGGCAGAAAACAAAGGCACTCAGGACTTGAATGAAGCCTTCATGAACTGCGACCAAAGCGCCCCAAGTCAGAGGTCAAGCTACTGATTTGGCGTCCCCTCCCTCCCCTATCCACAAACACACACAGGGCCCCTCCCATCTCGCCACGCTTCAGAGGGAGAGAGCTGAGCATATCATGACCTGACAGCCCTGCTCGCTGCTGCAGGGGGCAATGCAGGCGATGGGAGGTCCAGATTTTTCAGTGGATCAGATCTTCTAGCTCAGCTCTGCAAAAAAGAGTTGAATCTTCTGGACTTTCCAACAGTATTTCCCATATGTTTGGTTTGCATGCTCATATAAAACTCAAAAATCCAACTTTGACCTGGTGGATAACTTTCTAACATGGTGCATGAATCAAATACAGGATAACCCTAGTTTATAACTAGCTTACACAGCAAAAATTACAGTGTATATTGTACTCTCTCAGTGTACACTCAACACCCATTACGGTGCATATAGGTCCAAGAGTGCAGTGTTCACTGGACACTGTCAGAAAAGTAAAACATATACTCCAAATTAAGAGTTACATGTGAACACTTTGAGAGTACAAATGTACTCTAGTACTTGTACTTTTGGGCACTCTTTCAGTGCTTCCCAACACCGGCGGCGTGAACCTGGAACTGTACTTACAGTCGGTTCTAAACTGCAATTTGTAGCACTTTGCAGGGCTGATTATTTCATTCTTAAAGAGTGAGAGCGTACTCTGACAGGTGTTCACCAAACACAAACTCTAAGTTGGTGCACATTGTTCTTCCATCAGAAACTTTACACCAGTGTCAAAGAAACTTTCTGCTGCACACACAACATCCACATGTATGGGTACAACTAGGGTTTCATTACCACTGTGTCCTCCTCACTCACAGTAACAATAACTGTTAGGTTACAAATCACAGAGGCATTCTGGGTACACTCTTCCATAGTTGACTTTTGCCTGGAAACCTGTTGCCTTATTCCACTTGAGTTTTCACACATGCTGAATCTAAAGAGGTTTAGTTGTTTAACATAGAACTCAAATTTTATAAAGTAGTCATGAGTTCATATTAGTAGTCTCAACTCGAAATCGTTTGTTCATACAAATGACACGAGTAATTTGTACTTATTATGTGCTATCACAAGTCAAGTTTTCTACACTGTAAAGAAAATCCTGTTGTTTTTATGGAAAAAAAAACAAACAAAAAAAACTGGCAGCTGTGTTTGCAAGGAAAAATGTAATAATGTACAGTAAAATTGTGAACAATTTTTTGAACAACTGGTGAATTTACAGTTAAAAATGTTATCATTATCTAAAAATTGCATTTTACTTTGTAACCATGAGTGAGGAGGGCACACAGTGGATATGAGACCATTTGTACATGGGTATATCACAGAAGTAACATAGACTGTCCATAGACTGGCTTTCTATGCCCCAGGGCTCGAATCAGCCATCTACTATATGGAATGGTTGTCAAGGATATCAATACATAGTATTTTCTTCTGTGAAGCTCTTCATGAAAATTCCTGTGAATATTTGCAGCCTTTAGTTTGAACAAGGTGACTGAACTCAGATTTTGCAATTCTTTTTTGTTTTTTGTCACCGCTTGTAATGCTCCAAATGTTTCATTACAGTGCATAACTGTAAGTTAACAAAGTGTTAGGAGGGGATGTTAGTTTACACCATGAAGTGTAGACAGACAGTCTACACAATGAGGAAGAAACAGTCTGTCTGAGCCACAGATGCAGCCAGTCTGTGTATGCAACAGAGCCAAGACAGCTTGTGTCATCTGTGTGATCCACTCATGTACAGCAGGCTCTCATGTCCACTGTGTGTCCTCCTCACTCATGGTTACAGGGTTCAGAAAGGAATGAAGTTCAGTTCAATTATACTTACTTATTTTTTCAAAGCTTTCTGCACATTAACTACACATTAAGCGGTGTGTTCCTTTTGGAAGTTTAATGGTTTCAAAAAATCCGACATGGACCAAAAAACAGTTTGTTTTGAGAGCAGAACAATTACTGCAACCATGAGTGAAGAGGGAATGAGCACAGCAGCACAATGCAATGCCCGGATGTAAATGTTTGACACCTGAAAATCAACACTAGAGGTTTTGCTGTGGAGGAGTGGTGATATGAGGCTTGATTCAACCAATGAGAAGAAGGCGCAGCGACATGATGACCAATCAAAACCTTTAGACTCACATGTGGCTGGTAAAGTTTCAATCAGCAGTTGGACTCTCAGGGAGTCCTTCATCCTAAAATGAACAAAAAACTCTCCACAAGCATTGAACTTAAAGACAACACCAGTGAGAGTTTCTGCTGCAGTCTGAGAAGTGAACTTAGGGCCCATTTGACACCAAAGTCTACAAAATTTTACTCTGGTCATCAAAACTTTGGGATTTTAACACTTTGGCATTTGCTGTGCAACAGCTCTGACCAGCCTATAATGTGTTTACTTTCCTAGTTTTTGTAAGAAATGAGTTTGTGGCTTTTCTACATCGAAGTGTTGTACACTACCTGGCAAAAAAAAGGTGCTGCCTTGATTTAGCTAAAAAATTAAACAATTAAAGCCACTTATTGGATAATTACTGCATAGGGGATTATCTTTCAGATGGAAACCAGTTATTTAATCCCAGCTGATGTAGTGAGTAATTTCCCATTTCTTGAAGTAAGAGCATTTCCACACACACAATGCGAAGGGAGCTTGAGGGATTGAACAGCTGTGTAGCCTTAAAAAAACCAAAAAAACAACACTAATAAGTGAGGCCGACCAGCAAATGGCCTCAGTTTGTCAGGGAGCATAAAGATTGGACTGTGGAGGAATGGAAGAAGGTCATGTGGTCTGATGAGTCCAGATGGACCCTGTTCCAGAGTGATGGGCGCATCAGGGTAAAAAGAGAGGCAAGTGAAGTGATGCAACCATCATGCCTTGTGCCTACTTTACAAGCCTGTGGGGGCAGTGCTATGATCTGGGGTTGCTGCAGTTGGTCAATATATCAATCAGAGCTCAAGACAGTCCAGTCAAATATTAGAGTGTGTGACCATTTTTTTTGGTGGCAAGGCAGTGTTCTTTTAAATTTTCATATTAAAATCATATGTTTTGCTCCTTCTACCCTTCGGGGCATTCGTTCACTAAAAGGAGTCGGCTCTCTGCACAGACTCTTGCTGTAGTGACACATGGTGAGTAAATACCCATGTAGTGGTCACGGTCACTCTCTTTTCAAAGGCCCCTGCCTCTCTGAAGGAGTTCCGAACAAGTCTTTCCGTCCTCCTCGCCCTTTTTACCTTCTCCTTTCCTCTGCTCTCTCCTCCTCCCCTTCTCTCCCCCCTTGTTTGTCCTCTCTTCCCCCTGTGGAGGGATCCCAGCCCCGTCCACCTAAGTGTCACTGAAGAATGTTCCGTCATTTAAACAGACTCGAATGCTCCGCTAATATATAACCAATTACACTGGTCACATTTCCTGTGTCTCCTTTGAGCTCTCTGCAGGCTCAAAGTGCCAATCAGGCCTGGAATGCCAGAACATGGCTCTTATTTGCCAGGGGTCAGTGCACCAGTAACCTCACATTCTAAAGGACCATTGTTCCCATGGCCAGAAAACTCGGAGAGGCACACATGCACAGCCATGGTGAAAGACACACACACGCACACACACACACACACACACACAAACTCTGGCCCCCAAAGGCCCCCACATCAAGGGCCCGCTCTGTTTAAACAGCATCCGCCTGCACAGCCACCCTCCATGAAAGGGATTAAACAAGGTGTGTGCGTGCTGCTGCGCGCATGAGCTCTGTAGAAAATAGCTTTCAAGATAACGACTCGTTTCACCTAATGCTGAATTAATTCAGGTGAAAATGCACCAATGATGTGTCCTGAATGCATCTGCACCTGAATGTGAAGCTACCTGTGTTGAACATAAAGCATTACTCACTGTGACCATTGGCTCAGCTCATATAGGGGGTGCTGTTGAGCAAAAATCAAAATTTAAAGCCCTATGACACCACCTGAAAGTAGTTTTAACCTGCATCCTTTCAGGTGGTCAGCAGGGGGCTGCTCAAAGTTTTGCTGAAATACATCAAATTTTATTCCGTTTTTTTTTCAACAGGCAAGGGTTAAGTGATTTTCTCCCCACAAAAGTGTTTATAGGGTGAAATATTTTTACCATTATTAATTAATGGAAAACACCTTAAAACTTTAACTGGACAAGCCTCACATGTCCAAGGAATGGATATACCAAAGAAAAACGTTCTCAGCTCAGTTATTTTAATTTTTAGGAGCTTTTCATCAATGAATTCATGACTTTTTCACTAACTTTGGGTCTGTTAATGATACAATTGTTCATTAATGAGATTTAATATATGGAAAAGTAGAAGGAGAGTCCTTCACTTTGCCATGTAATGTTCTATATCAATATTTATCACATTTTGGCATGGTTGTGACGAGAAGGAGGCACTGTGGTCTATATGTAAAACTACACCATTGTGTCAACTAAAATTTAAATGTTTCAAAAACAAAATGAGGCTTTATCTAAGATTTTGAGGCCTTATCTAAATTCTTGCAAATGAGAAATATACTGACTTTTCTTGTTATTTAAGAATGTGGTGAGGCATTATTATGGAAGCCCATTTGTGACAATTGAAAAAATAAAAATGAAAACTTGGCTTTATTCAGAATTTTTTGGTCCATATTGAGTTAAAATTCTGAGATAAAAAGTTAGAAATTCTTTAATATAAAGTAAAAACTGTAAGAGATAAAAAGTTACAATTTTGAGAAGAAGCAGAGTTTTTAATATTTATCTCGTTAATTCTACTTTTATCTCATAATTTTGACTTAATTTTGGCACAAAAAGAATCTTAAAGCAAATTTTTTCATTTTTGTATTTTAAGTGGCAGAAATGGACTTCTGTACATCATTTATGTTTACATCATAGAAAATGTTCCCTTTAAACAGAAAAAGAGTGTTTTGAATAAATGTATGGACCATGAAGTTACTTTGTGTCTATGAGTATCTTTGGATATTTTTTCCCACAAGACCAGGTGGGAGGCCCTCTATTTAGGTTTGTTAGATATGGTTGCCCCTACATGGGGCAAAATATACCCAATGATGAGAAAGTGTTTCAAGGTCAAACAAAATTTGAGATTATGCGTTTTTCATCCTAACCTCCTCTTCCATGTTTTCTCAAAGCATGATGCTCATTCAGGAAGTTGTTGTTGTATTTAGAGCCAATGGATGATGAAGCAGAGGAAGGATGTAAATTGCAATATGGATGAAATCAATGTGGATCGATGTGTTGATCATTTGATCAATGACTCAGTCAAGTAGATTGAAAGTACACTGCCTGGCCAAAAAAAAAGTCACCACCAAAAAAAAGATCATACACTCTAATATTTTGTTGGACTGCCTTTAGCTTTGATTACGGCACGCATTCGCTGTGGCATTGTTTCCATAGGCTTCTGTAATGTCACAAGATTTATTTCCATCCAGTGTTGCATTAATTTTTCACCAAGATCTTGTATTGATGATGGGAGAGTCTGACCGCTGCACAAAGTCTTCTCCAGCACATCCCAAAGATTCTCAGTGGGGTTAAGGTCTGGACTCTGTGGAGGCCAATCCATGTGTGACAATGATGTCTCATGCTCCCTGAACCACTCTTTCACTATTTGAGCCTGATGAATCCTGGCATTGTCATCTTGGAATATGCCCGTGCCATCAGGGAAGAAAACATCCATTGATGGAATAACCTGGTCATTCAGTATATTCAGGTAGTCAGCTGACCTCATTCTTTGAGCACATACTGTTGCTGAACCTGAGCAACTGCAGCAACCCCAGATCATAACACTGCCCCCACAGGCTTGTACAGTAGGCACTAGGCATGATGGGAGCATCACTTCATCTGCCTCTCTTCTTACCCTGATGCGCCCATCACTCTGGAACAAGGTAAATCTGGAATCATCAGATCACATGACCTTCTTCCATTGCTCCAGAGTCAAATCTTTATGCTCCCTAGCAAACTGAAGCCTTTTTTTCCGGTTAGCCTCACTGATTAGTGGTTTTCTTAAGGCTACACAGCTGTTCAGTCCCAATCCCTTGAGATCCCTTCATGTTGTGCGTGTGGAAATGCTCTTACTTTCACTATTAAGCATAACCCTGAGTTCTACTGTTGTTTTTCTTCCATTTGATCTCACCACACGTTTAAGTGATCGCCGATCACCATCATTCAGGATTTTTTTCCGGCCACATTTCTTCCTGGAAGACGATGGTTCCCAACTATCCTTCCAGTTTTTAATAATGCGTTGGACAGTTCTTAACCCAATTTTAGTAGTTTCTGCATCAATCTCCTTAGATGTTTTCTCTGCTTGATGCCAATGATTTGACCCTTCTCAAACAGACTAACATCTTTTCCACGACTACGGGATGTGTCTTTCCACATGGTTGTTTAGGAAATGAGAAGCAACTCATTGCACCAGTTGGGATTAAATAACTTGTTGCCAGCTGAAAGATAAGCTAAGTTAAATCCAGGTGGCAACTATTTTTTTGGCAAGGCAGTGTATGAACATCAGTATCTATCTTCTTTTTTACCTTACGCTTTTATTTTGAAAGTCCCCCTGTGCACTTGGTCATTGTCGCCATCTTAAACAAATGGTTTAAGACTTGTTTTGAGGAAAATGATTGCAGGTTGGAGGCAGGCACTTTGCAGAGCATCATTGTTGGTAAAATGTTCCTCCAGATTCCTGTTGTTGGCTGCATGGTTGGATTTGACTTCATGAGTCTGTTGTCATAGGATAAAATGACTTACCTGACAAGCCAGACGGACAGTTTCATATATCTGTGACAGAGATATTTCACTAGTCCATCTGGGTAAAGGGCCCTAGAGAGTGCTTTCAGAGGCGGGACTTAAAAAAATGTAGCAGCTGGTGATTGGACAACGTGCTCATCTCAGACCAATCCACATCAAGTCACAGTGACATAGCAGATTTGTAACCTGACACCAGATAGAGAGTTCATATATCCGCTGCGGAGATATTTCACTAGTCTGATTTTGCTCCTCTCCCGACTGATGAAGAGCAAAAACATTGTTTCCCATCAAAAAGGCTTTGAGTGACGTTCTCTGTTCTTCATTTAGAGAAGATTTTGAGTCTATTTCTGATAAAACTGCTGATGTCGCCGCTTCCACGAAGACCGCTTCACACTCCGCCATTGTGTTCAAACATTCAGACGCTTCCCCGCTGACGTCACATCTGCAGCTCCTACAGCTCCCGCCTCTCTTATCTGATTGGTCCGGTCAATATTGGACCGGGTGAAATCGGTTGTGGTTGGATCATAGCAAGATGGATCTGCAGGATTTCAGAAATGAATCAGGCAGCTCCATCTGCTCTGTAAGGCTATGAAATGACCCCTCACCCCAAGCTCTACAATAATCGTTGCCTGCGTGCAAGTGCAAGGATAGAAAAGTGCAACTTCTGCGAATACCAGGGGTTGGTGGTTCAAAGCATGGGGTTCAATGCAAGTGGCACCATATCTTTGGTGCAACAGTGTCAGCTTTCCACCATGTCCTTTTCTTTAAACCTGATGCAGAGGTAAAATTCCTTATTCCTCCAACATCAGCCACTCTGGAGCCACAGGGTTCTTGTGCACCTCAACTCAAGACACATTTCTCCCACTCGAGGCTGCATGTCTTGTTTTCAGATGTTGAATACGTTGGTCATACATCTTCTTTTAGCTGCAACAGAAACCAACCCGTTAAAAAAACTGCAGAGACCGAGCTTGTTTCTGGGAACAAAGTCTGCATTAACACTGGCAGTTATGTTTTGGTTGTCTGTGTCCCTGTAGGAAGTAAACATGGAGGGAGGGTGTGAAGCATGAGAGCCGAGCAGCGGGGGAAGTGAAAGAGAAAAATCTACATGTTCAATTTAAAAAATTACACTGACTACAAAAATGAATCAGAGCAGTGTTTGAAGGGGAAACGGCAGAGAATCCATGTATCGACTAGGATGAAGGTGTAGTCAGGGGCAGTTACCACCAGCAGGACTTTACAGGTCAGTCTGCAATAATAAAGACAATGTGATATTTGTTCAGAATTTTAAAAATAAGGAAGGCAGTTTATTGAAATGCAGATATCTATTATCAAATAAAGGGATGGGTATCAAGGCCTGGTTCTTGTCAAGAATCAAAAAGAAATGGTTCATTCCATCTACATCATTAGCCTTCACTCTGAGTGATTTCCTTTTTAATTTTTTTTACATTACACTAGAGCGGATGGATCACAACTATCAAGGACCTCAACTATTCTGCTCCAGCTAATTTGGCTTAGCAGATAAATCACAGTTTCCCAAGAAAACTCAGATTGAAGATTTTCTGCTTGAAGTTTTACTTAAGAAGCTATAAAACTGAACACACAAAGAATTGTACATTACTGTCTCACAAAAGAATTTATTTATTCAGATTCAATACATTCAACATATGATTCATCTCTTTATAAACCACAGATCAAGGGAAAAAAAAAAAAACATCCTGTAGCTTCATGCTAACGTATACGGAGAATAACATTGATATGCTAGCAGTTAGCATGTATCAATATAACTTTGGTTTAAAAACAAAATTTCAACTTTCATCACAAAAACATGTAGCGATAACTTTTTGTGGACAATACTTCAAACTCAAAGATTTCAAAATACTAAAAGATAAATGTTTTCCAAACAGGAAGTGCAGACTCATGGCTGACTTCAACAAAACTACAGCAAACACGAGGCTACACAAGTCAAATCTTCAATAACATGTCAAAAGAATACACCCACGTCATCTGATGTGCAATTCTTACTCTTTTTAAATTTGTTTTTATTTAATCATTTATATCAAGAAATATCTAAATCCATTGACCAATTTCATTTATTTACTTATAAATTCAATAAAATGTTGACAGAAACCTGTAAAGCTACATTTTTGTATGCAGACAATTTACAGAAGGAATTGATAAGTGAGTTGATAAAGAACTGGATTGAAAAGCGGAATCATTCAGGGCATTGTTATCAATAAAAAACTTATTAACACCCATCCCTAATCAAACAAAAGCTAACTAAAAAGATAAACCTTGAAATGATTTAAAAAGTCTTGCATATATGGTCAAATGTGTGACAAAATTTACTATTTACTTGTGTTTAGGCACCAAAACTTAAGGGTCGGGTTAAGGAAGGAGCAGGCTGGAGCTGAAATATAAGCCAATCTTTGTTTGAAAGTTTCCTGACTCGCCCCTCCTCTCCGAACCAGGTGGATGACTGCATTAAGAAGTGATTGTACGAAGAGCCTTGTACTTTGCAGCTTTGGGTCACTAAGTTAGCTCCTGCCTTTGATTTGCTGGGAGTGAACAACAGCTATTTCAGTGTTACTGAAGCTAACACTTACAATCACAGCCCTAACGTGTACTTTGGGGCATTTATCTAAAGCAGATGGGGAAAATATCCCATAACACGGTTAGAAATCAGGGAGAAACAAGTGTAAACACCCACATACAAACACTGACAACAAACCATTCACAGGCCGATGAAGCATGAACACAAAGTGTCTTTTTTACTGTTATCTAGAGGGGCAAAAAAAACCCAGGTTCAGTTTATCGTTTCAAAAACAAGAAAACTTAGAGGAAATGTGAGGTGAAGTTCTCCAGACGAGTTCATGTTCCTGTAAAGAAAATGGCAAATATTCAAACAAAAGAAGACAGCACCATTCAGTCAGAGTGATTTTCACTGTGTTTAAGTGAGAGTGGGAGACAAAGAGCTGTGTGTGTGTGTGTGTGTGTGTGTGTGTGTGTGTGTGTGTGTGTGTGTGTGTGGCTGATTGCAGGTACTTAAACTGTCCTTGCACAAAACATGGCATCGGAGCAAGGATGCTTCACAATGCTCGCGGCTTTCAGGGCTCCAACTTTCTGTCTGTAACATTACCTCTGAAGAGCCGCAAACATAAACAAAAGATGAGTCAGTGTGATGGAGCACCTGTCAGCGCCGAGTGTGTTAAAATCTACAGAACATCACACTCGCAGCATCACTTGCTGTCGCTGCTTTCTGCAGAACATACAGTCGATACTGTCCGTTCTGCGTTTTCCTCTAAACCCTGTTTCTTATCTCGATCTGAACAATATTTTGGGAGCTGGCTGCAGGGATTTTCTCTCATCCTGCTCCGAGACCAGAGGCTCGCTCACACATTGATTGTTGTTGGTTAATTCCTGCTCCAGTTTGGATCCCAGGTCATCCTCAGAGTGTTGGATGGGTGGAGGTCAGGTCTTGGAGCATGCAGGTTGACTTTTTACACAGTTATCTTTGAGAGACAATTTTATTTCATGGACTATTTTAAGTTTTCCAGCTGCCCAGTATCCTCTTCCTCCCAAGAGATGTGTAGTTATGGTACCTGCCACATGCATAGAGAACCACGGCATAGAAATTATGCATCTTGTCAGTGATATTGGCTTTTGTCGACTCTTTTTCCTAACAGGGCTTTAAATAATCGCTGATCCATAACAATTTTGCTCAAGCCTAAAACCCCTGCCAGTGTTTCGTCCCTTTTAGGTGTACATTGCGTTTTCTTTAGGTTTCTGAGGCCTTGCAGCCTCCTGAATCTGTGAACTTGCAGCTGGTTCTCAAGCACAGCTGTGATTGGCTGTGTGAGCCGCCCAGGCCAGCAGCATTGAGATGAATGGATTCCTTTCCTCCTTTTTTATGTGTCTGAATACAAGCATGCACATACATGCACACACACACACACACACACACACACACACACACACACACACACACACAGAGTTTCACACAGGTATGCAGTCATGTTAGGAGAAACCTGACCTACCTGATGGATCGAAACTACTCCTACGCTACCCTGTTAACCCCTCCATGTTCAGCGTGGGAAACAATGCTTCAGCTAATTCCTTCTCAAACAGCGCAGATGGATGGGCGGCTGGATGCATAATGGATGGATCCTCTGATAAGACTGACACGGCCTCCAAAGGAAGAGCACACACAGATAAAGGTTGTGTATGAGGAGGAAAAGGTGAGGGGGAGAAAACGTGTGAGAGGAAGAGGCCGTCAATACACCTTTTCTCATTTGTTCCCTCTCCTTTCCTTCCCTCGCTTGCCCAGAAGAGATATCTGAGGCCAAAGGGCAGGCTGCCTTTTCAAAGAAACATGATTGCAGCCTTGTTGCGAAAGGCCTTTCTTTTAGAAATATGTGACTTTCTGTTAGAGGAGAAAGCTGAAGCATTCCCTCTCCCATCACTGCTTTTCTCCACAGCACAAAACCATCGGTAGAGAGAGACCTTGTGCCTCTGAAAAAGGCCTTTCAAGACTCCTGTTTTCAAGGTCCTGCAGTGAAAGGCAGCCGGTTTATAGACATAGAAAAATCACCTTCCGTAGAGAAGAGGAGAGAAAATTCTCTGTTTTTCTTCCACTTTTTATGTTGTATTTAAAAGATGAATAAAAGCTCTTTCAGGGGACAGGTGAGGATAGATTGAAAGCTTGTTCCTGCAGATACCAAACATTGTTCTCCGTTCAGCTTCGAACCAAAACGCTGTGTCACACTCGGCACAGGCAGCTCTGTTATTTTGGCCTCTGGCTCTCTGAGGTTATGTAGCTTAGGTCAATACCATCTGCGTGTGACCGGTGTACCGCGCCGTGATGTCACATGGCTTGTGAAAGTCCGCTTTGATGTCAGCGTTTAGTAGGTCAAACGCTCAGCCGCAGCCTGCTGGTCCCGGCTCACGGAGGCTGAGTTAACCCCTGAAAAACATCTGACGTCTCGGTCTCTAGCAGTGACGGAGGAGAGCGCCAGATTACGCCACATCAGAGTTCCTCGCACTCTTTTTCGTGTGCCTAACAGGCTCCTGTACCTGTAGCTCAATCTACACTAAGGCATGAGAGAAATGTGAACATCCTTATTTCATTGAGAAAGTTTCAGCAGGCCTTAAGGGTCACATGTTTCTCTCAGTGAGGAGTTCTTTGTTTGTTTATTTTTCTCCTGCGTTTGTAAAAACATATTCAAGGACTTTTCATCTTCTGCCTTAATAACCCCAGAAATACCAAACTTCTGTAATATTTCAATTGAATAACTTTGAGGGAAAAAAAACCTTCATGGCTGCTGAGATCTGTGCTTCCTTTAACCAGCTTACATTTTTATTCACACATCCTGTTTTCTGATAATGAAACACATTTTTCAGAGAGGGAATTAGGAATTTCTACTGTGAATGTTTATATGAGCCCTGGTAATTATGTGTATGATTGACCCTGGATCATTCCACAGGTCAACATGTTGATTTAAACAGGTGAGTGTCATGATTGGGTATACAAGGAGCATCCCCAAAAGGCTCAGTCCTTCACAAGCAAAGATGGAGCCAGGTTCACAACTTTGCCCAAAAAAAACAACATCAGTTACGCAATTTTTTTTTTGCTTTCCAGTGAGGTTTCAGTATCCTGTCTATGTCCAATGTCATTACTAAATGATGTAAATGAGCATCCATTTATATATTTGAGCACATTACAGCAATAACCCCCACAGTTATTTCACCGTCTCAGTGCTCTGTCAGCTCACCTGCTGTTATCAGGGTCAGGCAGAGTGATGTGCAGAGTGAGTGGTCGAGTGACTGAGAGAGAGAGCGAGCAGTGAATGTGAGCAGAGAAAAGCAGGATTTGGACAATCTGACAGTTTGTTTGTAGTTAACATCACATAAGGTGATTTATTTAAGACTTTCAGGGTAAAAGCAGCAGCTTCCAGATCTGTGCTTTGTTCAGCTTTGTCTTCAGTCACAACAGGCTCTCCGTTTGTTTTTCAGCTACAACTTTGGATCTTCTGATCGCCCATTTTATTTTTTCTTTCACCTCTCTATGATTTCATAAGCTGCTGTAAAAAGTAGTTGTAGTCGTTTCGTCATAGTTTAGTGTTACAGTGAAGCGTTGCTTAAAGTTTGCTTTGCTTCCTGCAGAAATCGCCCTTCTTCTCTTCTTCTTCTCACAAGGTGGACCATCTTCTTTAAATGATTGTGCTTGTTCCAGACATGTCAGTAAAGATAACTCTTTATTGATTTATATCTCTGGAAAAAGATTGTTCAAGCCTGCAAAAAAAAAAAAAAAAAACAGGAGTCACCGAACGTCTGCTGAGTCTAGATCAGGACTGATTTAGAAATCAAGCTGAAGACAAGATGAGAGCTAGGATTATTTCCTCCAAGTCTTTGTTTTCATGTCCACTTAATGTCTGAGCTGTCAGATTATCTTTGGACTTGGTATAATTCTGGGATTTAAGGTGTTAAATCCTTCCACTCTGCTCATATTCTCCCTGTTTCTGACTCAGTGCAGTATTTCAGAGTTCCTCGCGTGGGCTTGTCCACACGGTGACCTTAGAGCGCTGTGATGTAGGCCACGCTGATAAGACGAGGAGAGGAGGAGGAGAGGAACATAACGGCGCTCTGCTTTATCACCTGCGTGTCCTTTGAAATAGTTCCTCTGCCTGTGGATCAAAGCTGCTCGCCGACACCAGCGACCACGCGGCTGCTGGAGCGGGCCGGCCCGGCTGACGGGGGTGGACTTCAGCCAGCGGTCTGCACTCCTGACCTGTCACCAACTTGGACTGGCTTGTAACAGTTGAGTAATGATGACTGTAAGTCACACACACGCGGGGCAAACTGCAGGCTGGGTGTGTGCCGTGCAGACGGCTGAAACATTCCTTCTTTCACCTCCTCTGCTCCTCTGGCGCAGGTGTCTCATTTCCATATTAGGGATTTCCCTCATTTCTGTTTCAAAAGCAGGTCAAAGTCCTTGTTTGTCTCTCAGGTGAACTTGAGTGTTTGCAGGAGCTGGTTTCAGATATGGGATCCAGTCCTGATCCCATTCAGAGTCAGGGAGAGCTGTGTTACATGGGGAAACCCCTCAAAGACAACCTGAGACCTTCTTCAGGAAGTCAGAGATAGAATTCATCATAACCCTGTTCACACTTCTCCTCCTCCTCTTTACCTGGGAGGCTTCAGTCACACAGTTTGACCTGGACAGATCTGAAAATCACCACTTCTTCTCTGAAAACAAGCTCTGACTAGAGGCTTGTTGTCACCTTGGGCTCAGTGGGTGAAAAAGTTAGAAGTTAATCACTGATTTATTCAGTTCTTACAAGATGCCCTAAACTTCAGTGTCATTACGCAATTTAAATTGGAGGTAAAGTCAGCTTGATTTGCAAACCCACTTCTTAAATAAGGTGAAGTATGGAGTCTGCAGCATACACAGTTTGATTCCCAAACCTCAGCAGCAGCTCAGGTTGAATTTATTGTTCAGGAAACAAGTGACGAGGGCTTCGGCTGGTGTTGAATTCTCTTAAACCTGACCTGTAATTAGTGTAATGAGGATCTGTCAGGGAATGGATGTATTACATAAAATGTTTGAAGGTTTTCACAGTAATTGGTTTTGCTGAACAGTAATGTATTTGAGGTGTCACTGGGCTGCTCAGCTCTGACAAACAGACCCACAGCGTGGTGTCAGCTGCAGGAACATTTGTTGGAACATTTGTTTCCAAAGAACTCAAAACTTTGAGGAGATTTTACTTTTTGGTTGAATAATGTTTGGAGTTAAGAAAGCAGATATAAAACTAGAACTAGAACTCCTCCAGAGCTTTGATTCAGAGGGATATAGAGTTTGAGTGTGTGCACAAACCCCCTTTTGTACAGCTGACTTTGAGCGGTTTCCATGTATCTGGCTGAATGTTGGAGCTTTCTTGCTGCTTGTAAATGTCAGACGTCACCGCCATAAGATACGACCACAGCTCATAAGTCTCCTGTTTTGAGAAACTATCACATTATTCCCCTCTCCTGCCATCCTCCTGTATATGTATTGTCTCGCAAATCTCCCGTATTATAAGTGTAGGGCATTAACACATCATCAGTAATGCATTACAGTAATACTTTTACTTGAACTAGTAACTCATGCAAAAGTAACTTGTTACTCTCACTATGATCTCATACTAAAGCACAAAAATTAACAGATTAGTTTCATCCTGCACACCAGCCAAGCAGCAAGGCAGTTTACGTACTCAGGGTTGCCAGTGGTGGTGGGCCAATTTAGAATATCAGTATATACATACCAATGTTGTTATCAGTACTGATCAATACTCAGGTGATTAGATCCATACTTAAAAATATCAGTAAATTGCTGATTTCCTAAATATTATAATGTTTCTTTTATATTTAATCTACACATATCAGCAAGCTCTTTTAATCATACTGATACATTTAATGCTGGAATAAAATAATTATTGATATTCATAAACATTCAAATTAACTGTTCTACAACAATTTGGAAAAAATAAAGCCCATGATTATTTTGTGGTTGAAAAATTAGTTATTTACTTTCATTCAAGAACAGAAGTGTTACTTTTAATGGTTGTGTGTTATTCTTGATTTATTTGGGCACACATCTTTGCTATGTAAAAATGATCTTTATTGGAATTGATTATCAGTGATACTTGCCTTATGTTTACTTATTATTGGAGGAATACTAAATTTCGCAGTATGGCACACCACTAGTTGCCAGGTCTGTGTTTTTTCTGCTATATTATGCATATTTTGGATGTTACTGCTGGTAGTTTATCATTGGCTGGTGGGCTGGTTTTTTTCAGTTGTTGTCATACATACCTGGCAACCCTGGCTAGTTTGAAAGATGGATAGATGTTGGTGTTCAGTTGGAAAAAGGAGACTTTGGCAGGAATGTATTTGACCAGTGTTGGGCAATAACATCACAAAAGATATTGACTTGAGTAGTTTAACTACATTTTTTCAGTAACATGGTCACTTCGTTGCTTTCAAAATCAAATAATGTTTCAGTAGCTTAGCAAAGTTTTTGCTCATGTAGTGCCATAGTGAATGTACACGCTGCATTTTCCTCAACATTTTAAAATAATCAAAGTCAAAGTGCTTGAAGCAGAGTTTTCTCTTGTTCTCTCATCTCACACTTACAAAGACAAGACAGTGAAGCCATCTGAAAACACTGACATGTCTGTGGAGAAGCAGAGGGTCAATGCACCTGCCATCACGTTACACAACTATCCCTGGGCTGCTGCCTGCATGCAATCACAAAGTGTACACACACACACACACACACACACACACACACATAATCCAGCACATTTGATAACAACAGATCCAAGGCGGAGTTTCTGTCCTCTTCCATGATGCACAAGAAACCCATCTCCAGGTGATTCCTGAATATGCACAACCAGCAATTACACAAACCACTGGGTCAACACAAACAAGCTACTTTTCAAAAATAAACAACTTGCAAGTCTAAAAATGGATTAAATCAAGGTTGAGATAGTGCTAGCAGTGTGTGTGTGTGTGTGTGTGTGTGTGTGTGTGTGTGTGTGTGTGTGTGTGTGTGTTTGTGTAGGATGGGGGATCAAATACTAAAACTGATAGGCCTACACATAGGAGGGTAGAGTGAGGGGAAAATGAGGTAACAATAAAACAAAAATCTATATTTTTCTGAATTACTTTTAACACTAAACTAGCGAATGGTTCTGAAAAGGGGAGTAAAGTTAGACCAAAGACCTACAGTAGCGCCTCCCCTCTGATGATGGAAAATAAAGAAAGTCTGCAGAGAGAAGAGTCCCTTTGGTTAGAGCTCATTTCTGCTGCCATAGGTTGTTCACTCTGTGTCACCTGCAGAGGGAAGGGGGCGCTGTCTGTGCAGGGATGTAAAGCGTGTTTAGCTGTATGCTCTACCTTCCCTTACCAGGGTAATGTGTGAACGAGTAAGAATTAATGCATTCAGCGAACGCAGTCATGTTTTGTGCTTTGTGTGAGCACAGCTCACTCTTTTGGCAGTGAACATCTGCTCACGATCTGAGATGTGCTTAAAGGAGGACTGAGATGAGGGATGTTGCAGAGGGGTGACAGGAAGTGCTAAGAAATGTTGAGTATTGTGTTTTATGGCAACAGAAGTCAGACACACTAAGGCAATCTCAGTTGATTCACATGGCTAATCCTGATCCCAGTTCACACAAGCGTTATGGTTAGCGTTATGAGGGGAAAACTTGAGTCCTGTCTTCACTGAAGCTCTGTCTATTCCACCCTCAAGTATAGATCCATCTGTCAACAAGCAGAACAACAGTCCGGTACATGCTGTCAGGGGCTGGTCTAGATTTTTTTGAGCTGGGTGCCCTGACCAGGGTGCTGGGGGTTATGTGAGCCCACAATCCAATTCCATTTCTTTTTGCTCATTTGTATTACAGGATCAACAAGCTGCAGCTTTTACACAAAAATGAAAATGACTCACAGTCTGAAAAAATAATTAAACGCTACACCTTAACTGAACAGTGCTGTAGTGCACCGAAAATGGTAATGTACAATCTTTCTTTAGTTGTGTTCTGAAATTTAACATTTATGAAATTAATACATATTTTCTTTAAATTGTCATGGACATATTTTACAACAGCCAATAGTATCTGCATGTCCATTTATAATGAAGCATGTGGACACATAATCCCAATCACACAATTTTGCCAAATCATGCAGCTCTGTGTGGCATCAGTGGTGTTCTAGGCAGCTGCTGAATGGAACTAAGAAAGTCATTAGTTGTACACCTCAGTTACTTATTTGAAATCAAGTAATCACAAAAGTACTTTGGTTACTTTTTAAGGAGTAATCAGTAATTAGATTACTTTTCCAAGGTAACTGTGGCAACACTGACCAATGGTGGCTTTGAGCATTTGCAGGATTCTTTCTTTTTTACTTTTTTGTTAAGGGGGCATGGTATGGGTTAAAGGATGGGTGACTATACTTAAAAGCAGAAAAAATAAATTACGTTAAAATTTTTCAAAAATATGCTGTGAAAATGAACTAGTTCATTTTGATTGGTGTGAACTGAACTTTGTGTGTGAGGCGGCACAACACTGGCTCTACCTCCCCCTATGACTCCCTTCTCATAATGAAAGAAAGGAGGAAAGGGACATTTTTTCAGAGAGCTGTCTGGAAAAAAGCACATTGAGGAAGAAACAGGTAAAGAAGTGGAGAGCTGGTCCCTGCTGGGTTAGGACGACGCTCTGCCCACACCGCTCTCCAGATTTCTCACAGGCAGAGAATCGAAAGAGTTGCCTGAAAAGAGATGCAACACAGAGACAGTGGGTTTGGTTAAAAGCTCTACCATCTCTCACTGCTCAATTTTAACTGCATGCCCAACCCCCCCTCCATGGCCATTTTCATGAGGGAAGAGAGCATCATTAAGAAGGAAAAAACACTGAAAATACATCACCTGCAGCTCAGCAGGGAGTGATTTTGTAGGACCTGTGAACAGCGTTGAAAGCGTCTGTTTGTCACTTCAGTTAGGAGAAAGTGATCTGTCGTTAGATTCAGAGGGTCAGTGCTGGAGTCTGCCGTTAAGATTTTCTCCTCTATACATCTGCCTCGACAGGCGGCTGGTCGAACCAGCGACCTGCTGCCAACACGTCCTCTGATGGATCATCATCATCGCACACGGCTGTGACTCACTGCATGTGTCTCTGTTTTTGTTCCTCGACATCAAGAAAAAAAATCCTTCTGACCACTTTTTATAAGACACCAGCTGTCAGGGGACGGGCTGTGTGAGGACACAGCAGACGCACGGGCGTGTGTGTGTAGTTTGGACACTCTGATCATCCTGACCGCGGTGGATTAAAGAGTAGCTGGTGGTCAGAGAGGGGCGGGGCTTGAGGAAAGTCAGGGTGAATACCTCCTGAGTTATGGAAGTGGACGAGTACATCAGTCCTGCAGCTGTGGATGCAAAGCCTTTCATATTTAGACAGACTTGGATGTGGAGATGAAGTATGGAAATGAGATGTTTGTGCATCAAACAGAGAGTACAGCAAACGTGCTCCTGTAGCAACAGATTCAGCTTCATTTTGAGGAATCTGCAAATAGAGAATGGAAACAGGACTTCCAGAGTTTATACCACTGAAGTGTCAGAAAACAGGAAACTGAATAAGAAATAAAGTTTGTGTTTACAGCGGGGGGGACGCGTGTCAGTGACCTTGTTGTTGCAGACAGAAAAAGCAGACTTCTCCTATTCCTGGACATATTTTTCAGCTCCTCTGTGTGTAATTACTGCAGGTTTGAATCAGCTTCAATAGGTGTATTACCACATCAGGTACACCCACAGACTTAATTGAAGCCCCCTGCTGAGCTCTGGTTAAAGCCAGTGATTTTCATGATGGATAAAGTCTACATCTGTCTGCCTTTTCTCCCTCTCTATCCCTCCATCTCCCCCTCTCGTTCTCTTTCTCCTTCACCGTGTGTGGCTTAAATTACAAAGCTTTCACTCAGAAGTGACTCATGTCTGGAAAATGCACTTCTTTCTCTCGCTCAGTTTTTTTTTCAACTGTCTTATTGCCTCTCAATCTCCCTCTCCCTCTATTTCTTAAGATGTCAGTGTATTCTTTCCCTCTTGGTTCCCAAGGCCGCGTCTCTATTGCCTTCTTCTACTCTTTGTGTACCTCCCTGAGAGATTAATTCACCTCTTTTCCTGGAAAAACCAAATATTTTTTTACAGTGCATGTTGCAGCAGCATGAAGTATGTTTAAAATCTGTATCCTACTTTTGCAAGACAAAGAATGAAGAGTGGAGACCTCGTCAGTCCGAGGACAGCAATAGGAGAGAGAAAAGGGGAGAAAGAGCGGGACCAGGGGAAGAAAGGAAGCCCAGAGAGGTGGTTCGGACGGAGGAAAAAAGAGCATAATTAGTCATCGATTTCAAAGACGGCATAAAATAAAACATTTCCCCCTTAGGTAAACCTGGTGAATGCAAACATGAATTAGCCGCCCACACTTGCTCGGTGAATAAGGCTGAAAGAATGCACGGCAGCCCACTCATCGAACGCCACAGAGCCACTCTCACCCCCTCTCACTCATTCTCTCTCCTCTTTCCGCCGACACATCTTATAATGGGTTTCACCTCCACCACTCAAACACGAGCTGCAGGAACAAAAAAAAGAAAAACATATTCATTTGAAAGTAAAATTGAAACATTGTTTAAAAAGGTCCACGCCTGAGAAGTGACTGTCAGTTTTCAAGTATTTTTTTTTTCTTCACATCGTTAAATAGCGACACAATGATGAGGGCGTGACAACCTGCTGAAAAGGACTGTCGCTTCTGAATCTGGTGAAAAGCATCATGTTTAATGGAGATACAAGGATGTATTTAGTGTAAGGGGGAGGACAAAATCCAAAAGAAAGCCCCCTCCAATCCCCAAATAAAGAAAAGATGTATTGACAGTAGAGGCCACTAATGCTACACTGTCATAGAAAATTATGATGAAAATAAAAGTTGTGCGGGAGCGTTGTGCAGCAGTAAGGGCAAACTACTATTAAAGGAATGAAAGGAATGAGCCCGAGCTTTCTGGTGTAGTGAAAGGATCGACAGAATGATGTGCAGAAAGAAATCTTACTGAGCAATATACTGCATTGCCCGACAGAGATGAGGATCAAGACCTGTTGCATGCTGCAAAAACACGACACGACAGCAGAGTTTGTAAACGGCTTTTAAACAACATGTGCCTCTGTGAAAGTCAGAGCTCGGAAACCAGATAAAATCCAGAAAATGAGATCAACTGTCCACCAACTGGACAAGTTTGAAGTTAAAAAGTCCCCATTTCCCCAAAATACAAGCATGAATAATTTCCTGAAGATGCTCAGAATTGAAAAATAAAAACACCTGAGCCTGAACATTACAGGCTAACCATGAAGCTGAGACTCTCCAGAAAGAGATGGATGGTTGGTTCTCTGGGTAATTTAATGACCTGAGGGTCAAACTTCTCTTTGCTTTCACTACCTTTTTCGGCAAAAAGTAACCTAAAACACATAAAACAGCCGAATCTTCGACTGCACAGTGATGAAAAATGTCTTGTCAGAGCAGGAACAGCCTTCATTGCTGTGATAAATGACATATTTCATCTCACACAGCTTCAGGTTTTGCAGAGACGCCTTAAATTGATAGAAAATCTTGTGTTTGCTTCCTTCTTTTCCACTGATTCTCACCTGAATGTGTCCTCTCTGTTACCAGAGCAACAAGTGAAATTTCAAGGGCTCTCATACTGCACTGTTAGCCTGCAGTCGATTTCTTTATCAGCCCCGCTTTCTCCCTCTCTCTCTTTCTCACACACACACACACACACACCGCCTTCAATACACAATCACAGTCACTCATAAAGTCATTGTTGTCCTTGCACTAGCTGACAATCAGCAGATGGAGACTGTTCGTGGAGGATGTTGGTGGGGAGAAAGAGAACAAAAGAGCAACAAATTCAAAGGCAGAATTTCCCAAAACCACACGGGTGTTTTTACAGCTCGTCAAAAACATCAGAAAAATCTGACAGAGGTTAAATAAATGAAGGCTTTTGTACTTTTTGTGTTATTTAGTGTGTGGGCGCATAAAAAAAAATCCCAAAAAGTGAAATGCTTCATGAGGGAAAGCATGATCTTTGTGGTGAGAAGAGTGACCCAGGGTCCAGCAATCAACCTGACATTTATGACGGACCATGACACGTCTGACTCATATCACAACACTTAAAGCTTCTTTGATCATGCTGTCTGAACCTCTCTCTCTCATCTACAAACATACACAAACACACACAAACAAACACACACTCACACACGCGCACACGATATCTGATGAAGATAGAGGGAAACCACAGTGAGTCAGAGACATACCACAATCAGCCATTGGTCCTTTTACTGAGGGGAAACACGGTGACATCAGACATGACCTTCAGCATGCTGATGAGCTCCACACACACACAGGCACATACACTCATACATGACTGTATTATTTTTCTACACTCACACACACATAGACTAGCAACAGAAAAAAATCCCGATGCAGTTTACTGATTCTTACGGTCATCTTTTGAGAAAGTGCAACAGAAGTGTGTCATTCTGAAACTGCTCGCTCTGCATCCGAGTAAGGCTGCAGTTCCTAGAATGTCCACTGGGGGCTCTCACAAAGTAAGTCAGTCCCTGTAAAGCCCCATGTTAAACTGTCACAGAAATATTCATGTTTACTGCTCAATCCATCCTCAATGAGGTTCAAAGCTATATTTGATTTAGGGTATGGCATCTTCTGCCACCCGTGCATGGCAGCCAGGTTTGTTTCTGGCACTTTCCACGGACAAGAAACCATCTGTAATTATCAAAAGTCTTCTCCTTACAAAAAAAAAATAAACAAATAGAAAACAGATTATTTTACACCTGAAGCTGTGGTATGCTACGTCCCCTCCCCCTCTCCTCTTGATCTAATCACAGCCACTAACCACAAATACATAGCGTGTTTGGAGTCTCAAAGGAGCAAAACAGTACATCAAGTGGCCTGCATTTTCTTTGCATTGAGTTGTAGAACAATTATAATATTCAACACATCTTTTAGAGGAGACCAATGTGTAGAGGAATCATCTGTCCACCTTAACTTGCTAACTAGCTCCTGCAAACTGTCACTAAGCTGCAAATAAATGCATGAATGACATACAGTTCTTATCTACTTGAAGTTTTGACTTTGCAAAAGAAACTTCACCTGAAGTCCTCAGAGAGAAAAGAAGAAAAAAGTATGTATCAGTGCTCTATAGGGCTGCAGAGATCGGTGATTAAAAGGATAAATGCACATTCTTCATCAGTGTGTGTGCTGGGGCTGAAATTCAGCCTGAGAGCTTGGTTTGGACAGGCTTCTTATCTGATCACATGAAGGAGCCATAGTTTTAACACTTTTACATTACTGCTGCAGGTTATGGCAAAATTGTGTTATTGTAATTTCATTACTGTTATTTGCAATTATGATGAATAATAATTTGATTCTACATGCTTTGCTGTAAAGGAACATTGATAGTGTATTGTTTTAGAGAAAAAGGAAAACTACATAATCTTATTACCAAGAAAGTGTTTTCATTGCAGCATTTTAAGTTGAAGTTTTGATCTATTTGAATCTAGTACGACTTTTATCAGTATCATTTTTCTTCTTATCATTTTTTTTCTGGTATAGATGTAGCCTGAATCCTGAATTTCTAATACATACAAATAATCAAAAACAAATGTTGTTTATTGGAATGTGGGATTACATTATTCATGCCCCCTGCATAAGTCAATTCCCTGGCTGGGGCACCCAAGTGTAAAAGGTGTTGACACACCCCTGGTTGTCCCCTGAAGGTACTTATGTTTCTTTCTTGTGAATGGATAAATTTCATGTCAGAATTATAGTGTAGCAGTGCAAAAAAGGCTCAACCATCTTCCAGGTGAAAGTCAACCAACTTCTCAACAGATCTAGATTTCTTTTTGACGTTTCTCCTACTCTGCTTTTCTTCTATTTGCCCCCAGGCCCCCAAAGGCTTTGATTTTAAAATATTTTTTGGATGTATGATCAGATATTTGTCTGATAAACTGCCCATCCATTCAAGAGCTCATTTGGCCCACAATGGGCAGGTTCAAAAATGACTTTAAGTCATTAAAGCTAGGATAAGACAAAGAGGCTTGCCCGGGCCAAGAAACACTGCCACTGGACTATTGAAGACTGGAAAAAGGTATTATGGACTGATGAATCAAAATTTGAAATCTTGGGTTCATCAGGCAGGATCTTTGTATGGCGAAGAGTAGGTAAAAGGATGCTTCCACAGTGTGTGGCTTCAACTGTCAAACATGGAGGAGGAAGTGTGATGGTGTGGGCTTGTTTTGCTGGATCCAGGGTTGGTGACTTGTTCAGAGTGAGAGGCACCCTTAACCAAAACAGCTAACACAGCATCCTGCAGCGCCATACAATACCCTCTGGTATGAGTCTAGTCGGTCAGGGGTTCATCTTACAGCAAGATAATGACCCAAAACATAAGTCCAAGCTATACCAGAACTATCTTGGGAAAAAAGAACAAGCTGGTAAACTTGAAAACATGGAGTGGCCTGCACAGTCTCCAGACTTAAACCCCATTGAGCTGGTTTGGGATGAAATGGACAGAAGAGTGAAAGCAAAGCAACCCACAAGTGCCACACATTTATGGGAACTTCTGTAACAGACACGGGAAGAACTTTCTGAAGAATATTTGATTTCTATTGTAGAAAGAATGCCACGTGTGTGTTCAGCTGTTATATCTGCCAAAGGTGGCTACTTTGATGAGTCAACAGTTTAAAATACATTTTGGTCTATAAATCGATTCCATAATTTCTTTTTTTGACCTTAATTGCCTATTTGTACTATGCTTTGACGTCTGAGTGCAATGAGACATAAAATGGCATAATTTTAAGTAAAAACACTGGAAAAATTGGGGTGTTCTAAAACTTGATTGATTGATTGATTGAATTTGATCAGGGTCATTTTGGAAGTTTCTGTTGTCATTATGATTTAAAAAGAGTAAACACAGTTGTTTTTAATAAATGTCTTCACTAAGCACTAACCGTGAGTGACAGAAAGGTTTTAGTGTTATCATTTCTAATCTCTGAAAAAAGGGGGAAAAAATCCTAAATTATATATATATATATATATATATATATATATATATATATATATATATATATATATATATATATATATATATATATATATATACATGGACTCCTACACGTGTGTCAGTGGCTGTGCCTGCCTCACCCCCTCCTCTGCTTGTTCTTGATGTTTTAGTTTTCTTAGGGCGTTTCTGGTCTGAGAGTAGATGTTGGTGACCAGCCAGTCACAGCGCGTACAGCACGTACATGACTTTTGGTGTTAGTGGGGGTGATTGTGGCAATAAAACACCCACCTCATTCACCTGCAGGAAGTCAGGTGTAAAGCACCTGAGTCTCTCCAACGTGGCTGCAGGTGCTTGCAGGGCTGTTGAGTGTATTCATGAAGCTATGGCTATGAGCTACCACCAGGGTTTACAAACAGTAATGCAGACTGCACCTTGAGACACATTTCCCCTTCTTTTTCTTCTGAAATTCCACTTATTTTAATTACTCATTGGCATATACTGGGTAGGCTGGCCAACCACAGCTGCATTTGGGTTTAAAAAAAAGTAGAAAAGGTAGAAGATGAAGGTGAATGTAAGGCCACCAGTTAATAAACAGACTGTCTATTCTATACATGCATCTGTAACTCTTTGCAAGTGACTGAAGTGTCTGTTCTCTTTGCTTTTTCAGTGGAATGGTGGAATAAATGCAGTTAACAGTCACTGTAACGATAATTTCAACCTGTTGGAAGAATTCATTTCCAATATGTTCACTCCTGTCTGCAGAGAGCAAACATCCCAGTGATAAAAATCAAACTGCTCAATGTCTGATGCAGCATCATCCTAGATTTCTGCACTAACTTTTTAAATTCAATAACTCAAATTTTCTTATTTTCTCCAAAGTGAAATTTGACTTCCACTGCTTCAGAAAGCATGAACTCACTTTCCATTTGTCTCCATCTCTCTGACTTTTGAGTAAGCTAATCAGCATCTCCTGCATTAGTCACCTCTTTACCCTCTCCATCCTTTTCCCTCTGCCCCCCTCCCCTCTCCCCGCCGTCTGCCTCCTGTTAGCGTCAGCTCTGTTTGGCTGCATAAGTGTCCTTTTGACTGTCGTCTCATCTGAGGCCTCAATACACTTCTCCCTCCTCCGCATTCTCCGCCTTAATGTGCATGAGTCAGGATCTTAAGCACAGGCTTTACAGTGGTAAGTGTTGAGGAGCACCTTTCATGTGTGTGTGTGCTTGTTTGGCACTTGCAGATGTGTGTGTGTGTGTGTGTGTGTGTGTGTGTGTGTGTCTGCTAATGCCAATAGGTACCATTATCTTCCTGGTGCTTCATTAGAATTAAATGTCAGAGCGATTACCTGCGTCTGTGACTCACCTCTAAGCCAGGTGCTTTCTCTTTGCTCACACATGCAACCTGCACACCAGGAATCCACAGTATTCACACACACACACACACACACACACACATACACACACACTGACACACACTCACACATGCTTACACACCTGACACATAGCTAAGGAATGGGACTTACCCTTTGGCCAAACTGCTCGCCCACAGATGTACCTGACATACCACAAATGAATTGAAGATATCATCACCTCTTCTACCAAACAACAAAAACCGCACAGCGTCTCCACTTCCTCAAGTCCAGACTCATCCCTTCATCCCCATCACACTTTTTTAACCCTCTCTGCTTCTATAGGAACTTCCAGAGATTCTACCTGAAAACAGACTTTTGCTTCATCAGTATAATCTCTGACTTTTTACTTGGACACACTGACTTTGAGGGATATCTACAGATCTGTGACATTTCCCTTGACTCTTAATTCCTGTTCTGTTGTTTCCTCTCCCCTGTCTTTGCCACCTTGGTGCAATGAATCATATTACAAGGATGAAGTTGCAAACATTGAAACAATCTCACTTTGACAGCTCCTGGTGCTGAAGCTGTCTGATCACGGGAGAAGTGCCTAAAGTGTGTGTGTGTGTGTGTGTGTGTGTGTATGTGTGTGTGTGTGTGTGTGTGTGTGTGTGTGTGTGTGTGTGTGTGTGTGTGAATGGTAAAGAAAAAAGGCTGGTAGAGCGGATAGAATCCTGCACTTTTGGCTTTTGCCCGGTGAAGTAGTCATAGGTGTTGAATTTTATTTTTGAAAGTTGTTAAACTTGTTGAAAACACCTGCTTCATGTGCAGGAACACAGCAACTATCTCTAAACTCTCTCAACCTCTGCGTTTTGGGCGTCCATCATCTTGTTTGGCGACAGAATGACCACATTTGGATGAGAGGATGGTCAGTGTCCAGGTTGCTTTAACCTCTACCATCTCCAGCAATTTTGCATTTAATTTAATGGGAGTTCATAAATAAAGCTCTCAGAATTTAATACTTCTACATCCTCAGATGCCTTTCCCTTTGGCAGGAAAAGGACAGGCTGTAAACTAGTAAACATCTCTTCAGAGTGCAAATAAAAGTCTGTTTCAGGTACAAGTCCCTCTCGTAATCTAAACTCAGATTATGTGTCAGTGTAGATTTCTGATGCCCAAGAGACACAAGGCCCCATTTTGGTAAGACTTTATAGAAAGGACACACTTTTTAGCATCAGTAAAGCATTAGTTCAGACATAAATTCTTATTTGTATATCATATTATGTTAATTATAAATGTTTTCTTATTGATGAATCTGAGCCTCTATAACAGAGGCCCCAAACTAAGGCCAGTGGACCAAAAATTACCTTTCCCACATTTGGTCCGGCTCTCAAAACAATTCCAAAATATCATTTTGAAAATAGATTTTTTTTTTTTTTGTATTGTAGGCCTGTAAAAGTCTGGGTTAAAAAAAAATGTTACCTAGCTGTTAACTGATTTAAGTGGGATTTTTTTTGTAATTGATGAGTTAGCTCCTTTTTCACAAATGCACAGTGTGATGATTCTGCTTTATGTTAGGCGGCTTTTTAGTGTTTTGGTGTGTCATTGTCTTGGTCCAGTGTTTTTTTAATTATCTTTTATTGTTGTGATTTTCGTTGTGTCTTGTGTTCACTTTGTTCAGGTTTCCTGTGTTAATTCTTAGTTGCTCTTCTTGTGTTTCCCTCGTGTTTGCTCTTTCACCTGTTCGCTCCCTGTGTGTCTGGTTGAGTTTTCCTGTTGCCCTCGTGTTTTCCTCCTGTGTGGTTGTCCTCATGTGTTTTACCTATGCCTTATTTCCCACCTGTGTTGATTATCTCTGTGTCTATTTAGTCTCTGTCTTCAGTCTAGTTTGTCATTGGTTCATTGTATTGTCAGTTTGTGTTGTGGAGTTGTGTAGTGTCTTCCATGCTCAGTGTCCTCAGTGTTCCCCACTGTCTTCCTTTGTTTAAGAGTGACTTTTTTTATTTGTTTGTTTTTATTTTTATTTTTTTTACATTTTGGTATTTAAATATTATTTATGGTTTGAATTTTCTTTTACACTCTGAGTTAAAATCGACAACTGGGTCCTCCTCCTGTGTTTCTGCAACCTTGTGACACACAGATTGTGGCATTTAACACTGAGTGACGTCCATGTTGATAGCTCATGTGCTCAGGAGTAGAAAGCCCACTAGAAACTTCAACAACACAGAAAAATGGCAGTAAAGTTAAGGGGAAAATTGATTGGGGATGCAGGATATTTAATCAGTTGTGGACAAATGATCTTTTTTTTTTGGTTCAATGGAAAAAGAAAACTTCTCACTTTTCAGACTTAAATTGAAAAATTAAATTAAAAATTGTAATTATGAAATTAATAATCCTCTTGGATAGGTTGCTTTTTCCCCTTGTGAAGTATTGCTCACATGTAAGAAGGCAAAGTGTTGAACAAATTAATACAATTATCCAGCATTAGGCCTAATACACAAATATTCTGAAACGAATCCAGTACCTGTTGGCATAGCAAATTAGGAATCAAAATAAAATCTTTGGGATAAAATCCAAATACATAAAGTGAGGACTCTTTATGATTCCCAAAGCATTTCTTGATGAGATTTAAGACAAGCAGCACCTAAAAACATAGAAGTCTCAGACATTTACTATAAATTCTGTATTATTGGGCACAGCTGAGGAAAGGCTTCACCCACCAAATTTCAAAAGAAAAGTTGTACATATATAGGCTGCTCCCATCTGTAAGTCTCAGGTGGATAGGAAAGGCATCAATTTGCGGGGAGGCAAGTGAGCCCCCCCCCCCCCCCAAACACACACACACACACACACACTTTTTGTCAGAGGTCATTTTTCCCTCTTCATGTGTAAGCCATTATAACCCCAGTTAGCTTCAGCAGTTCGTGCAATTCTGAGGCTCTGATCGCACCATTTGCACCATGCCACAAACTTCTTTCACTTTAAAACAGACAGTCAGCTAGCATGAACTAATGTGTACTATTTAAATGATAGTTTAACAAGTTACCATGAGAATAGGTTGAAGAGAGTGATGACGAAAGCTTAGAATAGACCTGCAGGAAGCAAAGTGAGCAGCTCCAGACTCTAAAACAGATTTCTAACAGGGAACTAACAGGGAAGGTTTTGTTTGACTCCACAAAAAGAGATTCTCCATTCATAGCAGGTGACTTAGTTGAGCCAGAAACATCCTCTGCTGCTGTTATCACAGGAACCCACCACCACCACCACCAACTCCTCCCCCTTCTGTTCCATCTCCTCAGATCTGCATCTCCAAACCTCCACAAATCCTCCTGTGCCACCATAACTCACCCCCAGCTCTGCTCCAACAAATCAGCAGCTGACAGTGTGATACTCTAAATAACTGCCCCCTTATCCTGTGGCTCACCAGGGCTGTGGTGTCCCCCCGTGGGGAGGATTATTGGAGCTGTGTGCAGGTGGAGGGCGAAGTGACAGACGCAGGTGAAATGAACTCAAACGACCTTCGGCCAGGGCCTGAGGAAGAGCTATCAGAGCAGAAGTCCTGGTAATTGACGACATACAGCTCCTCTGTTGATAAATCCCTCCCCAGCTCCGCTCGGCTCTGCTCGCCACCTACACAGTCATAAGGCATAAGGCCGCTGTTCAGTCAAAGGCCTTCAGCTCACCAATCCAATGTTCTCTGCTTTTATCAGAGCATGTTTCAAAGCTTCTCTGAGGCAGCAGTTTTATTTTCTGCTAACATGTTTTGTCAGAAAATCATATTTCTTTGACCTCCTCAGATTCCTGCTCCTGGTTCCTCACCCCCACTCCCCACACCCCCAGTGCCAGGCGAGCTGTGAGTTGAACTATAAATGACTCTGCTGTTCGTGAGGTTCACAGTGTTTGGAGTTTGACCTTAGCAGGGTGTTTGTGGAGAGTATGGAAACTATGCATTTTTGGGGAACTGTAAAGTAGAAGCATCAGGAAAACAATATTTACATTGACCCCAAATCCTATACAGCCCCTTGGATTTTGCAAAACAGCTGCCATGAAAATGTTATCATCAATGTCTCACTTTCGAAGATACAGGTTTTATATTCCTAGATTATTACCATTTCCAAGGCCAAGGAATCAAATGCTCCTAGTCGCAGAAGGGTTGAAACATTTGTTACAGCATTTGCTCCAAGTACCTTCTAATTCATAGGACAAATTGCTCATTATATTACGTAAAACAAAACATGGGGAATCAAGTGCAATGAAACAAAACTAACATATATTCTTGGCCTTTTATTTGATGAGTTCAGATAAAATCTGTTCTTACAGTTTTAATGTATTCAGTCCATTTGGTCCAAATTAGAAAAAACACTTCTTTTTTTTTTTTTTTTTTTAAATTCCGAGGTAGGAATCATAATTTTTCCATATTGTACATTTCATTAATTATTTCTATCCATTCATCAATTGAGGGTGGCTCTGGCTTTAGCCATTTTCTTGTGAGAGCTTTTTTACTAGCTGCTAGGAGTATTCTCAGCAGCTTCTTTTCATTATTGTTCCACCTTTCAAGGGGGATATCACCTATGTACACAGCAGCAAAAGTAAAAGGGATGACCACTCCAAATACATTATTAATATGCATATGAATGTCACGCCCGTATGACACTATTACCTGGCAACACACGCACACTTCCTTGGTGCAGTTTCTGTGATGGTGTTACAAAAAACCTTTTTGTATTCTTCCAACGAAACTCACACCGGGTAGTTGAGCTGGTGGAATTCCATTGTGCTTGACATATAGCTATCCAGCTCTCTTCTGTAATGTTAAAATTACCCTCCTTCTCCCATTTCTTTTAAATGTAAAGTGTAACTTACAGTTGATAATTCCTTTGTACATACTAGAGATAACTCTACATGATGTGGATTCTGACGATGACAAAAGTATTTTTATGATATCATTCCTTTCTGTGTCTAAAGTTGTACTTTGGTTTTGAAGGAAATAATGTCCGACCTGAAGGCATCTAGAAAAGTTGTTTTTTACAAGCCATGCTTTTTTTTTTGCAGTGATTCAAAACTCTGAAATGTTCTCTTGTGGATAAATGTGTAGTGGTTAATTATGCTTCTGCTATCCAATTGTGAGATCTGTGATCTGATCTATTTGGAGCAAATTCTGAGTCATAAGCACACCACTGTAATAATTTGACGGAGTCCTTCAATCTACACAGCTTTACTATCTCTTGCCAGGTCTTACATATTCTTCTAGTCCAAGGGTTAACTTAATTTGTTGTTTTATTCTGGATATCTGGATCTGCTATCATCACAGCTATTGGAATGCCCTGAGAGCATGCAGCTTCTATCTCTTTCCATCTTGCGCAGTACGCAGGAGTACACAAACAAATGAATGGCCTCAACTGTGCTGCATAATAGTAGCTTTGGAAACAGGGGAGGCCAAAGCCTTCTAACTCTTTTTTAAGTCGTAAAGTTTTATACCTAATCCTGGGTTTTTTTTACCCTGCCACAAGTAACTGGATATCATCCTATCCCATTCTATGAACTGGTTTTTTGGGATGTCCACTGGAAGACTCTGAATGGGATAGAGCAGTCTTGGTGGGATGTTCATTTTAATGGACTCTGCTCTGGCGCTCAGACACAAGAAAGGAATAACTTTCCTGATGATTTTTATTTTATCCTCTGATATTATCGACTGTAGATGATGTGATTCATAAATTCTTGCAGTTGTACACTGAGATTTTATTTGCTCACGCAGTTGTTGACAAGGTGGTGAACCTGGCTCCATCTTTGCTTGTGAAGGACTGAGCCTTTTGGTGATGCTCCTTTTATACCCAATCATGAAACTCACCTGTTTAAATCAACCTGTTCACCTGTGGAATGATCCAAACAGCTGTTTTTTCAGCATCAGCAACTTTATCAGACTTTTGTCGACTGCTCCCCTAGCTTTTTAGGAATGCAATACAGGCATCAAACTAAAAGTAAGTAAATATTTGCAAAGGAAATCCAAAGTTTATTGGTTTGAACATTAAATATCTTGTCTTTGTAGTGTGTTTAATTGAATATAGGTTAAACAGAATATGCAATTACATTTCACACCACGTCCCAACTTCATTGGTATTGGGGTTGTATGTTGAACATTTAACTGTACTTCACATGTTAGTTGATGGTGGTTGTATTATAGTGGCTGTAAACATGAGCAACAAACCTCAAGCTGCTGATGAGAAAGAGACACTTGTCAAGCTCCGGATTCTATCAACTAGAAGCACGTTTTTTAAGATAAAAAGATACCATCTGGGTCCTGAGGGTCGCCCCTAACTCTGTGAAACATTTATGTCTGGTCACTTGTAAAATATTCAATAGAACAGAAAATTTGAGTCAAACAATTTTGTTGTTGATTCCAGCTTATATTTTTGTTAATACCATTGGCTTCCTTTGCCCAGAAAATGGTGATTTAGCTGCCAATATCATTCTTTGATGTTCCTTAGAAGCTGAGATATTGGCAGCCTTAAAGGTATCAGTGTAAAAAGAAATATTACTTTTCTGATTGCTCGTACACTATCTGAAAATATATAGTGTAGATATTCTCCACAGAAATCAGTCCAAATCACATAGTGAATCTGACTCTGTGTCTGTGCTGCACAGTGGCGTGCAGATCGGACGCATTAAGTGTTGAAGCTGCGAGTTCCTTGGAGTTTCAGCAAATGAGGCAGAAATATTCCTCCATCATTACACAACACATCATTGACTTCACATCTCTCTACATGGGGCGATGTATGTCTCTCTCTGATCTCTGCAGCGTTTGTGAGCTGTGCATTCACTGCAGACACGCTTAGCTGTGATTAATTACAGGTTTTTTATTCCGAAACAGTTCCTGTGAAGCTACAGAAGAGAGACGTGAAGGTGCTGCGATGTAAACATGGGGACAGGTGATTTCAGCTGATCAGCGGTGGGTTCCTTCAGTCTAAACAGCTCTGTGTGTCTTTGCACTCACAGCGTTGGTCAAAGAGGCTCTCCTGTTCGCAGCAGTGTTTTCCCTCCACCTGTCAATCATCCAGAGTCTTGTTCATGTGCAGAACTAAGCATGCAAAGGGCAGCTCTGCCTCTCACACTCTTACAGGCATAGATCCTGTTGCTTGCTTTGGATGGTGTTATCATTAAATGATGAGATTTTACAGCACATTATTTCACAGTTTGTCTTTCTTCTCCCTGTGGAATATTCTCTCTGATTCTTCGTGCTTACGCTGCAGTGAAAGCTACATGAATGATCACAGGCTGTTATCATTTATCCTGAACTAAGGGTGAGATGAACTGGTGCAAGATGATGAGTGTTAGCAGGCCGGGCTGGATTTGCAATGAGCTTCGTTACCTGGAGACGTCCTGTGATTTGTGGAAATTGGATGTCATTTGTCATGATCATGCTCTCTAGGGTATCCCCCGCAAATTACTCACCAAGCTACTCCAAGACGAAACTCACGTCATCAGAGCTGTTAGCTTTCATTTCTGAAACTTTCATCACGATGACTTCAAGAAATGTAAAGTGGTGTTTTTGTCCAGAATTCAAACCTAAAGATGTGTCATCAGCAGAGCAAATAAACCAATAAAATAGTTTCAGAAAGTCAGAGTGAAGAGGGGATTGAGTTAAAAAAAAAGAAGGATTTCAGGTTACACTTTTTCAGCTGAGTAATGAAGAACTGATGCAGCCTAACGTCTCAAAGTGTCACGCCTTTTTCTGATTGTGTTTCTAATCCAGAGACAGGCGAGCCGTGATTCATCTCATCTCTTTAAAGTGATCAGACACAGATTTACTCATCCCTCCAGAGAATATAAACATGCATGTGCACATTCAGAGTGTGCAGAATTCAGAGCTGACATAATTCATGTTTTACTCCGCTTGTCTTCAGTGCATATTTCCACTTCTCTTCTTTTAATGAAACCTTCAAATGTGCTTTTGAGAGGCTCGTCTCAGACATTCATCAGCTCTGAAGGATCTCAGCATGGAGACGCATTCAGAGAACAAAAAGCATCAGAAAGAAAGAGAAAAGACATTTAAAGATATGAACGGCAGCCAGACTTTCAACCATCTCTTAGAATCATTTGTTCGTTAGCACGAGGGGACATATTTTTAAATGTTTGCTGTAATAATGCAGGATCTGCAGAAATGGACAAGGATGAGTTGTGAGCCCTGAGATTATTGAGTCTCAGTCTGAAACGCTCATTTCATCTCTGAGGTGATGATCACTGAAATGTCTCACTTTACATGTTTTACTTTAATGCAAGGTGACCATCTGCTGAAAACTTAAAGAGTTGACCCCCTACGTAGTCTCTTAAAGAAACTTTTAAAATAACCTAATATCTTCAAAGACAACAAATTAGTTTCATACCGATTGAAAAGTCTTTTATGTTTGAGAAGAACATTTTCTATAATGTAACAATGAATTACATATGGAAGCCCTCTGACAGTTAGAAATATCAAAAACAAAGAACTTGGCTTTGTTGAGATCTTTTTTTCTTTTTCCCCAAACAAAATCAAATTTTTGAGATTAAAAAGTCAGGAACTCAACTTTCTATCGCATACTTTATGATTTTGATTTTTAACAAACACTTTATCTACAATGAGGTCAAACAGGGAGACGGTAAGACCTCAAAGCTAGTCACGTCAAAATCAGCATAAATATTTTGTCAAAACTAATTTTCCATGAGACACACTGTACAGAGCACCTTGAAGGCCCCACAACTGCACAAACTTATCTCCATCTCCCTTGGCTCTGTGGAAGTGAAACTCCAGCCTCAGTCTGGCTTTTACAGGGCCACAGGATCCAGCTCACATTCCAAAAGAACCCAACATAGTCTGAAGGTCAACAGACAAAACAGGATTAAATGTGAATTAAAGGTTATGTTTGCTCTGCTTGGTGAGGATGGAGCTGGTAGATGAGCACTGGTAGGACACAACCAGGATTCACTAACATCACACGTTACAGACATGCCTCAGAGCACTGGGCTGTGAGGAGCTCAGCAACTAAACTACGGTGCAAACTTCAAAGGTTTGCTTGTAGTCATGTTTCAAACCACAGCCCTGATCAAATTAATAAATATATTACCTTACTGGAGGTAAAGTTAAAAAACTTTACTCCTCTTTGCTCAAGACAAAGTTTTACCAGACACAAGAAGTTCTGATTTACTTTCACATTTTAATTTTGAATCAAATACATCACAACAGTTTGTACGAGGCCTCCAGCCGAAGGGAGTCACTGCAATCCACTTCTTACAGATTCTCCTCACAGCCACGGTTAATTTTCTTGGGGTAGATTTGTAACCATAGTAACCCCTTTGAGCCCAGTGTTGGTGTTATGATTTGCAAATGAAGTTTCAGTTGGTGTTATGATTTGCAAATTAAGTTTCAGTTGGCGGTAGATTTGGAAACAATTAAGATCGAGCAATAATTCTTCTGAAATCTGGGTAGTTATACTTTTATATTTCATTTTCAACAGTCCCAGAATCCTGTTCCCTTCTACCAATGTTTGCACAAATCCAGTATAAAACGAAAACAACAAAAACATTATGATCTAGACCACACCTGTGGATTAGCTGTGGAGACATACGACTATCATGACATTTCTGTATTCTGAAAAATTAGAGTAAAAATATGGTTTTATAGTTTTTTCTCTTTTTTTTTCTTTTAGCAATTTATTAATTTATTTCTCTTAATTTCAGTGAAAGCCTTGGTTCTTTCCTGTGATTGGTTGGACACGAGTTGTTCACAGTAACTGTATTTTAGTCTTTCCATTTGGGTTCTTTATTTTTAAAAGTCTATGTCTCATTTCAGCTTGAGATAATATGATTGTAAAACAAGAGTTCAATGCAAAAAAATGACACTGGTCATCAGACATTGAGCTCTGACAACATGATGTAAAAACATGCAGCCTATCCAGAAACACATTTTAACTGAGTGCTTCCTTCTTCTGGTAAACAGAAGTGGTGCTGGTGTTAAGGATTAACCCCTTCGTTCCCATCCAATTCTGGCTTATTTGCCATGTTTCAGAGCTTATAACTGTAGAACCATTAGGTTAAAACTCATCAGTGACACCTCATTTGAAAGATTAAAGTCTCTAGTTTCTAGAGTCAGGGCTGCCAAGTTTCAGAAAATGACAAAAGTGAGACTTTAGTGTCACATTGCGGTTGGCAGTGAAATTTTTGGGATTTTTTTTTTTTTTTTTAACATCGACTGGGCCTGTTTTCACACTGATTTATACCTTAAGACTGATAAGTCCCATTTCTGGCCTGGTTCAGCCAATAAAACTGCTTTTTATTTTTATTTTTTTCATTTCAATATCTGTGTGTGTGTGTGCGTGTGTATGCCGATGTGTGTTAATAACTCTATCATAGCCAAAAACGCTCAAATGTTGTGTATATTGTATGTATTCTGTTGACTGCTAAATTTTTTGGTGCTATAATGTAACAACTTAAGGGGCAGAGCCAGGGTGTATCATTTTGGTACTGATTGGCAGCAGCAATCTGTCTGTTATCTACTTCAACCAATAAAACTGAGTTGTACGTGACTTTCATGTCATGATGTGTCATGATGTGTGCTGCGATTGGTTGCCAAGCAATTGTTGTCACTGATGCTACTTAGAAACTAGAGCTTCTGGAGGTATTTGCAACCATCATGGCAAAACAAATGTCCGTATGAAATTTCTTTAAAAGACCAAAATTGGAGGAGCAGGTGTATAATTCTGATCATGCCACCACCGCTACTAACTTCATGGGGAGGGGACTGTTGAGTTAGCACCACCAAACTCACCGCCTGGAAGCAACCCAGTGCCCACACAAGCACAGGTTGTTCCAGGTACAACAGAGGGTCTTCACCCAACCACTGACCAGGAGTGAAAGAAAAGTTTTTGTGTTATCACCATCGACTGTATAAAACATGGACGTAGTCTCCCTGAAGTCTCTCGTCTGTCACTGCAGCCCCACTTTAAAGTAAAACGGCGGGGGTGGCCATATTGGAATTGGGACTGGTGAATTTTGCCCAAACTCACAGCCACTGGGTGTCAGTCAGATTGGGCCAGCTCTCAATCTTGATATTTTCCTAATGGCCAAGATAGAAAAACATTCACCCCCCTCACAGTGTGTGCCATTAGCAAAATTAGAAATCTAGATGGGAGACAGCTTTGTACAGGGCGTTAAATATGCTATTTTCAGCGCTGAAAATGCCTTTTCTTTTTTGGCTTTGTGTGTATGTGACTTCCTGTACTGCTGGAGCCAGCCTCAAGTGGTCACTGGAGGAACAGTAGCTTTTTTGCACTTCAGCATTGTCTCATTTTTCAGACAGGAAGTTGCTGCTTGGTTATCATTCATATTCTCTGGAAAAAGGCCAAGAAATCAAAAATTCTGCCAGGGAATGCAAACTTATGAGTACAAGTGTAACTCCTTTGGTTCATGTCTCCATCATGTCGACAAATGCAAAGCAAAGTAGCTTCACGAATGAACCAATGAAAAGCAGCTGTCACAACATAGTTTAATGCCTCTGTAGAAGACCACAACTGTAATATACATGTTTACAAAGTTGTTATGGTCCTGATGGGATGAGGGGGTCTTGAAGAGACTAAAAAGGGTCTGGTGTTACCATGGGAAAAATGAACCAGATGTCATTTGATGCATCCTCTGGCTTATTCCAGTCTATGAACCCTGCACAGACCTCTGTAAAGACACAGCTCTTGGTATGGCATAGATGAAGCTGGTGCCTGCAGGGGTGACAGCAACAAAGCATTGTGAACATGAATGCAAATGTCAAAAACCTCTTAAAGGACCCAAACGCACGACTAAATATACTCAAAAAGTTCAGCAGCTGCTGGAAAAACAGACTCAAAAGGTCGACAAAAATTCACAGGAGAACCTGGACAGACAATCAAAATACTCAAGTTTTTATTCAGGACAAATTTGAAATACAGCTGAACAGACGCTGGACAAAGGGAGACACAGACGATGGCTGTGTCTCAATTCAGAGGCTGCAGCCTTCGGAGGACCCGGCCTTGGTGTTCTTCATGGACCGCGAAGGCTGAACTGAGTGGAGACGGTCTGTGTCACAGCCCCGCCCTTGTTGCTTAGCAGCTGTCGAGCGCAGAGGTGGAAATGGAGCCAGAAAGTATGATAACATTTTTTGTTTTTTATGTTTTGTTAGAGCTGAAAGTGTTTCACTACCAGCGTTGATGAACTGTGATGAACTTGCTTAAAATAGAATAAAGAGAGAGAGTAACAGGCGTCAACATTGCTCTGTCGTGAAATATAATTTAATGGTAGTTCTGTATGACAGTAGCATTTTTAGCAGGGTTTCTTTACTTTTTTCAACTGTTATTGTTACTTTTACTTCTAAAGGGGGTCTGAATGATTCTTGCAACACTAACAATAATATTAATACATCAAAAAATATTCATCTGCAAGTGGCTGATTTGAGAGATGGATGAAAATATACTGTAGGCTGCCTGCATTTAGAATCTAGCTTGTATTAAATTTCCTCTAATTATCTGTTGTAAGTTGTTTCTTTCTAATTCAATATAGAAATCTGTAAAAAACAAAACAAAACAAACAAACAAAAAAATTTCAATAAGTTAATTATTATTATTATTATTATTATTATTTTACTAATGTAAAGAATCTATCATAAACGAGAGAAGAGAAATAAGTAAAAAAAATGATAGGGAAAAGCCATGATAAACACATTATAAAGGTAACAAAGTTTTGTGATTTAAATGGTGTTTGTCATGTAAACCTGATTGGTGATGGGCGCTTCTTGTACAATTGCTATTAAGCTTCTTTTTTTTTTTTAAAGATATTTTTTGGGCTTTTCTGCCTTTAATTGAATAGAGGAGGACAGTGGATAGAGCAGGAAAGGGGGAGAGAGTGGGGAATGACATGCGGGAAACAGGCCACAGGCGGGAATGGAACCCGGGCCACCCGCTTGAGGGCAAGCCTCATGGTGCGCGGCCATATCCACTAGGCCATCTGTGCCCCGCTATTAAGCTTCATTTAAAACTCCCTCTAATTTTCTTCATTGAGTTTGGTGCCGAAAGCTTTTCAATGACATAGAAACAAACATTTACAACAGAACTCTTCCGGGAGTCCATCACTTTCATGCTGACGCGCAATGAACCCTGGGATACGTAGAGCTGTGAAGGATCCGACAGACCTGTCCTTCGCAAAACCCCAAAAAAGAAGGCTGGATTTAGAGAAGCCTCTGAATTGAGACAGCCTCCGACGCAGCGCTGTGACATACCCGGACCTCAAATCCAGCCTTCGAAGGATGCAGCCTCTGAATTGAGACACAGCCAGTATGTATACATAAGGTAGCGTGGCACAGGTGGAAACGATGAGGGCGGAACAACAATCACAAGAGCAGGAAACACATCACTCCCTGTGGAGTTTTCCGTTTTCTCCCATGAAGAGATCTGGGCAGTTCCCTTACTCTGGCTCATACCTGCAAATAATCAGCACCAATCACCACCTGCATTTAACCACTGCTCTGAGCCTCCACCAGTGCAACAGTTTTCCAGTCCTTCCAGTGGTGCTACAGCCAAAACTCTAAAGCCTTGTTTCCACCAGGCAGTCAGGTACGGATCAGTACAGTTTAGTACAGGTCAGATCGGTAAAGCCTGATTCTGTGCGCGTTTCCACAGCCAACTGTACCCTGCTTGATGGGCCGGATGTCGAGATCCGCGTCAGCTACGTAACAGCGCGACGTCACTGCAGCGCTACCAGCGCTACACAGTGTACCCCGCAAATAAATGCAACGAAGAAGAAATTAGTGGCATTGTAAATAAAGAGCAACGACGTTGCGACGTCACGTTACCCTGATGTCGTCATGTCACGATATGACGGTAGAGCACAAATCTCTGCCGTGGCCAAATTTTTACCGTCATACCGTGTGTACCACGCAGCCCTAATGCAGACTGACTATGTTGTATCTACATTTCTGTGGGCAATTTTGTCTTTTATGTTGCTATGATATATCAGTAAAATGTACACATTTCCCATTAGTTCAGGATGTTTCCTAGCAAAGGGAATTATCAGAATGTATTTAGGAGAAAAGGCTGTAAAAATGTGATTGTTTTAAAGAACTGGTCTTGTGTCTTAGTTTACCCCAGCTCCGGGGTAAACTTGACAACAACCCATTCCAGACTAGTAACAGAATCATAGGGTTTGGTCACTAAAGCACATTTTATCTTAACTGGAGGAACTGTTCAGCTAGTTGTTTCAACAAACTTCTCCTCCATCTCATTGGTAAATATTCTCCTTGCCTCAGCTACTGCACCCCAGGCTACTGATTTTAGTTCCCCTTCTAAATTTTCTTTATGAATCTTAGGAGGCTTGACTTGTCAATGTTTCTATCCCTTGCAGCTGCTCTTAAAGACTTCTTTCCTTGGCTCCTTGAAATGAAGAGAGGAGCGAGGAGACGAGGAGATTCGTTTTAAGACAAATGAGACGTCCTTTCCTTCAGGGGCGTTTCATGGCGTGAGATTTTTTAGTGATGACAGCGTCAGCTGATCAGGATCATCTGTCATTCAGCTCTAACAGCTGTTTGCGTGTCTGCACATGTGCTTTAATCAACAAAATACAAACAGTAACATAGCTTTAACTTAGTTTTTAATCTGTTTAACAAACACTTTCACATGAAGAAAACCTGAACTCTGTTTACTTTGTGTCCAGTTAAGAAGCACACGGATCACTTTGGAGGTAAAATACGTCATTATTGGATTATTTATTAATTATTTATCTTTTTTTCCAGAGCAAATCCGATCCTGAACCCTGAAACTGATTATATAATAATATATAACCTATGGGAACACTAAAAGAGTCAGATGTCAGGTTGAGATAGAAATCATTTTCTCTTTACAAACCTCCTGCTCATGAATGAAACTTCATAAACTGCAATGTAACGTGTTTTTGTCTCGACAGACTTATTCTCTGACTTAAAGTCTCTTTATTAAGAAAGAGAAGTTTTAAGAAAATAAATAGAGGAAATAACTGATCATGAAATACAATTTTTGTTCAATTTCACTTAACTATACAAGTTATTGCATGATGAATCTCAGTTATACAGACTGGGGAGCTCAGTCCTGACGGAGTTCTACAGGTGTGCGGTGGAGAGCATCTTGTGTTCCTGCATCACTGTGTGGCACGGCAGCTGCTCTGTGGCAGAGAAGAAGGCTCTGCAGAGGGTAGTGAAAGCGGCACAGAGGACTGTGGGATGCAGTCTTTCAACTACCACGGACATCTACTCCTTTAGATGCAGGAAACGGGCCTCCTGCATCATGAAGGACCCCACCCATCCCGCACATGCTCTGTTTGTCCCTCTCCCCTCAGGCAGGAGGCTGCGGAGCATCAAGAGCAGGACTACCAGACTGAGGAACAGCTTCTTTCCTGAAGCTGTGAGACTGTTGAACTCTGGTGGTCCTCTTTAGTGCCCCCCCCGACAAATGAACACTGCAATATTTGCACAGTTTATTATTATTATTCTATCTATTTATTACAAAGGCTAGTTGATTGTGTATTTCTTTTCTTCTCTTTTTTATTGTATATTTGTATATATTTATTCATTCTCATTTCTTACAATTGGGCTTGCTCCGGGACCAGGGTAACCAAATTTCGTTCCATCCATGTTTAAAGTGTTGAATGACAATAAAACTCCTTGAATCCTTGAATTTTTGAATCCTTAAATAAAAACTTGGAATTAATCTGATTTATTGATTTGTTTTATTGATTTAATGACATTTGTGATCAGTGTTCAGTGCTTCAAACTCACATCAAACATGTTATTAATCCCAGTTTTCTGACCTGTTTCAGATTTATCCTCAGAGACTGTTTTCAGCTCTGTCTTTTTTCTATCATTTAACTCCGCTGATGTGAAACGTCAGAGAAAGTTTCTGAACCAGAGCACCGTCCAATCAGAGCCCGTCATCCTGTGTAGGGGCGTGTCTGTCAGTGAACAAACTTCCACAAAGCCAGCTCTGGTGATTCCTCGATTATCTCTCCTCTGATCAGTCTCCTCCATCCTCTCTCCTCCGAGCAATTTAGCACAAATGGGACAGTCTTCAATATGGCGGCTCTGGAACTACTTCCAGTGTCGTGGAGGAGAGAGGACAGAGGAGACATCATTTAGCGCAACTGAGACGCAGCCATAGTTTGACCTCAGTGGCTGTACTCTCTATCCCCTTGAGGGGTGTTTTGCCCCAGGTTGTCCTCCTGGTGTATTGCCTTGATATGATGGCTTTTCTATGACATACAATACACATTTAATGTAATATCACATTAGAATATGTGTAAGCCTAAACATAACTCATGCCCCATGGTGAGGTAAGGGTAAACACCGTCCCACTTTACCCCACCACCACAACTTTCAGAAAAATGACCTTTCTTAGCAGATCAAGCTGATCTTCAGGTAGAATCATCCCGTTTTATATGTTGGTAGTTCATCAACATTTATGATTTATGTTTTTCTACCTGGATCAGTTTGCTTTGGCACAACAGTTAAATAAGTTGACAGCAAGAAAATGTACTTTTACAAGCAAAATACAATATTTTTGTGAAAAATATGTTTACCACAGCACCATGAGATCCTCAATGTCATGGTCAAAAGGAAATGGGTTGGGTTTGACAACATTATGGTCACATCACCACAAAAGTGTTCCATTGCATAAATAGAGGCCCTTTCTCAAACCAAACCCTACACTCTACCCCTCCCTCAGTGAAGGAGTGGACTCCGTCAGAAGTCACACTCACAGCTGAGTGAAGTCCCCTTCGTTGAGTTGTAGGGTTTAATTACAGCAGCAGCTTTGGGACAAACTTCCCCTCTGTCCGCCGGAAACAGGAATTGTGTGTTGCCATGGTTTCACAGCGGCCTCTTACAGGAGTGAGAAGCTGCTGTGCGCCTGCAAATGATGCACTGATATTTTCTCTTTGTTTGTTTAATAAAGTTATATTAGTTTAAACTGATAAATTATCATTTGATGTACAACTTAAGTCAATTTATTGTAATTTCATCATTATGTCATAAAACGAGTTGTTTCAAATTATAATAATGACTTTACTACAAATACAATACAATATTTTCAGATGTCAGAGCAGCAATAAGCTTCTTTTTGTTGTAACTTAAGTTAGAAATTTCACAAATACATCAAAAAGAAGATTAAATGGGATAAAATCCCATCAAATGAACAAAAAAACTTATCTGCGACATTATCAGCTGTTATAATGTTAGTGCTGAAACTAGCCTAATTAATGTGTCTAAGTTTATCAAACTACTTTTATTTCTTATCCTTAGAGAGCAGAGCAAACACAGCCCCATTCTATAGAAAGATCCATAAACCTGCCTGAAGTATAGACAGATCAGGGTGAATACGTCGGACACAATTCGTGATGCACGTGTTCAGTATAAGTCAGCAGCAGAGCAGACTCACTGGTGGAAGGTTTTTTCGCCCACTAACACTTTCTGCTGATCAGTTTGAGACGGACTTCATATAGCGAGACCTCCACGGGGACGAGCGAACAGAGGGGTAGTACGTAGGGGGAGTGTGTAGTGAGTTTGAGAAAGGGCCACAGTCTCTCATTACCCCACTTCCCCATACCACGTGTTTTTGTGCAGCTTTTTTCACAGACTTTTGAAATAGTAATTTACCCATTCGCTGGCTGGACATCAGTTATGGAAAAAACAATAACACCTGTATTTTTGATTGCAATACCTTTAATACCTTTTTGGCAGGTGTGCTGCCCTGTCCCTCCCTGTCCTCCTCATCTGCCATGACAGTGGTTGCCAAAGTTGCTGCAAAAGGTTTGTGGGCTAAATGTTGAAACTGTATAAATAATCACGGTCACACTTACAAATAATCATCGCAAACACACTTATACAGTCTTACTCTATCTACAATGGATATATAAAGACTGAAATACACAAACACGCACGTGCCTCTTCTTTCTCTTCTTTCTTTTATGATAATTTGGGGTCATCAGGGGAACATGAGTGGTAAATAACATCCATCCATTTTCTATACCGTCTATCCTGCTATTCAGTGTCGCGGGTGGCTGGAGCCTATCCCAGCTGTCATTGGGCGAGAGGCGGGGTACACCCTGGATTGGTCGCCAGTCAATCACAGGGCTGACATAGAGACAAACAACCATTCACACACACACTCACACCTACGGGCAATTTAGAATAATCAATTAACCTAACGTGGGCATGTTTTTGGACTGTGGGAAGAAGCCGGAGTACCCGGAGAGAACCCACGCATGCACGGGGAGAACATGTAAACTCCACACAGAAAGGCCAACCATGCCTGAACAGGGAATCGAACCGGCGACCTCGGTAAATAACATGCACATCTTTATTTTTTTGCCCTTTTTTCACTTAGATTTTAGCTGGAATGTTTCCACAATGACAGTTATGCTATGTGTAGCCGTTCACATTAACCAAAAGCTGGCAGGTCCGCTGAAACACACACACACACCACAGTCTGGCTACCTGAACTGTGAGCCTGACGGGTCCTGACAGTATCGGGTTGGGCCAAAAATGTATCAGTTTTTGTGGGTTTGGGTCGTGCTTGAGCCTCTCAATGAGAGGGTTGCCAGTTCGAGTCCCCATCCGGGCATGGTTGGCTATTCTGTATTCTGTGTGGAGTTTACATGTTCTCCCCGTGCATGCTTGGCTTCTCTCCGGATACTCCGGCTTCTTCCCACAGTCCAAAAACATGCCCACGTTAGGTTAATTGATTATTCTAAATTGCCCGTAGGTGTGAGTGTGTGTGTGAATGGTTGTTTGTCTCTATGTCAGCCCTGTGATTGACTGGCGATCAGTCCAGGGTGCACCCCGTCTCTCACCCAATGAAAGCTGGGATAGGCTCCAGCCACCCACGACCCTGAATAGTAGAATAGCATTTAAGAAAATGGATGGATGGATGTATTTGGGTTTGGGTTGGATCCAGTCAGCTTTCAGTGAAAATGTAATGTAAACTTAAGTAAATCCTATTGTCTGTCCTGTTAACTGCTTAAGAATTGTTATGTGACAACACCTGAACTAAACGCACACATTGGCTGTCTCAGGTGAACACACAGTTTACCTTTTTAAGCCCCAGCTGAAGCGTGTGAGGAAAAGAGGGGCCGGGGGATGGGTGGGGGTGGGTGGGGGTGGAGGACAGGAGGAGACAGGGGGAGGTGGAGGGCAGGAGGAGACAGGGGGAGGTGCAGGACAGGGGGGCGTGGAGGGCAGGAGGAGACAGAGGGAGGTGGAGGACAGGAGGAGACAGGGGGAGGTGGAGGACAGGGGGGGGGTGGGGGTGTTGGGAGGATATATATGTTCAGCAGACTTGTTATTCTCCTGTTCCTTACAATGATTGGCTGAAACAGCTTCATCCTGCTCTGCATCGTGTTGACCGACGTGAGTACTGCACACATGTCCCATGGAATTCACAAGTCTGCAGCTATTTGCGTAGTTAAGGTGGGCAAGTCGTACCAGCGAATTTAGATGTCAAATTGTGTCCGTGCTACACAAACTGCAAACAGGTTAGCAGGTCTGCTAATGTACCTGTGCCACAAAAGATAAACAACAGCAGCAGTGCTGTAGGCTGTGATTGTTGAGGCTGTTAAATATATTGCATTTTTCTTCAAAAAGTCCCCCCACTCTTATTTCTTCTTTGTGTCTGACAAGAGCCATGTATTGGCTGGTAGCAGCAACAGTGCTCCTAAGGTTTGTGGTGGTTCTGCTCCGTTTTCTCCGTATTTGAAGCTTTGGGGAAACTTATGGACAAAAAGAAGGCAGACCAGGACAGGAGGCTCTGTCTGTATCCGAACTGAATGTTGAGCATAAATGAACCTTTAGGGTGACCACATTCTAAAACCCCAAAAGAGGACTCTTCCCCCACCCACCCCCTCTGACTTTTGCATCATAGTTTCACATTATTATCTCAGAATTGTGAGTATTTATCTCAAAATTTAACTTTTTTTCTCACAGTATAGACTTTTTTCTCAACTTTTAACCTCATTCCTATTATCTCGATTTTTTTTATCTCTACATTTTGACTTTTAATCAAAAGTTTTGATTTTTTTTCCCTCTAATTAGAATTTTCATTTTTAAATTTTGATAATACCAAAATTCAGACTTTTAATCACAGTTTTGTTTCTTATCATAAGACTTTTTCTCTGAAAGTTTCAACTTATTTCATACGCTATAGATTCTTTTAACGTGTAACGTTTTGACTTTTTGTTCATGGTTTTGATTTTTTTGTCAAATTTTTCAAATTTTCAAACACATTATTTTGACATAATTATTCACAAAATTTTGGTTTAATCTTGTCATTTTGACTTTATCATCTTTCCATTTTGATTTCATTATTTCAAACTTTATATGGGCCAAACATAACAAAGCCAAGTTTGAATTTTACCACCAAAAAGGAGAACATGTCTGGGCTGTTTAATTTTTGCATGTGCATAGCAGGAGTAACCGGATCTTTGAGCAGATTTCTGGAGGCGACACAAGCTTTGTGGATCTCTTCTCTGCACTCTGCTTCTTTCTCTCTATCTCTAAAGACCTAATCGTCTAAACAAGGTAGAAAATGTCCCTGACAGGATGGTTCCCCCACCCACCGATCTTTCCTACTCCACCAGAACACAAGCCCTGTCCAGGAAACGCACCAGCCACAGCTCCGTCAGAGTATTTCCATCTTTGACACAGGCAGCAGGTTCAGTGTTTGTGGTTGATGGTTCCAGGCCTGGTGTGGTTGCTGCGCTCATGTAGGAGGAGGAGGCTTTGTCCTGATCATAATGAGCTTTTTTATAAAGAGTCAACGTACATAATCTGTGCATCATTACTGTCAGCGCTCAGCTCTGTGGGCACACTGACCAGAGCACGCGAGTCTGTCAAGGAAGCTTTTTGTTCGTCTGCAGTCAAGGGCAGCAGCACTCGAGTGGCTCAGCGAGGTGCGATTACTGCCGCGCTGAAGAGGAGACGGAGAATAAAACAAAAGATTCACAAATACATGCTACTGGAGGCTCTGTCAAAAAGCTACTGCACACTCCTACACAGAGCCGCCCACACACACACGCACACACACACACAACTACACACTGATGCTCACACACACATTCAGATGGTGGAACACAAAGAGCGATGGTTAGATACACACATACACACAAAAAAAACCCACACACACACACACACATATAAGAGCACACAGACAAACACAATGGCCTGGAGGCTTCTTTTGAAAACGGGAGCTTTTTTTTCCTCCTCTCCTTCTCTTCAGTGGAACCATATGGGGAACGGAAAGAGAAAGAGTGCAGCAGAGGTGCAGGTTATCTTCATATTTATTCATCAGGGTTCATCTCTCTCCCTGCAGACGGCACTGCATGAGAACATCACATGGTGGGCAGGATCTGCTCTGCTATTCTCAGCTCCTGGTTTCTAAGAGCCTGCAGGTACTGAGGTCCCAGAGGCTGCTGCAGGTCTGCGCTGGAATAACCCTTTCCTGGAGACCGGAAAAACACATCTTAAAGAGAGTGGGACCCCTGAGGTTTGGAGAATGAGCAGAAGTGGATGGTTTCACCACAAAGCAGAAACACTTAGCTCCGTAGGTGTTTGTCCTCCATCGTTTGGGAGGAGATGGATGATCTGATTTTAGCTCTGCCTCCTCTCTTCACTTCTCCTCCATCCCAAACTCCATCTGATAAATATTTCATCCGTCAGCTTGGTTTTACATACTTGTGGGAAGCATATGCGCCCTGTAAATGTGAGCGCTGATCTTTTTGCCAAACCACACGTGTGTAAGAGTGTGTGTGTTTGTGTGGGACTGGGGAGCAGAGGCTAAGGTGAAGTCTGCGTTCGCCGGGCTGAGTGGATGGATGGAGAACATCCGCGTTAGTCGTGACTGCTCAGGCATCTGTAGGAGGATCTGACTAGCACTCGCTGCTCCCTTATATAACACGCTGAAGCACACTGAGCTCTGATTAGGAGGCCACAGGTCAACCCTCTCAACACCTCTGCAGTGAAGTGTGTGTATGTGTGAAGGTGCAGGATTTAGGGTTAGAAGATTTTAGTGTGGGTGTGGTAAGCATGCTGGAGAACAGATACGGCTAACTAGGGCAGTATTCAAGCATGCACATAAAAAACTGTAAAGTATACTGACCACAGCAAATTCAGGGAGTGTAGAGGCATTACTCCCCCCAAGAATATGAAAAAACATAAGCAGCACAACTGCCCTCAAAAGAGTTAAAATAATCTGTGCTTTCTTAGCCTTCGATCCTTAAGTAGGAGCCTCCTAGTTGTTCCAAAGTCGAGGCTGAAAACCAGAGGGGACAGAGCCTTTCTGATCAGGGCCCCCGACTGTGAAAGAACCTGCCTGAGGATCTAACACTGCAGATTCAGTATCATCTTTTAGATCCCTTCTTAAAACACACTTCGACCATCTTCCTTTTATGCAATGTTGTCTTCTTTTTATCTTCTTGTTGTGTTCTTACTGCCAGTGTTGTGCTCAAGACCACACTATGCAAGACTTAGACTTGACCTAGACCATGAAAATCAAGTTTAAAACCATGACAAGATTGAATACTTCAAGAGTTTCATTTAATGTTTTCTTTCACATACACTACCTGGCCGAAAAAGTCTCCACCTAGATTTAACTGAGTAAATAGGTAGAGGCCTCCTATTGGATAATTACTGCATGGTTGATTATCTTTCAGCTGGAAACAAGTTATTTAACCCCAGCTGGTGAGATAAGTAACTTCTCATTTCTTCGACAACCATGTGGAAAGACACATCCCGTGGTTCTGAAAAAGATGTTTAAAAGTCTGTTTAAGAAGGGTCAAATCATTGGTGTCAAGCAGAGAAAACATCTGAGGAGATTGATGTAGAAACTACTAAAATTGGGTTAAGAACTGTCCAACGCATTATTAAAAACTGGAAGGATAGTGGGGAACCATCGTCTTGGATGCATCAGTGTAAGAAGAGAGGCAGGTGAAGTGATGCTCCCATCATGCCTGGATGTTCTGGAGAAGACTTTGTGCAGTGGTCAGACTCTCCCATCATCAATACAAGATCTTGGTGAAAAATTAATGCAACACTGGATAGAGATGAATCTTTTGTCACTGCAGAAGCTTATCCGAACAATGCCACTGTGAGTGTGTGCTAATCAAAGCTAAAGGCGGTCCAATGAAGTATTAGAGTGTGACCTTTTTTTTTTTTTTCGGTGGTGGTGACTTATTTTCTGGCCAGGCAGTATACTTTTGACAGACAAAACAAAGTGTCTGCAATTTTTCAAAGCACAACATAAAAAACTAATAACGGGGTGATTTTAAAAAAGTGAAAGACCCTCCACAGGCCAACGTGTGCAGAGCAGCTTCACATATTAGCAAAGGCTGAGGTCCATCAGTGGATGAATGTTAGGACACCTTGAAGACCGCTCCATCTTAGAGCTCCTCCAGCAACCAATGCATTGTATTTCCAGGAAAGAGAGCTGAATCCTCTGCAAGTGAATCTTAAAATTTCAGCTCAAACAAGATGGTGGACTCTGAAATAGTTAGGTAGTTAACCTGGTTCAGTGACAGAGGTGGGGCTGTACAAATGTAGGGGTGGGAGGCGCTGGTGACACAAAGAGGAAATCCTGCACAGACCAGACAGTCTCTTGCAGCTCATCTTGACTGGTCTATGGAACAATCCAAAGATGCTGCCTCTGAGTTCACAGATGCAGATCCAGCATGCAAATCTTATCTTTCAGAAAATACCAGCACTGACTACGATGCATCCATGATGTCCAAAGAGTGTAGAGTTGTGCTCAGTGTTGAATTACAGGTTTGATTGTCAGCCACACCTTGGGTGTGAGTATTGACTTACCCAGCTCCTGCATGTCTTCCTTTGCTTCTGTGTCCCAGTTTAGAGTTTGGAAAACATATCCCCAAGTTGGGAGAACAGAAATCACTGACTATCTCATTCAAGCAAGTAACAACAACATGAACAAAAAATGACAAGTGCAATAATTACCTATAATTATGTCAGTACTCTGTGCAATATCCATAATTTATCATTTTTTATGTCAGTACTTGTGAAATATTCCATACCTATCTCATCATGTATATACCACACATCTTAAGTAGACTGTACTGACTTAATGTTCTATTCTATATTTTATTTTATTTTATCTTTTTATGCTTGGATTTCAATTTTTGGGTAAGACACTTATGCTTATACTTGTACTTTCTTATATTTCTAACACTTTCTGAATGGGAGTAACTGTATACTAGAAAAGCAGTTTCCCTGAGGGGATCAATAAAGGATTCTGATTCTGATTCTGATTGTGTTGAAAGGATTTCTTTTTTATGGTGACCCCCTCTTTCACCAAGCTTCATCTCACTATGTTCATAAAACTTCCTGTCCATCTTTCTAAAGGTAAAGTATTTCTGATTATGAGTAGAGGGGGTGACCATTTTCTTGGAACTCAAAAAAAGAAGATACCATACTCTGCCTCTTGGAGATGTGGCAAAAATACCCTAACATTTTAGAAAACAAAACAACAAAGCAGACGAAAAACCATGCTATTTGAAACATTCTGTTTCTGTTTGAATTAAGCATTTGCTATAATGTAAAAATAAAGAATGGCTCACAACATGCTTCAATAAGAAAAGAGAGGTAACCCACTGCTCAAAAGCATGTCACTTGTGCAAAAACCTAAATAATGCTTCAAAATCTGTTAGAAAAAAGAGGAAATTAAAGGTTTTTTTTTTTTTCTTTTGTAAATGAAAGGAAAGTGATTTTAACCATTTTTTCTGTCTGAGTGTGTAGCGTGGGCAGTCAGAACATGTTTTATGATTGGATCTGAGAAAAGGAGTGGCCTGGATCTTTCACGTCATAACACATGTGCCAATGCTTAGCGTCTCGACAGGAAGGTACATTGGCTCAATGCCATTAGCAAGTATCAAGCTGAGAATAACGGACATTTTACGGAATTTTACAACATCCCCCCGGACATAAGTTTACGACCAAGAAGGAGAAAGTGTCTGTGCAGAAGAGGACATTTGGCTATCCAAGTTTTGCACCCTGTATTTGCAGCCTGCAGACGGCACTCAGCAAAGCAGGCAGTATCAAACCCTTCAAACATGGGATGTATTCATCCTGGATATAGTCACTGTGACATCACACATGACCTTAAGAGATGGCGGTTACTATGTCAAAAATGCTGTCTCTAGCTTATTTTTTGATAACCTAAAAGGGGTGGAGCTGAAGCAATAGCTTAGCCACCTGGCTAACAAAAACACAACTGTCAGTGTTGGGTACAATGCTCCACATTGCATGCAACACACACTATTTAAACCTTTGCATTTATTTTATTTGCACTTCTGGAAGTTGCAACTCCAGCATTCTCAACACATTCATGTTGCAGCTACAACATGAATGTGTTTCACAGACACATCTGCACATCACAGGATTCATTTAGCAAACAAGGTTTTCCACATAGAGGAAGGTGTGTTAAACAACTAAAGCACTGTTGCTCTGAGTCCTGCTTCATTTTTCAAGATCCCACCAAATAATGCATACAGGAGGGTGTGAAGATCTGACCCAGGATCTGCAGTTACACTGAGTCCCATGATGCACTTTTCTGTACCCCTCCTCAGATTGACAGCATCCTCTTTCTCCCACAACCCTTTTTTTTTTTTTTTGAAGCTTCCAAAAACTTATCTGTTCCCTGTCGCTGATGCATCCCACCAAATGGCAGCTTTTAGACATGTTTCTGTTGTTTTCTAGAAGACAAAAAGTGCTGAGGAGAAATCTTCACACAGAAATGAGTTGTTGGAGAGCACAGAATGTTTCCCCTCTGGTGTGGGTGGGTCTTAATTGTGCTGTCTCCATTGTGCTTTCCTTCTTTTGTTTCCTCTTTCTGTATTTCCTACGTCACATTTGTTCTAATCTGAAAATATGACCTCTATTAAAATCTGAAGTGAGTGAGAGGCTTCGATGGACAGACGTGTAATGTATGCGAGATGGTGTTATGTAAAGTCTGAACACGCTGACTAAAAATCTAAGTCAAAAGGAGAAGTGAGAGCGCAAGATATTTTACAGGTCGCTTTTTTAAATTCTACATTATAATATCACCTCCTGTGTTGGTGTGTGTGTGTGTGTGTGTGTGTGTGTGTGTGAAAGAGTGTGTGTCTCTCTTCTTGTTTCACACTCTTTTTCACAGTGAATGTGCGTCCAGATGGAGTGTGTACCGTGCTCTCAGATGGCCTTCTGTCTGATCATCCTCCACACACCTCCATGTTTCAGTCCACTGCAGGCATGAGCAAGAAAACACACAATATCTCCTCTCTGACAAACACTCTCACACTCATAGATACAACTGCAGAAATGTTCTCTGTTAGCTTCTCTTTCTCTGCAGTCGTACGACAAACTGTTCACCTACAGGGAAGAATCATTTATTGACTTCGATGTCACTCAAGGCTGGGAGCAATGAAGTACTGTTTCAGTGATGTGTTTAAGGATGCAAACACTACATAGAAATGTCCGCCTCTACTCAAAGGGTTGTAGTCTGAGGAGTGCCGACCAATCAGGCATCAATCAAGGTTTGAAAACAGTCTGTATGGAGGGCAAAAGCAGGAGAAACACAATCCACTGTGGTCTAAGGAGGATTTCCTTCTCTCTATGAACAGATATCTGCATGAAGAGCAGCCAACAAACAAAGCTTTACGCAGAGACACAAGTCTGCTCAATGCCCAGTAACAGAAGACCATCAGCATTCAGAATTCCTAACTTCCTTGAATGCATCAGAAACAACGGATCCACCTCCCTATGTTGAGCAGTGTAAACGACCTGACAAAGGTCCACTCTGACCTCTGCCTCAGTTTCACACCTGCAGGAAGACAGAGTGAACCTCTGGGAAACCAAGCGTTCACAACGAAGCTGAGACTTTTTATTGTGGGGAGAGTTGGGATCAGGGCCGGCCCCTGGCAGAGGAAGTATTGGCAAATGCTGTGGCAACAGTCACGGGGAGAGAAGTGGATGAGAAGAAGTAAAAGAAGGAAAAATATGTTTAATGACTTAATACTATTTCTTTTATGTGATATCATTTCAGTGTTGTGATTCTGTAATGCCAAAATATTCCAGCCAAACATGACTCGAACTAGTTTAATAAAGGCTCTTTTTTTCCCACACTGACCAACACTTCCACATGGTAACCTACATTTATTGTGTCTTAAAACAAAAATTAACTTAAGCTTGCATTTAAGTAAGTAGCACTGATTTATTTTTGCTTATTTGTACGTATCAAAAATGTAAAATTACCACACATTGGTAAGGGCTGGTCCTGGTTGGAACTTTAATGTAGCACAACCTGTTTTCCCTTCTGTCCATGTACAAACCTCAGGTCTTTCTCACACTTGTACTTCTTCTGTGACCTCATCCTGTGATATTAAAAGTGCGTCACGGAGAAGTCAGGGCTTCATGATGACACATGCAGGAGGGAAACCTCTGTGCAACTTACAGTGAAACTGAGACTAAGGACAAAACTGAGAAATGACTGTGACATATGAGGAGGGAGGATTTGTTTCAAATTGACCTGGACATACGGTGACTTTTCAAGTTGCTTAGTGAAGTGAGATCATTGCAGCACTGATGTAATGTCTGATTGATTCCCTCAAGAGGAATGATTTACCAAAGAATACTTCTTTGCCATCATGTCGCACATTTCGTAGGTTTTGCTTTCAAATCTTCAAACAACTCTCTCCTTCTTTTTTCTCTGACTTTCTCCTTCTTTCCATTGTTTTCTGATGCTCTGTTCTTCATATGAAAGTACTCTTAAGCTTGTGAGTCTGTTTGGGATCCTGTAAAAAACAGACCTGGGCTTTATCCTGAGGTAATATGTCCATATGTTTTGTTAATATCCTGAATTCTATCAATAAAGCATTTTCTGTTCATTTGTTTTCGATAAGAAAATGTTTCAGCTGAGCCAGGATATTTAAAAATAACAGCAACCATATCACAACATGCTGTGAAGCCATCTTTTGCACCTCCATGTGATCTGTGAACTATCATTTACATGTCCAGTTGTGTGATGCTGCAATGAATGAGCTGTCTTCATATACATGTCCTGACAGTCTTTCTGTTTAAACATTCTCTGTTCACACCCACAGACATCCACTCTCTGATTTAATCTGCGTAAAGTGTGGACTAAACTTTCCTTTTTGACCTGCTGATCTCTATCGATGTGTCGGCTTTGCTGCGTTTTGTTGCTCTGCGATCCTTATTTGAACTGCTCGCCATACGGAGCCTTACACACCTTTAGAGCAGGCAAACAGGGCCGTCTCACAGCAGGAATCAAACTAAATTGGATCAAAAGAGGCTTTAAATCAACGTCATGTCAGATACAGAACTCATGGCTTTGTGTTCAAGGCTACCTCTGCCAAATCAAAAGAGAGGCAGAGAGAGAAAGAGAGAGATTTGCTCTCATAAAAGCTTTCGATTACAGTGCTCTGTGATTTTGTGTCGGAGGGGAGGGTAAATCCAGACATATTCAGAGAGGTCAGGGGGGTCAAATTCCTCAGGAAGAGAATGTGGAGACGAGAAGGCAGAAACATGGGAACTCAGGAACCCACCCTGCAGCTCTGCTCGCTGCAGCCCGCGTTAACTGTTGCTTGGAAACCAAACAGCTCTCTTCACATTTTTTTCTCCTTTTCTTTCTTTTTTGCCTCCAAAACCTTCAATTTTCATTATGATTTGCTGTTTAGAGAAGCAGCGCTGAGCTCTCGAGGTGAATTGGTGTGCTGATATTCAGGTACGACGGCAGGCTTCAAACAATCCTGTCCTGATTGTTGAAGGAATTATTGCTCTAAAACGCAGGGCGTGGCGGGTAAAGGATGGCGTTTAATGTGTGAGGCAGAAAGAAAGATAAATAACGGGAACTGGAGAAAACAGGGGGAGGCAGATGATGGGGAGAATCTTATCTTTCTTACCTCTCGTTTCCTTCCTTTCTCCACAAGCAGTGGAGGGATAACGGAGAATATAACCGCCACGTCACCTATAGGGCTGTGGACGACCATTTTAAAGCTTGTGTTTAGCATTTGAGTTGATGATATCGATCAGATGCTTGAAATTTAATAAGGGGTGAAATACAAGTGGACACAAGAGAAACTGAAGTTTTTGACATTTTTGATGTACCTTCACTTTTTTATCTCTTCATGTTGCAGCTGTAAAATAAGCCCTTTACAGCGTTTTCTCCTCTTTTCATGAATTCACCGGACGAAACCTTTTTCTCCTGTATTTCAACATCAAGATGCAGCGAAGGCGCTCCATTTGAATCCGTTTCATGTCTTTATCTCCTCATCTCTTTAGATGGGTGATGTGCCTTTAACTGTTTCCATCAGAGAAGCTCAGGGGAGCTGAAATGAAAGTTTTGTCAGAGTGTCACACAGGTCACAGCGCCTCCTAAATGTGCTTTTGTACCATAACATTACGTAACGTTATGCAATCTAAAAATCGAAAGGAGGTTTGAAACTACAAGCCTCCATAACTCCAACTCTCTGTGCTCGGCTAAATTCTGCAACACATCTCAGAGACAACTGTGTTCATGTGTTTGTCCTCTTTGATGAGTAGCACAGAGGAAGGGAGGGGGATGGAGAGAGAGAAGAGGAGGAGGAGGAGGAAGAGAGCAGCAAGACGGGGAAGGACACCGGTGGAGGACGACGTGGGTGTGAAAGCAGCTGCAGAGAGGAGGCAGAGCTGACACACAAAGGTGGACGCTGCTTCATTTCCAGGGAGAAGTCGCCCCGTGAGTCCTCCACCTCCTTCGTACACATTCGGAGAGCGAGCGAGCCCCGCAGCATCCGGCCGTGAAGCAGGGATTTCTCCGGCTGTTATCTAGAAAACACACAGGTGAGACTGGAGGTTAAGTACACTGGGAGGAGGAGCAGATCCAACATTATGATGTGTAATATTTAACCCCGGGGAGGAGGTGGGAGGATGGAGGGATGGTGGAGATTCAATAAGGATGAGTCTGATCCTAAACTCTGATACAGTGTGTCCATAACTCCTCGTCGTACCTGAGCTGTGTTCTTACATTTCTTGTAGTATCAACACTCACACATGACTCAAAGGAGGTTTGTTCTGATTTTCAGCCACAGCGCTTTCTCCAGTTGATCCTCTGAATGATAAAGAGGAAAATTAGCCGCTCTGAATTATCAAACTCAGCAGGACAAAACACCTGTGGTCATAAAAATGGGCTGAACCTGGGGGAACAGCAGACCGTCCTTCCAAAAGGATTCATTGTTCTGTTTGTGTTTTATAGCTCATACAGTGAGAAGAACAAAAAAAGAAAATACACCTGGGAGCTCTGCAGAGAAATGCAAATCATATTAAGTTGTTCACCTGCCCACACCTGGCTGTGAGCTGCATGAAGACGCTGAGATGGTCTGTCGTCATGGTTCTAAAGTTCTAAATATGTCCCACACATCTCCTCCACTCTTAATGTCTCATAGTGTGTGTGTGTCTGTGTGTAAGAACACAGAGTTGAGTAAACCTTTCAGCTCTAACTCTTAGCAGCAGAAAATGAGCAGACGTAGAGCTGTTCAAGTCTGATCTGCTCATAATTAGTAAATGGCACAGCACTAATTGTGCATTTATGGCTGACAGCAGGTGTTCAGTAATCAGACTCTCCAATCACGTCATTGCCTCCACAGATCCAGCAGGAAGCATCATATAAACTACAGAAAAGTTGGTGAACAGTGAAAAATCAAGAGAAAACCTCGGCTCAGACAAAAGATGTGAAATATGAATTCAACCCTCAAAATATTACATGGACTAACTAATCTTTTCCGGTGATGGTGATGACATACAGCTCTGTTTGTTTTAACATTTGAAGCTGGGGTGGCAAGTGGTTCAAAGGTAATCTGATGGGTTCATGGTTAGCAGATAATGGGCTTTTCAAAAACAGATTACATCACATAATTCAATCCTAGTTCTATTAAGGATCAAACCATCAGTTTGTGCTGTTCAGAACTCTTTAGTAGGGTTTGAATGAATGATCAAAAGAAAAAAAATTACAACAAATAAAACAAACAAAAATAAAAAAAGGATTATCCTAGCCCCAGCAGAGGGAAGGATTTCACAGGAAGACTTCAGGAAGAAAATGTAGTAGAACTTTCAAACTGGTCAATAACAAAAAACAATAAAACATTTGTATCATTTAGTGTTTATACTTTTATTTATGTTTTGGACTTGACTGGTTTAACTGTTATAGAGATAAAGTAGATAAAGTCGACATAAGCTACCAGTAAAGCCTGTCAGTACAGTAAAATTAAAACCATCTTGTCCTATTGAAATAATTCCCCCAACAGATTTCAACTTAAAAAAAAATGTATTTCAATTTTCTGTCATTCATCACTGTGTATTAATCTCAAAGAAGCAATCATCAGACATGAACCTGTCGGAAATCATTTCTGACAGTTCCAAAAATGGCTTCAATCCATTCAAATGCAGTCTTATTAGGGACCCTGGAAAAGAAAAGTTTTCCAACATTTGTTTTCTGTGATGGTGAATCTTAGAACTACTTTGAGGGTCTTACAAAAAGAGCAGATCAACCCTATGATTTCCCCCACATCCCTTTTTTCAGTTCAGTCCAATTCTTTTGTGATACAACAAAATCAACAGTCACTTTTTGGCTTCAGGCAGAAACAGTTGATTCACAGACAGCTGACGGGACTCAGAGGGGATTTCCAATAACGGTGACACACACACCTGTCCGGCTTCACACACACACACACACACACTCACACACACACACACATACACGCAATAATAAATATGCAAGACTTTTTGTCACACACACCCTCACACACAGACTAAGAGGAAGTAAGTCCACCCAGGCTGTGATGTTGCTGCGATGCTGGTTGAACTCCTTCAGATAGGATGGAAAATAAGGGTTTTGATGAGACATTTCTCCTTTTTTCTGCATCATTTTTTAGCTTTTAATTAATTTTAAAATAAGATTGTTTCATATATTTTCGGCAGCCCAGCTCTCACATGGAAAAACAAATAGAACAAATAAAACAAATAACAAATTCGACACAGTGGCAGAGAGTTGTCAGTAGAGTTGCTCTGCAGCGCTTCAAAGCTAAAATTAGCTGAATCAAAATGTCACTCAGTGTGTAAAAAACTCTCTGTGTTCCCTGAAAATGGGAGAACAACCCATTGACTTTTTCTCTGTAGTATCCTCTCCGTCGGAGAGCTGACGGTTCAACTACAGCATCACGACATGCGTGGCAACCAGCCGGGGACGAGGACACTTCAGGGCGTGTGATGAGGAACACAACTTTATCTCCAAGCTGAAAACCAAATAATTATTGATTTAGGACAATACATCTGGGGTGTTTGCTCTTAAACTGGTTTCACACTTTTAATCCTGTTAGAATATCTGAGTCACTAAACCTATTTTTATTTTTACTTCATATTCACATTCTTGGATGGTAAGAATATCTTTGCACTGAAGCACTTCCAATAGCAGAATCAGAAGTACATTTCTGTGAGCTGCAGAAAAACAGAAAACATCTGAAATCAGCTTTCCATCTACTGCTCTTGTCCATTTGTTTCAGTCTCAAACTGGTATCCTGGAATGAAATGTTTGGTGGATTGTGAGCAGACTCATGTTTGGGTTTCTTCCTCCTGATGGGGTTACAACCTTTAAAGCTGCTGGAGCGTTTCCAAAATCCTTTAACTCCATGGGTATTTGTTTTCCAAATATAAATGAAATAATCAAGTTTTAAACTCCAGAAATTTAACTTTGAAAGACAAGAACTGGAATGTGTCTGCTCCTCTGAGTCACCCACAAAAGTGTAGTTTCCTGTTTACCATGAGATAACACTGAATGCAAATAAGGTCATTATGTATAAGGTGATGAAAATGAAATGAGAGGTTCAGTTTCGGGGCTTCACTGCCGAATGGAAATTCAGTGAAACTTCAAAATATGAATGAGAGATAAAAAACAGAGGGCAGAGAATAGGAGAAGTTTCCAGCAGCCAGAGTAAGAGAGGTGTGATCTGTGCCGGGACACGAGGACAGAGTCCCCTCTGCAGAGAAAAAAACAGAGGGGAATTCCCTCAGAGGTGAGGGGAAATCACACACACACACACACACATGGACTCCTATACATATGTGATGGTGTGTTATTTTATCACACTGGTGTATTTCCCCGTCACTCTGTACCATAACAGCGCATGAATACGTGTCAGACTGAAGGCTGTTGTGATGGTACAGTGCATGTAAGGATAAAGACTGTGTGTGTGTGTGTGTGTGTGTGTGTGTGTGTGTGTGTGTGTGTGTGTCTGAGTAAGAGAGAGTGTGTTTGTGTGTGTGTGTGTTCTGGGTGGGAGAAGACGTTAGTTTGTGGTGAGAGTTTCCTGTCAGCGACAAATTGATGGGACCACCTTCTCTCAGAAGAGGAGGCGTTAACACCCCCCACCCCCATGTGTGTCTCCTGATACTGAGCTGATGTCTTTCTGTCCATTCCTGCAAGATCAACGTTTAGTTCACATTTCCAAACGGACAAGAAAGCAATTATTAATGCTGCCAAAAACATTTGTATTCATTCCGCACCAGTGAGTACAGCCCAGACTCACTCGGGTTTGTGTGAATTGTATTTTTCACAAAATCTTAGCAAATAATTCGATTTTTTTTTCAAAACTTTGAAGCATACAATGTTAAGGATAAACAATACAGTCTACACTGCTAAAAACTGAAATCTAAGCAATTTACATGTATAATTTTAGTACAAAAGTCTTTGTAGACTTGATATTAGCCACATTTAACAGACCAGCCCAGGAAAAATGTCTTGTTTCAAGTTATTTAAAGACAAAACGGAGGCCTGAATTGCTTGTGACGAGGAAAAAAAAACACTGCCAGTGGGGTCAAAGAAAAGTTTCTTTTGCTGAGACATCATTCTTATTTCAAGGAACTTGAGGAGCGTATTTTCTGACCTCATTGACTGATTTGTTTTTTCATCACAAGCAGCTTAGATGTCATTTTCTCTTTCAATAACTTGAAACAACACGTTTTTCCTGGACTGATATCAAGTCTTGAAAGACATTTTTTTACTAAAATGAAGCCAAAGACTCTCTAAGATTTCAGTTTTGCTGTGTGCTTGTTTTCCTTTATATATTTATGTTATATATATATTCATGTATATATTTTGTTTTATTTATTTATGCTTTTTATTATCATTTTTGTGCATATTGACAACAGAGCACAAAATGCAGAATACATAATGATTGGTTAAAAATGGAAAAAAAAAATCTGAACAAATAGTTGCATCAGGAGATGTGCAGAAGGGGCCAAATAAACCCATAAGAGCTTGTTGAGTGGCCCCTTCAAAGACAAGAGCAAAATATGATAAGAAAATACATACATACATACATACATACATACACACACACATACACACACACCCACACATACACACACACACACACACATATATATATACTCACACAAAACAGTTCAAACAGATACAATAAAGTCAAAGATTAAAAACAAATAAACATCAGTACAGTGTTAACAAAGCAAATATAGGAGAATAATAGAAAGAAAGAAGAGAAAGATGAAAGTGATTTACTGTTTATCTACTGCAGTTTATATAAAAAACTGTATGATTTTTCTCTTGAATGACTTTTAACTGATGTGACTCAGTAACTTGTTTCAACAGTGGGTGGGGTTCTCAACAATTCTACAGTTTCATTTAGCAGATGCTTTTGTCTAAAGTGACGTACGACACAAGCAAGGATTAAGATTGGAGGGAAACCCCTTCATAAGTTCACCAAAGTGCTGCAAGTTGATGGGCCAAATGTGCCCACATCTAGTGCAAGACGAAGTGCCCTATATGATTATTATTATTATTGTTGTTGTTATTATTATTATTGTTATTATTATTACTCCAAAAACCTATCACCATAATTCAACAATATTGTTTAACATTCCACAACATTCTTCATTAAATGCCAGATATTCACTTAGAGCTACGTCTGAAACCTACTGGGTGAAGAACGCAGCCTGATGAGAGCCTAAATGTTTCCTCAACAGTTTAGTCTTCACGCATCTCTTAAAAGTAAAGAGGGATGACTGCGCCAAATCGAATTAAATGAGTGTTGTTCTGAAAAAGGCTGGGTGGAGATTATGACCTGGCATTGCAATGATGGACTTGGCAAATAAACTGAAATAAATTTCAGAAATAGACAGGAAGTAAGTTGTTAGAAGACTGGAAAATTAAAAAGCATAGCTGCGGTTGGTTCACGATGAAATATGGGGAGAATTGAGAGAGACTGGATCGAAGGAGTAAAGCTGCTGAATTTATTGGAGAATGTGACAATGAAACATTTTCAAATATGCAACATGCATACAAACATGTAATGTATCACTTCTCTTTGTTGGTTTTCCCACTGTTATTAGTCTTATAATTCTTTCTGATTTTTTGAAATTATAAGAATAATAACAGTGGGAAAACCAACAAACAAAAGAGCTGGTTTATCTCTCCAGAACTGACCCTTCATTCCTCCAAAAACAAGAAATAGTGAGGTTAACCCATAGAAATTGGCAGCTGTAGAGTAGAATATGGAGGAAAAAAATTGTAGAAATATGATCAGTAACTGAAAGTAGGAGAAACAAATATAAATAAAGAAAATAACACATGAAGTGTTAACAGACATTTTATATTTAAGTGCTCTGGGAGTAAAAACTGCAGCTCACTAACCCCTATGATACAGAATCTTTTTATTTTTTCTCATATCTGTTTGACAATTTTACCTAAATATATCACTAAACAAATTTAGTCTGGGTTATTTTCTGTAGCTAAATATCAGCAAAAGAAAGTGTAGCTTCTCTCAATAAACCTGAAAACAGAACTTTTAATTGTGTGTCTTATGATTCTGTTTTACATCGTTTCTATTTTGGGAATTCACCCTAACCTTTCATTTAACATGGTCAGATTAATCTGGAGAAATGAAAGCTGAAACATTGACTGTGTGTCATTGTTTACTGTTACAGGAACCATCCCAGACTTCCCCATGGACAATCCCTTCATCAGACCTGAGCTCTGTGGCTCTGTGACACAAAAAGGACCTTTCATTATTTGTCAGTAAGAAACTTGTACTTTCAGAAATGATGCGAGCCGACAATATCTGAATTCTCTCGAAAAGATGGAACCCTCTTTCCTTTTGTGTGTTTTTATCCTCTAAACTCAAAACTCAGGAGATCATTCTGTGCTTCAGTTGCCATGAAGAGAAATTGTTGGTGCAGATATTTGTCTTTGTGCATGGTGAGTCATGACGCTGCAGCCTTTAATGTGGTTTGGAAAAGCAAGAAACATATCAGGACAGCAAAATGACAACTTGGCTGCCAGATTCACCTTTTTAGAAGCAAGAAAACTGGAAAACAAGAAGGGGAGGAGAAGGAGAAATGAGACAGAAAGAATCAGGTTTTATATCAGACCTTTTACCACCACGAGATGATGCTGCAACAACCACAGGCTGATGTTATTTCCCTCCAGTTTTCTTCAAAAAACTCCTGATAGAGCTTCATTTCACCATGACTCAAATATTCTGACGGTAGAATCTGATGAATATTTATACTTAACACTCTAATCAATGACACGTTTCTTCAAATTTCATTCAAAGGAAGGATGGGTGTCAGAAACGGAGTTGGATTTGGAGTGATTGTTAAGTATTGGGTAACTGCTGACACAAGCGGCAGGAGAAGGATTAAAGTGTTCATGTCATCAAGCTGAACGGTGGATTCATGGTGGCAGCTTGGCTGGACGGTTGCCTTCCCTTCACACGGGCTATTTTACTCTCCCACAGAGTGGATTCATGCTGCCATGTGTTTGGACGGAGCTCAAGATCAGACGCAGACACGGAGCCACTGCCAAACAACACACTCTCTCTGATAACCAAATGATTGTTCATACTGTTATGAAAGAATGTCCAATTAGTATGCAGACTGCTTACAGTTATCTCCTTTTGTTCCACTCTGCAGATGAAGCTTGAAATCAGCACCACTGCGGACAGAAAGGGACAGCTCTGATTTTATGAAGTGAGGTCAAATTCATCGTCTTCAGACTGCTGTCATTTTCTCTCTGTGCTGCAAATTATATCCAGGTCATAACTCAAACTGTAGAGTCTCAAAAATACAATTTACCATATTCTAATGAATGTGCAACTGAAAAGACTTTCATGTCTCAATCCTGACACTTTTAATGAGCTTAGTCTGCTAAACAAAGACAAAACTCATCAATGTTCTGACAAACATGACATTTTCTTAAGCATTGGTGAAAAGTGGACTGGATTTAGAAACAGAGAAAAATCAAGAAAATGAGAGGCTAAAGAGGTTTTGCTGGAGCTGCATAAGATTTTGCATCCAATTCTGGCACAAACCTCTGAAGTGGGTGGGCTTTGTGAGGAATGAGTCCTCATTGGCAAATTACTTTTGAGTGACTGTCTAATGCTTCTGACGTTGTTTTTTGTGGAGCCGGGAACCCGCCTTGATGTTTACATTCCATTGGCTGCTCACCACAGTGACAGGGGAACATTCAAGATTCATTCACTTGAATGAAGAGGTGTCCTCATGTGTTGTCTGCGCTGTAATGTACGGGGCACTGAGCTGTCACTCAAACACTTATTAGCCAATGAGGACACTTTCCCCATAAAGCCTACCCACTCAGGAGGTCTGTGCCAGAATCCTGAGTAACAAGTAAGGCAGCCCAAACAGAAAAGCTGTGATTGGGAGCACAAGTCTGGTCAGTGAGTAAGAAAAGAAGGAACTGTAAAGAAAAGGACTGATGATAAAGAAGTTAAAGTTAGATTATATCTATCAAAGTCTTATATTGTGTTTGCAATTTAAAAAGTTTTGTTGAATGTTTTTTTGGCACAAATCTGATTCCATAGCTTCTCTCCATTGCGTCCTTGAGGATTTTGTGTTTTACTTACGCGGCCATCATGACGTCACCTGTCTGTTTCTGATCGTTGTTCTGCAGCCTTTTGTCAGCAGAGGCCAGGTCAGACATGAGGCTTTGAGACTCCTCACTGACAGCTACCGGACTGTCCGTCTGTCAAACTGATGAATGAGAAATAAAAAAACTGTGAAAGAGGTATGAGGTTCTCAGACTTCAGCAGTTTTTTGAACCGGGGTTTGAATATGTTTTGTAAAACTGTAAAAATTGGCTTTCCTGGCCTGGTGTCGTTTTTTTGTTGTTGTGGTTTTATTCTGCAGTCAGCCTCAAGTGGACATGTGAGGAGCTGCAATTTTTTGCACACCTGGGCTTTTTTATGACAGTCAGAGCTTGCCACTTGGTTGCGACTCGGTCAAACTTTTGTTTCTAGCCTGATCCTGGAGCACAATGCATCAGTCAGCACAGATCAAGGAAGTCAGGAGGGAAGTTACGGGACTTTGTTTGAACACGTTGTTGATATATGCAGGTGAAAACATTGCGCTTTGGCCACAGACTGAATAATAGATGGACTTAGTCTCCATGACGCCACCCGTCTGTCTCTGACGTTTTGAAGCAAAACGGCTGGTGTGGCCGTACTGGAAGTGGAACAGGCTCTGAGTCTCCAAACTAACAACCACAGGGCGGCCGTCGGTCAGGTGAGCTGAGCTGTGCCTCCGACTGGCCGAGCTCAATATCTTCCAAGTTGTTGAGTTAGGAAAAAAGCCACCAGTAGCAGTTACGGTGTGTGTCATTCCCAGAATTAGCAATTCAGACGGGAGACTGTTTTTGTGTCAGACTGTAAAGATATTAATTTGTACTTTGAGACACCTGTTTTGGCAGGGTGTGTGTGTGTGTGTGTGTGTGTGTGTGACCTAGGGCTGGTATTTCTGGAGTCAGCCTCAAGCAGACACTCAATGAACAGCAGATTTACACTCTTCAGTGTTGTCTCATGTTTTCAGAGCAGAGGTTGCAGCTTGATGCTGACATCATATCTGGTGGAAGTCTCTCTTTAACACTTCTTCAAGTTTAGACATCAGCCTGATGTAAATCTCTCTAATACAAGATAACAACTCTGAGGGCGAGACAATGAGTCAGCACCAGGACCTGCAGCCAGAGGTGGGAAATAATCCACTACATTTACCCCGTTACATTTACTCAAGTAGCTATTGCCGGTGTAGATTAAATGCGACACACTTTTTACTTTAACCTAAGTATTTTTTAAAGAAGAAATGCTTCTTTTACTCTGTTGCACCCAGTTTCATGCCACTCACTACTTATATTTACATGAATCCACCACTTCTTGCTCGACCTATTGGTTTTGATTTATCAGAGAGACTTCTGCCTCAGGCACTGCCACATGACTCTGTTTCACCAATTCAACGTAAACACTAGTGTTGACAATCAATTAAGCCAGGCAGTCACATGACCACACACAACAGCTCTACACTGAGGTAAAGTCACTAATTTTTGTGAAGTATGGCAGACTCAAAGATGTTTGGAGCCTAACATTCACCTCACTGAGTCACACACACACACACACACACACACACACACACACACACACACTGTATGGACAGAGTGCTGCATGCAAATTGACTTGTTCCTATTTTCTTCACCTCTCCACCAGCTGAGCCTATTGTGCTTTTTCAAGACTGTAAACCCAAAAAATTAATTTAACACCATTTCTTGTGGCTGACCTTGCTTTCCTTAAGTTATTTTTTAATATTTTATTTACCATTTTTTTGGCTGAAGTGACATTTTTGGGCAACATCCAAATTTTCATTCCTATTTCATATTTTTCTTTGACATTCATGCTTTGATTAAACAGAAATAATAAATCAGGAGTTACTCACCAGTGATGCCGTACAATTAATTGAATCACAATCGCTATGTGAGAACACGTGTGTGTGTGTCTGAGCGCAGCCTTTTTGGTCACGCCAAAGGAAGACTAACCAACATGGATGACAAGCAGGAGCATGATGAGCAAGCAGAGAGGAACACAACGCCTTTACCCAGGTTCACCAACACTGCACCCGCGGGCACCTGCTCCCCCGTCAGGACCATCTTTGATGCCTGAGAGCCATGTTCTAAAGTTGGTCAAATTGGGCTCCTCCTAGAAATATTTGCTTTGTAAAAAGACTGTGTGTGTGCAGCAATTATGACAGTAACAGTAAACTTTGACGTTCATGCTTTGATTAACACAACAAGAACTGAAACGTCACTAAAATATTGTTTCTCTCTGACACAAAGCCCCCTGATGGCACGCATTCTTTATTTTCCGTATCAATTTTGCAAAGAGTTTAACAGCTAACAATTATTCCGTCAGTATTCTGTTTTCACCCACAGATTATTAATAGTGTGACACAAGCATAAAAGCGACAGCTCTTCAAAGATAATACTCTGATCTTTTTTTGCTTCCAAAAGTGAAGAAATGTACACAAGTTTTAGGTTAACCCTTCAAGTCCTGAGTGCCAAATGCCTGCCTGGACTGTTTTGCTGATCTTGACCATAAGACAGTCCAAAAAGTATCCCGTGTGTAAGTGCTTAGACCATTTTTTTCTGGAATATTTTAACTGTCAATATCTGGTGTTATTTTAGATTTTTACATGTTATGTGAAAAAAAACACTTTAAACTGAAGAAAAACACAAACAGAGAATTAGATGTTAGAGGTTTAGTGAAGAAAAAACCCTTCAAACGAACAGATTAAATAAATTTTACAGGATGAGTTGAAAATTGGAACCTTGACAAACACATGTGCACTAATTTTTATGAGATTTTTCTCTTATTTTATAAAAAAAAAAGAGGTATTTGACACCATCACCAGATCTTCCAGCATCTCACAGCTTGTCTCTCTCTTTGCGTAAAAGCCACTGAAGGATGTTTTCTCTTCTTCATGACATAAAAACTGAATCTGGAAGTAAAGGAGAAAGATATTCAGCTACTCACGCATATTCTACTGTTAAAACAAGCCATGGTTCAGTATTTATATTTTAGCAGCAACACAAGCCTCAAATCAGGCTCACACAGCACAAAGAAGACTAGAAACCCATTTCCCAGACCGCAGAAAAATGTCGTGCGATATTTTGCACACAATGCGTAAAACACATTTTCTTATACAGTTCAAACACAGGATGTTACCCCCTCCTTGAAGATTTACTACATATCTTCAACATTGAAAAACATTCATATTGTGCAAATAAGACTTAGTACATCCTTACAAAAGTGTCACCACACAATACAAGCATCAAATTATGCATGAAAATGGGTATATGTAGTAAAAACTAGATAGAGACAGCTTCATTCATCCTGACATTCATCCTATCTAATGTTAGCTTTTCACAAATGAAAGGTTGCTCCTTTTATCTCAGGATCATGCAGAAGCTTTGGAGGAGGTTTTATAACAGGAGATGATCTTCTTTAAGCAAAAAGCCTCATTACACCATTTATCAAATGGCAATTGTGAATTGCAATATTGTTCACCATAATAGCCAAATGTTCCTGCAGCACTACTCACTCAGCACCACTCAGTACTTAAGTAGAGTTTTCAACTTAGACTTTCTTGCTCGTCCTCAAGTCATTATTTGGAGGATTACTTTTTACTTTGGTTTTAGACGTATTATTCTAAAGTACCAGTACTCGGAGTTAAGTACAATTTTCAGCCACTCTACCCACCTCTGCCTGCAGCCACAAACATAAGCTCCCACAGGAGCAATCACACGCACCCGACACACCTCTGTGATGTTTCCTCCACAGACTCAGAGGTCAGACTAAGTGCCTGTCACAGTGCATGTGTGTTTACCTGGTATTCAGTCAGGATGAAATGATTTAGGTGTACACAGGGGTAACTAACTGTCTGAGCCTGGACTCACTGTGTGAGAGTTTCTGGGGAGGTGGTGCTATGCATATTTAAGTTTCTGACCATTAAACTATTTTTTCCACTGATTTCTAACAACGAAACATGAGCATGACTCAAATTAGATGTTTGCACAGCGGTGAAAACAACTCTACAGCTTTTGTTAAATACATGAGCTTCTTCTTGTTTATGTCGCTTCAGGATTTATTTCCTACCTGGCTTCCTCAGATATATTGATGCTGCTTAATTTGTGGCATTCAAACTGTGGAGTATGTACAGATCACACATTCGACAGTCTGGAGCCAATTGAAGCGTATACATGTAAGAGAAAATGGATCCATTGCTGCATTGAAATGTAGGTTTAGTGTGAGTCAGACTGTATGTATAAATTATTTTAACATCAAGTAAATATATTGATTCATTTGTGTTGCTCAAAAAGAACAGACACTAGAAGCAGATGTATCACATCAACAGTTTGACACACGTAAACCATCGTTCTTCAAATGCAAACAAGTGACCACCATCCAACAGTGGCGATTGTGAACATCTCATTCAGCTGTTTGCTTCTTAAAGACAGGACATGAGAATGAGGCTAACATGAAGACAGTGAATGAGAAACAGACTCTAAAGAAAAGCTTGAGTGAGGAAAAACCGAGAGATTCAGAAAGAGAGAGAGAGAGAGAGAGAGAGAGAGAGAGAGAGAGAGAGAGGTGCGAGGTCCTCATCATCGTTCGCCCACACATATTCCATCCACTTCTACATCACTCCATTACCTCCATGTAAATGACAGCTCTCTGTGTCCCGCTGAGGGGAGAAAAAGGCCTATTAACACCACAGCAGAGAAAGCCCGGGCACTGTTCCACCCACGCAGAGTGCTCCTCCTTCACCCTCACACTCCCACACACACTCTCTCTCACACACACACACGTACATACACAGCTGGCCAGGGGGAAGGAGGGCGGAAGGGAAGAGGAGGTGGGCACGCAGGATGGTCATTCAGCAGAAATTCTGTTCCGAAGAGTCTCCAAACAGCGGCACAAAAGCAGAAAGCAAGATGAAATCACTTATCCGGCCTTGATTGTTGGCGGATGTGGGCTGGAGCGGTAGGCAGCGTGGGTAAATTAAGCATTACGAATCAACCTGCCTGCTCTTTTTCTCACTTTCAAGCCTTCATGTCTGATTTCTCAGAGCTAATGGAGGAAATTTGTGCTGTGGTGGCAGACAGACTGGTGCGGCTCTGTCATTATGTGGCATTACAGAGCACATGGTTGGGGGGGGGGGCTCTGTTCAGATGTCAAACTTGCTCGGAATTTTGTCAAAGAAAAGGGAAACAATGAAGGATATTGTACAAAAGCTGCAAACTTAATGGATGATGGATGTATCAGCCGTGACGTCAGCTCTTAGTTTGTCCACCGTCACTGGGGAATAAAGTTGCACCTGTTGAAATGTTGGCCTGCTCTGAGATATCAGAACAGTGATTCATTAGCCTGTTAGCCCTCCTTTTTCAAACAGACAGATTAATACTGATGCCTCTTTAGGAGATAAAAGAGCAAATAATGGGCAGATAGAGGAGAGATTACTTGTCATATTTTGTCATATTGATACCTGCAGCTGCCGCTGCTGCCCGGGAGGTGTCAGACCAAGTGACAGATGACATCATCAACCTCATTTTGTTGTTCCATTTTCCACTGTAAAAAAACACCAATTTCAACTCCTGTTTACTTTATTACTTTATTAGTTTGTTAGCTGTTTAAGGGAGTAGGGTCTGTCCAATGATGCGTTGTTAGGCGTATCCAGTACCCCTAACCCTAACCTTAACCTTGGTGAGGATCTTGTACCAACAGTCCACAGAGACGCAGACAGACACTGTTGGCTTGAGGGGACATTTTTGCCAGTCTCGGTTATCCTGAAGTGCTCTAAAGCCAGATAAAATCTGTTACTCTCCACGTCAGTCCACCCTAGGGTCTCCTCTCACCCTAGGGTGGTTAAACACGATGGCGGGAGGGTGTCCTAAGACTGGAACAAGCCACGATACAAGTGCAAACGGAAAAACACAAATGGAGAGCCTACAACAGGAACTTTAATGCAAAAACATGAATACAAACGGTATACATGAGTGAAAAAGCTACAACATGAAGGCAAACAACACAACACAAATGCAGCAGAGCCACAAAGGAAGATAAAGACTTCAATTTTTAGCAGTTTCCTCGCTGACTGTCATTCCAATGGACCAGTCCATGCAAAAGTAGTGGGAGCAAGTAAAACATTGTTTTATTTTACAACAACACTTCTGATCAATATAGCTTTTCTGTGTCTGTTACACAGACTGGTGTGTTATAGCCGTCGTTTTTGTGTTTTTCTGCTTGAATTCATGCTGTAGCTGTTAAACGTGTGTAGTAGCTTTTGTATCCAGGTCATCCCATTGCATTCAAGTTGTGGCCTTTGCAAATAGTCGGACACCTACCGGCCACCATATTGAAAACTGGAAGGAAGCGGCCCGGAGGGACCCTCATCGAAAACTGGGTCTCACACATCTCACATGATCTGTTAGTCTGGTAAAGCACACATTTATCTGAAGTCTCCAAAAATGTGTCCCAGAGGTGAAGTTCAGGGACTGGACTGGTTGAAAGGACACAGAGGAGCTCCCAGCTGTCACTCAAAGAGGCCACACCCCCTAATAATGCATATTATACGTTGATAGGAAATAAGTAAAGAGACCTGAATGTTTTTGTTTCAGGCTGTAAATGTGTTGATTTCTGCTGTGAAGTTTGAACATGGAGCAACATGGAGATTGACTTACTTTGAGACAGCCTCTAGTGGACACTGACAGAACTGCAGGTTTTTTGCATTTCTTTGTTTAACATAATAATAATAATAATAATAATACATTTTATTTGTATTGCACTTTACATTTAGACAATCTCAAAGTGCTACAGAGTAAGACACAATTAAAAACAATTAAAAAAACACATTAAAAACCCTTTTAAGAATAATTTCTAGGGTAGTAATGGAGAGCCCAGTACTGCCAACTAGCCAAATGCTTTTTTGAAAAGATAAGTTTTAAGATTTCTTTTGAAATCTTCTGTAGTCTGTGGGGCCCTCAGATGGTCAGGGAGAGCGTTCCACAGCCTCGGGGCAGCAGAGGAAAAAGCCCTATCGCCCATGGTGTGGAGCTTGGTCCTGGGGACTTTGAGAGTGCTGGTGGCAGCAGAGCGAAGGGTGTGTGAGGAGGTCTGGGGGGAAAGGAGTTCCTGCAGGTATAGGGGGGCATGCCCATAAATGCACTGGTGGGTGAGAAGGGAGACCTTGAACTCAATCCTGTGTGTAACCGGGAGCCAGTGAAGGGATTTCGGGACAGGGGTGATGTGCTCGTGCTTGCTCATCAGGATCCTGGCAGCGCTGTTCTGGATGTACTGAAGCTTCTGGATGCTCCTGCCAGAGATCCCGATGAGGAGTGCGTTGCAATAGTCCAGCCGGGAGGAGACAAAGGCGTGAACAAGCTTCTCTGAATTTGCCAGGGTGAGTGTTGGACAGAGTTTTGCGATGTTCCTGAGGTGGTAGAAGGATGTCTTACAGAGGTGTTTGATGTGGGTGTCATAGGTGAGTTGAGGGTCCATTTTGACACCCAAGTTGGTGACAGATGCAGAGAGGGGGATGTTTTGGCCAGAAAAGGTGATGCTGGTGATGGTGGAGGAGCGGAGCTGATGTGGTGTGCCAACTAGGATGGCTTCTGTTTTTAAACTGTTTAACTGTAGGAAGTTGAGTGTCATCCACGCCTCTATCTCCTCCAGGCAGGTGGTCAAAGTGGATGTTGGCTGAGAGGTAGGTGAAGTGGGGGTAGTCCTGATGTACAGCTGTGTGTCATCTGCATAACAATGGAATGGTATTCCATGTTTGCTGATGACATTTCCAAGGGGGAGCAGGTAAATGGAAAAAAGGGTGGGGCCCAATACCAAGCCCTGCGGGACACCGCAGGTGACGCTGTGGGTGTGGGATCTGGCTTTGCCCAGGGCGACATGCTCAGTTCTGCCTGTCTACATCAGCTCCGCTCCTCCACCATCACCAGCATCACCTTTTCTGGCCAAAACATCCCCCTCTCTGCATCTGTCACCAACTTGGGTGTCAAAATGGACCCTCAACTCACCTATGACACCCACATCAAACACCAGCCTGTCCCTTCAGGAGGGACTTATTGTTGATTGATTAAGTATTGAAGAGTTCGATTTTAAGCAGTGGTTGTGGGGTGTGTCTCTGGATAGGTCTCAGTGCCTTAAAATCCACTCCACAGAGCCTATCGAGCCGAGTGTGCAGGTGTCTTGCGATGTTTCCCATCGTGGAGTGCGGAGATCTCGCGGTAATTCCCCAGGTGATAGTAGGTGAGCCGGCGGTGCTCTGATGACGTGTCATACATGCGACGGATGTCCATAGAGATGGAATGATTGTAGCCGAGCTGCCAGGCTGGTGATGGTATCTGAGTTTTCGGCCGGATCGGCGACGGAGTCCGAGCTCGTTGATGATGGGAATATTAAGTCCAGGAGAGGTTACAGGGTTGAGGCGGCGGAGTTGCAAGCTGGAGTAACGTAGCGCCATGCTAACCGGAGTGGGAGGCTGCTTAGCCAAGCCAGCATCCAGACAACCAGCGGTAGCAATGGAACAACGTTGAGTGTTGATTGCTGATGGTTGGATCTTGTGAGCCCCCTTCCAGGTAGTAACGAGGTCGACAATAGCAGGTAGGTGCCTGGTTACCTTGCTACCCGACTGAGAAAAGTAAGGGGTAGTTTAAGTGTGGCGTCCGTGTCCGGAGAAAACTAGAGCACCAGGCTCGTAACAAGGCAGCACAAAAGTACAAAAGAGCAAAAATCAACACTGGAAAACTATAGTTATCGCTGAAGCCACAAGCTTCAAAATCAAAGCGGCGGAGAAGCGGCGAACAAACAACGCCAGCGTCCTCTCCTCTCCCCAGGCTAATGCCAGCGAGTGTATGCGTAAAGGCAGCCCAGCATTCAAGCATTTGTACTACCCTCACAAACTCCTTTTCCACCAGTTCTGTTTTGGTGCTGGCAGAAGAGCCAGTGCTTATTTTATTCAAATTCCATTCTTTCTACCCTTCCTTCCTAACTGCTCTGGTTTTCCAAGGATCCAAGTTGGAACCACTTAATTGCATCACGTAAAATGTTGGTACATCACTGCATACGTAGCCATTTCACTCTTTCCCCTAGGTTTACAGCCTTCAGGGGCATGGCTGTGGCTACGGGGGGGGCGTGGGCAAAATTGTTTACAGTGTTGCTATCTTTTTAGAGATGGCCCTTGAGATGGCCCTGGGGGTGCTGAAGAAGAGCAGAACATTGCTTCTGCGTGTCTTGCGGCGGTTTTCTCAGCTCTCTTTCCTCTATTTGGTGTGTGCTCGTAAGCGTATGTGTACAACTGCACATATTTGTGTTCCTATGTTCAATGGGTGGAACTCTGCTGTGCACAATACAGAGAGCAGAGGAGAGTTGTGAACACAAGACAAACAGGATCCCGTTGTATAAAAGAGAAAAATAAAGTTTTCTAGTCTGTCATATACAAGAAGAAGGTATATGCCTGACCTATGAGAGAGGTAATGCATAGCTGCTTTGATTTTGCCAACATTTCAAGTTTTGAATGAGGAAATGCCGCCAAAATAGCAGATGATCCACTTGGCAGTGTTTCTTTTTAATAATGCTTGTTTCTTGCCACAGCTGATTGTTGGTCATTGTAACTATGCTCCCAGCCCCTGATATATTTGCTGCTTCGCTCTGACCCAGCAAAGAGGTAGTGTTTGATAGGCCCCAGGTTTTAGCACATGGAGCCGTTGCTTTGTCGGTGGAAACACAAAGAACAGGCCTGGAATGAGCACCAGCGCTAGTTTTGTTGAAAACAGGTAAGTGACACACAAATCACAGACCAATGGGCTGGAAACACTGTCTCTGGACTAACTGTCATCTCTTTAAGTGTAAAGTCACACAGATAGCCGCTCGTGTCCCTTCCATAATATTTTGGAGCCTGTGGAAACATGGGATAATATTTGGAGGGGGAATGGAAAAGACAACGATAGATTATGGACAACATTCAACCCCCCACGCCGCCCCCCGAGCTGTGTTTGGATTGCTGCTGCCCGACTAAACCACGTTTGGAATTTCTGATTGCAACGTCAACACACGTATGTGTTTTTCTGCTGCATCCAGTGCAGGAAACTCTCAGCTGCTGAATCCCAGAGAGGAGTGTGTGACTATCACTCACACAGAGCAGAGTGGTCCATGCAGTAAAGGGGCTTTTTGGAGTTTTCAAGGCTGCAGGGTGGACCAGAGGCGTCATTATGAGAAATAAACATTGATTCAAAAAGCAGGAACACAGTATGATAAACTGCAAAGTAAAAAGAGTCACTCAGAACAAATCGGAGTACAGTTAGATTCATGGTAACGGGGAATATGGAGCTGTGACCTTGAGGAGAAGGGCTGAATGGCTTGTTCAGAGTGCTAACCTGTATTATGTTGCAGATAATGGAGTGAAAATCAGTCAGGCAAAGCAGAGAATCATTCTGTTAGTTTCAATCAGACATTGTGCAGATGAAGATGTGCTGTGCTGTAACTACTGTATGTTTCCAGGCTCTTTCTTCAGCTCAGAGATTTCTGCAGACCTGTTGATGCTGAATTATGAGAAATTTGAAACACCAATGTTCTTATTCGAGAACAGACTTACATTTGAACCTGGTTTGATGACAATTTGTGAGATATTAGCAAAAGTACAAAAGAAGAAAGCTCTAGATATTTGTTGATTATACGCTCATGGACATTTTTTTTTCTTTTTGTCCCAAGTGATTTCTTCTCATGCCATAAAGATTAAAAAGAATAAATAAATCTGCTTCAGTCGCGGCTCCAAAGTCACCTTTAGGGTATCTTCTTTTGTTTGCTCATAAAAAGATGTAAATCTTCTTTTTCTCAGATGAAATTTTTCTTTTATACATTGTTTAAATATGGTTTGATTCACTAACTGGCTTCCCTCTACATGTTTGCACTGTTCAGCATCCAGGTCAAAGCCCGGTGAGTGCCACCAAGGCTGGTTTGGGTCCAACTGAGGCACAAGAAAATTGAGCCCCAGTCGTCTTGTTAGTCTGACTTTGAGAATTTGGGTTCAGTGTGATTTCAGTCAGACTGAAAGCGCATGTTTGCATGTAATTTTAAAAAGTGCAGTTTCAATCAGACAGAATTATCATGGAAACAAGCTGAGTGCTTTACCAGATGAACAGTATGTAGCGTTTCTGGAAAGACAAAATTGCACATGTGCAATTCCATCATACGAAGCAGACTCTGTGCATGGCTGTGCAAACCTGCTGTGAAAACCCGCTCCCAGCTCTTCTCTTCTGGACCTGACACTCTGGGTTTGTAGAAAGATGTCTCTTCCAGTCATACTTTGAGTCTTGAAATCTTGATATGGTTTTATCTTGTGGGAAGTCTGAAGGTCTTGAAGAAGTGTGGGACACTCTGCAGCAGAAAGTCCTGACATCTCTAACCTTCTGTTACCATCAGAGATACACCGATGTCTGGCTTCAGCATCAGCTCTTCTGTAAATAAAGCACCTCACTGCTGTCATCAGCCATCACATCCAGGTAGGAGGCAGGACAAACGTTGCGTAGAGTTGATATGATTTTCACATTGGTGGCTGAAGCAGAGCCCGACGCTCGATGACAAGTTTTACTTTCCACTCCGAGTTAGAGTGATTAAATGTATTGACAAATCAGTGAATTAGTATAAGTGAAGAGGCTGGGAGCAGAACAGAGGATGAAGCAGCCTCATCACATGCACAGTGATTACATACGTCATGACATGAAAGCATCAGCGCCCAAGCTGCTCTGATTCCACCTGACACAAATCACTCCGACAATGTCCCCATGAACACTCTCATGCTCCGTTTCAGCCATGCACCAGAGCTGTGCTCAAACTTACAGTAAGATCTCCCAGCATGCACCTCTTCTTCCTGAAGAGTCGAAGATATCATCCTCAGTTATATGCGAAAAAAACAAAACGGTTAGAGATGATCAGATTGGAGCAGAAATGCCAAGTACGAAGAATGTTCTGCAGCTGCGACAAACATTTCAGACTTTAACGGCCAACATGTCCGATCCCTGCTGTGGATTTTCCTGCTGCTTTCACACATCAGCTCACCAAGGTTTTTGTAGAAATTTATGAGGGGATGGAAGTAAAACTTCACCCTGAAATGATCCGAGCTTTAGGCTATGTGTGCATGCAGATTCCCTGAGTGACATAACGCAGGGTTGCGTCATCATATCTGAACAAAAATTCACGCAGCAATTTTATTTCTCTCTGCTGGAACGCTGTGCATCCTTTTCATTTTAAATTCAATTTGCTTTATGACAAAATAATTGTGCATGATATTTCTGAAATCTGAAATGAACTGTTTTTTATGTAAAGCCTGAGATTCATAGTCTCTGCTCCTGCTGGGTGCTAAATGCCGCAACATGTGTGCACAGATTTATGTCATTTCTCCACTTTTCTGTTGAGGGTGAGCTCTGCACAAGGCCGTTTGCAGCTTTTATTATCAATGTTTATTCCGGAGCTCCATCTATCTGAGGGTTTTTCATATTCATCGTCTTTGTCGCTTGCCTTCAGCTGAGGTTTTGCTATATTAATGTGCAGGTGTTTTAATTTTTGAAGATTTCTATTGAAGGAAATGAATCAAAGATTGTGTTTTATTGTCAAGGAGTAAAAAGATGCCAGCAGCAGAGTAAATGGAGACATTTGTGTCCCAAAAAAATCAAATTCTGGTGCAGAAATTAAGTATTTGAAGATGTGTAGACGGTAATGGCAAAAAGATGGATTTGTGTGTTTATATTTAAAAAAGATATAAGCGGTTGATGTGTGAAATATAAATGTGGAAAAAAGGGTTTTGTAGTTCAGCCTGCCCTCATACATCACTCTCTGGTGCATTAAGAGAACTTCATCCAGCACATGAGCCGACAAGAAGAGCGAGGTGCAAAAAATGAGTTTTTGTGGAGCAGTAAGAAGAAAACGGTAGAAAGAGAGGGAGAGAGAGAGGACTGTAAGAGAGCAGGAGGGGAGGGGAGAGAAAGAGAGTCAGAGAGAGAGAGAGGGAGGGAGAGAAAGACAAGAAGAGAGAGACGCAGAGTTACAGACAGACAGATGGAAGAAAAAGCATGCAGCAGAGAGGAGGAGAAACAAAGCGTGTTGACTGAGGAAGTGTGCACGCCGTGCGGGCCATGTGCTCGTCTACGTCCCGTCTACATCTGCTCCTCCGACTCTCTCTCTCACAGCTCCCTGAGAGTCTGCAGCTCTTCCAGGCAGAGTCGCTCTCACATGACACAAGGTAGGACTGTGCTGACTTGTTGCTCTCTGACTTCTTTTGCTTCCTTCTCCTACTTTTACATCTTTTTTGTTTTAACAAAATGCTGTGCTGCTTTTTTGGCTTTGATGATGTCAGTGTTGGTGAAAGTTGGAGCTTTGTTTAAATGTTGCATAATTTGATTTGCAGTAAAAGTTGAATTTTAAGTGTTGGAGCAATGCAACTAATGTCATGCAATTTAGGAGATTTTGTTGGCAACTCTGTCTGTTGCCATGTGTGTACTTGTGTGTGTGTGTGTGTGTGTGCGTGTGCACTTGTGTGTGTGTGTGCGCGCGTGCACTTGTGTGTCTGTGTTGGTGTATGTGTGTGTTGGTGTGATGGTCTGGTAAACTGGTAGGATATTGGCAGGACTGAGGAATGTGTGAGATCTCTTTGTTCCGTCTCTCTCTCATTTTCTTTCTTCTTTTTTCTCTCTGGGGTTGCACACACAATTTCTCTCTAACACACACACACACACGCACACACACACACACACACACACACACACAGTCAAACCAACTCTTGCAGAAAACCAGTTGAAACTTCCCACCGGCAGGAGAGAAATGTGTGGAATGTGATTATCACGTATTTGTGTTTATTTTATCACTGCGGGTCGCTCGCAAAGCAAAGAGGATACCAGATCAGGCGCATGCACAACATTCAGCGTCAAACTCTGTGTGTGTGGGTGTTTGTGTGTGTTTGTGTGTGTGTGTGTGTGTGTGTGTGTGTGTGTGTGTGAGTGTGTGCGTACATGCATGTGTGTATTGACATGTGTGTGCTTGGTGGTGGTGGGTGGGTGGGAAGGTGGGGAGGGGACAGGGTGGGAGGGTAAAGAGTGAGAGCTATTTGGCAGTGCACGTGAGTGTGTGGGTGGTTGTGTGGGTGTCAGGGTGAGTGGGTGCAGAGCTCTTTGAGTGAGAGCACATGTGACTGAGTGTGTGGGTGTTGAGTGTGTGTATGGAGTGTGTGTGTGTGTGTGTGTGTGTGTGTGTAGAAAGGTGAAAAGTATGTGTGTACAAAGGTAAGGTGATTGTGTCTTTCCGAGTCTACCTTTGCATCAAAAGAAGGGGGAGGAAAAAAGGAAAAAAATACTCCCTCTCTAAACCTCTCTGTTCGTCTTCCTTTTACTGTTCCACACACACGTACACACATTTGCACACACACACGGTTCAGGCGCCTGTCAAACCCAGTGCATTCCTGAGTGCTCGAACACACGGAGTCTGAATGGTGGGATGAATGCGGGGAAATTCAGCTGAAACGTGAGGACAAAAGCCAGGGGGACATTTAAGAGGGTTTAACTCGGCAGAACCCTGGGAATCAGGGAGGAAACACACACAAACACACACACACACACACTCACACAGATACAGATACACACATGCACGCTTACATTAACGCATGCCTACACGTGCACTAAATTGAACTGTGTATACATCCACACACGCGGACACACACACATATGTACAGCTGCGGCTCCGGCAGGCTGTTAGAGCCGGGAACGAAGGGGAATTCCCAGGGAGGAGACAGTGAAAACACACTGCACCCCTGAATGTACACACACACACACAAAGAGCCTGAGAGTCAACGCTGTACTGAAACACACCGCTGCAGATACCTGAGCCTCACACTGCTGCGGTGCATCAGCAAACCATCAAGTTTAATAGCTAAAACCAAAAAGTTTGCAGAAAATCAGCACCAACGCCGCTTTGTGTCTGCAGCTTTGTTTTCTAAGGGTCAACCTAGATCCAGTTCTTGAAAAAACTTTTTAAATCACAAAAAAAAAACATCTATAAGAAGGGGAAACCCAAGCCAGACTGAGTGAATCACCACTGATAAACTTCATGATGGTTTCATCTTTATCCGCAGCATTCGCCCAACAATGCACCGTCCAAAGCACGCTTCGGATTTCTCTTCATGCCACCTTTTCCTGGGAGCAGTTCTCATTTAACCGTGGCTCCAAAAGACAAAGCAGCAGGTGTTTAAAAGGTGTGGTGAAAATACCAAATCTTGACATTTCTCCAAATCTTAAGAGCCTGAACCCACCAGAGAGGAGCCATTTAGTCCTGGTGCAAAACAAAAAAAGCTGACAGGGCTCCAAAAATTTGCATTTTTAGGAGCAAACACACAGATTGTCTCAGGGAGATTTTCAATCTTCTCAGGGAGATTTACCCGACATTTCTCTGCACTTACCTGTCAAAGTGAAACTCAGCTCCTCTTCACTTTGCTAAAAAGAAAAAAAACTGGGATTTAAAGGACCCTTAAAGAGTTCTAGAACCTTCTTTGGGAATCTTTTGTTTGCACAAAGCAAAAGGAAGAAGAGGAATAAAAGAGAAAAGCATCAGTTACTGTTCCGTACCAGGCAGCCTCTGGATTCTGCTGTTTAGTGGATGAGTTGTAATGGTTTGCAAGCAGAAAGAAAAAGAAAGTGATATTTTTCAGTGACTGGAAGGTGCTGCAGCTGCTCAGCAAATAATGAAATTTACACTCAGCTTTCTAGAGACCCCTCAAAAATTTCTCCATAGCCCTAGAAGGTTCATGGAACTTGCCTCGGGATCAGTTTCTTCTCCACAGCATGAAAACAGAAAGTGTGCATCACATTCTGTTCAGAGCTGAGATCCGTTGAGCAAATGTTGAAGTGTCGGTTCTTGGATTTGTCGGAACAGAAGGAGGAATTAAAAAACAGACGGTGAAGAATGTTTTTGCAGTTTTTGTAAGGTTGAACTATCAAACCTTCATTTAGACTTCAAAGCAGCCGTTTGTATCTGTAGGTAGAGATTTCATCAGGTGTTTTTTCTGGAGACAAAAATTGGAGTTCAGTGAACGTAACATGTCCACCTACCCACCCCCACCCTGGTGTCTCTGATGTCCTCCTGCATGCTGCCTGTATGTGTGTGTGTGTGTGTGTGTGTGTGTGTGTGTGTGTGTGTGTGTGTGTGTGTGTGTGTTTGTGTGCTTTTGTTTTGACCCAAAATCAATATCAGTTGGATGCAAACTCAGAATCAGATGCCTCTCTGCGGAGAAACAAAGGGAACATTTGTGATTATCCCCGATCTCTGCAGATTTTTGCATCTTTCAGATTGAGCTGATGTGTGACTGATGGAAAAAGAGATGCGTAATCTGCAGTTGTTTTTTGGAAGAGTTTTGTGACTGATTTGCAGGAGCTGAACTGATTTATTTAGTTCAGAACTAGACAAAAAAAAAAAAAACACATCTGGGCGATTCCCTGATTTTTCACTCAGGACACAAGAGTCAACAATAAGTAGAGTTAAAAATTTAAGGTCAAATTGTGAATTTCAGCATCTTTCAGGTGAGTTAGTCGCAGAGGAGAAAGCAAAATGTCACAAATGGTGTGAGGTAATGAAAGGAGGCAGAGAAAGTGTGAAGAAATAAGAACCTGCCCCTGAATCAGAAAAGACAGAACCTGGCACACATAGGGTTAATAAATTTGCTCATAGGATTTACAGAAAAACATTTGATTGAAAATATTTCTGGGAAGTTTAGGTCGAAGAAAAAGTACCCATCCCAAATACCAGAAAGTGAGGTCATAAGTGAGCAGATAAAAGAAAGAGTGGGCACAGTAATTTATTCAGGGAATTTCACAATATGAAGCATCGAGCTGCTGATATTGTCAGGCAGCTTCACACCGCTCATAACGCCGCTCAGACCTGTGCTGGTGCGCAGCCACAGAATCAGACAAGAGGAAGAGAAAACACAAGTTAATTTCCCAGACTGCCGCAGAAAGTCACTCTGAGAAAAACTAAGAGTGATGAAGTCTGCTGAGCAAGAACAAGAATCTCAAATTTAAACTCTTGTTCCTGCGTGAAGAGAGTGAGCAGGTACAACCCCTCTGCAGGTGTACCCCCCCCACACACACACACAGGGAAATGAGATGGAGAGGTATCAGTCTGAGAATGATTAGAAATGTTTCACATTTAGTGTTTGCTGAGAACAGGATTAGAAATATGCTGAATTCAAGTCTCTGAGTCACTTTTCTGCCTCAGGTTGGTAAAGATCCCTTTTGCCTGATTTGGTGAAGGTCAGATTTAGTTAAAGGGAAAAAAGAGGACATGCTTCTTGAAATGGTTTTTAAAGATAATAAATAGAGATTTCTGCTGGTCTTAAAAGCCCTAAATCATCCGTTTGGAGCTTATTAATGCAACTCTGCTTCAAAATGAGCTTTTAAAAGGCAAAAAGATGCAGGTAATTTGACAGCTGACTGCGAGGAAAGGCATCTTCTTTTTCTCCCCTGTTGAGTTTAAATGGAGTGTCATTCAGCTCCCGCTCAGCCTGTGAAGGAAATCTCTGAAGGCTTCTGGTTTGGGAAGAAGAAAAATGCATCTCAATCTGTGCAAAAATGGAGAAAGAAATATGAATTTATAGATGACAGGATGGAGATGATCAACAAGTGGCTCTGAATTATGAGAAAATGAAAAGGAAAACTGAATTTGTTGCCTGGAAATACTCAGATTCTTATTCTACATGTTGCTCGTTCTGTTGAATGAATTTGTCTGATCTTCTTTTGTTTCAAAATGGAAAAGAAATCTTGATTTTGGAGCCAAAGAAAGACATTTGATTCTGAAAGCCGCAATTCTTCAGCAGCTTTTACATATTGAAATCGTCAGAATAGAGGTCTAATTTAAAAAACAAACAAACAAACAAAAACTGTTGGATTTTTAGAATTGTAAAATGTCAATTTTGTCTCCTTAATTTTCCTGAAGGGCTCTACCCTTAATTAGGTGAATCAGGCATGATTTAAAAAATAATTTTAAAAAAAGATTAATTCTGTTGAAGCTCAACCCTGATCGGGATTTTCAGTTTCATTAAACGTCGGGTGTTTTGTTTTAGGCGGTGGCAGATATTTCCTCTTTCTCCTTTGGTATTCCTCCCTCTCTCTTAGCTGTCACCGGCAGACTCATGACCTGTGTTCACGTATTCTCCGCGGGCGCTCAGGGCGCACCGGGGACGGTCCCCGCAGCCTGAAGGGGCGACGCGGGGGGGGGGGGGTCTTTTTTTGCGGGCTAACTGTGGTTGACTCTGACGGAGCTGTGAGCGGCTCCTGGAGGTTTTAGGGGAACCAGAATATGACTGTGATGTCGCCGGGGCATTTCCGAACGATGCGGGGTAAAACCCGACTGACACAGAGAGAGAAAACACACGCGCAAAGGGAGAGAGAGAGAGAGAAAGAGAGATAGTGAGGGCTGAAGACCAGGACAGCAAACAGCGACAGAATCATCGATCCCCCTCCTCTTTCCTGCAGACATCTGCGGCTGTCGGAGCTCGTTTCACGGACACTTGTGCGCGCAGCTCTCGGTGATCTTTGATTCAGTCTTTTGTGTTTCTGTACAGCGGAAAAATCAGGAGAGCAGCACGCGGGGGAAGGTATCTGCAGGTCGGCGGATTTCCTCCAGAAACTTCAGAATCCAAATAATACAGGTACCTCATTTTTATTTTCATTCCTGACTTTAAAACGGATTGTGCTTTTTTATGTTTTGGTGTTACGCTCCAAAATGATCCCCATTTTCTGGAGTCATTTTCCAAAACTCCTCATGTGTTAAATATTCTGAAAGCTGAGTTGATTATTCTCATCGTGTTGAAGTTGTGTTCGCCTCCTCTGCGCGCTCCTGCAGCAGTGTGCGCGGTGAGACTCTTGAACATGGCTTTGCAACAGTGTGTGGTCTCCTCCGGCTCTGGCAAAGACCATTGTGCACTGCGCGTGCACGTGAATTCGTACGCGTGCTTGCCTGCTTGTTGGTGTGTGTGAGAGAAAGAGAGAGAGAGAGAGAGAAGGAGAGAAAGAGGGAGGGAGGGAGGAGGTATGTGAGTCGGGCTGGAGGAAATTCTTGTGTTTTGGAATGCGTTTACCCCGGGGGGAGACCCCGTGACTCCGGGAAAGAGAGAGAGAGAGGGGGGGGGGATGAGAGGAAGAGGGGTGAGATTGTGAAGCTTTCTAAGAAATAATTGAATCAGTGATGTTGTGCTGTTTCATGTAACTATCATGCAAATGCAGTGACAGTGAATGTTTCATGAGGAGGATTTTTGCATCTTTTTGTGATTATTTCTCTCTCAGAGGACTATAATTAAAACCATGCACACTCACTTTCACACACAGCATTTCAGCATCCAACAGGGGGAGCTTGTGACACACGGAGTTGGAAGATAAGTTATTAATCTGTCACTAATATCAGCTCATAATTTCACACGCAGATACAAATGTCTGTGTTGCGTGTAGCATTTTCAGGAAGAAAAACTTTGTCAATTTCCTCCTTTTTTCCATTTTAAGATTTTGCATAAGTTTGGCTGCTTTTTTGTTTGTTTGTTTTGTTTCGTTTTGTTTTTAATTTCACATTAATTTGTAAATACAAATGCATGTATAAAAAAGACCTTCTCTTCAAGTGAAGTGGAGATTTGGTGAACTAGTTGGAGGTTTCTATCTGCAGTATCCTCCAGGTTGTGTTGTTTTGCACAAAGAAATGAACGTGCATTTCATCATTTGAAGAAATATATTTGAAAAGATGCCTATCAGTGATTACTCATATATCTCCAAAATATCCCTAAAACTTTTCATTAGCTCCATGCCTTTCTCGGATAAACATCATTTCGCCCTTAAAGCGAGAGGAATTTCTGAAAGCCACAAAGGAAACTTTACCCTAAAGACTAAATCATAAATTCTGTAGATGCTGTCATGCTCAGCAGGATCTCGCTGCCTCACTCTGATGTGTTGCACAGTCAGAGCTGGAAGCATCCATCACTCTGAATGTGCTCGAGTGTTATATTGTGAATTATTCTGACAGCACACACGCTCACATGGCTGTAAACTCGCTCACACACCGAGCATTTACACTCTTTTGTTGCAGAGGATGTATTTATTCGAGAGCAAGGACAGTGTGTCTCATTCACTGCTCTTAAAACTTGCACAGAAGTTGTTTTTTGGTTTAAGTTTGGAGCGGACAGACTGGGGTTAGAGTCCCGGTTGGTATTGGACAGAGAGGAGTGTTTCTGGAACAGTGCTGCAGACTAAAAGCTCGCCCACACACAAATGTGAGATATTCTAATGAGCAATCTGGACCATCTGAATATTATATTCCTCTTCACAGTACAGACGTGTCACTTTGTGTAACTCTATCGCTTTAAAAAAGTCTGTGTTTGAGTTGAATAAAGGTGTGAGTGATGAGGAGCAATGTGAGTGACGTGATCCTCTGCCACCTGTCTTTCACAGCCTCTTCATCATGAACATCATCAGTGAAAGGGAAGCAGAGCTCCTGTCCTGCTGGTAAGAAAATCACACATTATCTAGGATTTGAAGTGTTGCTGAAAAAGTGTGAATTCATTTGTCGAGTGGAGAGTTTAACCCTGGCAGCAGGGACATGTCTCTTTCTTACCAAATCAAAGTTTTTTTTTGTTAATCTGAGATGTTTGATGATGGCGTTTGTGCCTGTCAAAGAGTTTATCCACAAACTTCCCCTGACTCCACTGTCAGATCAAAACCCTCCCTTTAGCTGTGATTTAAAAATAACCCAGCTCTGTACAGTAGCCATGTGCTCATAAAACATTTGACTTTGAGTCATGTAAACCCAGAAAAAAAGAAACAACAATCAGGCTGCATGATTCACACTCACACACACACACACACACACACACACACACACTTACAGTTTGAGCGTGTACAGCCCACACACTCCCACGTGTTTCCCCTTCCTCTGCTGCCTCAGATGTGAGGCACATGACATCATTAAAAGGTGCTCTAAAAATCAGTGTGGGTACTGCATGTGGGCTGGCAGAGTGTGTGTGTGTGTGTGTGTGTTTTTGTTTCTGTGTGGGTGCAGGGAATGAAAGCCAAAGCTCCAGAGCCGTGGGCCCGGTGCTGGCTGCGTGTGTGTGTGCCCAGCCGGAGGCTCTGGTCCTGGGCTCCGCTTCCTCCCACGCTGGGGTTCGGCTGGGGCTCTGAGTGGGAGGAGGAGTGGGAGGAGGAGTGGGCTGAGGCTGTGAGTCAGTCTGCTGCAAAGCCCCAAGACAGGAGACCGCTGAGGGAAGAAACACACCGCGAGAGCTCCGGCCCTTGAGGAAACATTAAAGTTTATAATGAGGAGAGTGTGTGTTTGTCTGGGAGGATTAGAAACAATCTCCAGAAGTGTCAAAACCCTGCAGAGAAGTGATTTGTAGATGAGCTGATGGCTGCTGAGACAGCTGATGGAACTGGCTAATAGATGGTAGGGGGAACAGGATGGGTTGTTTTTATTCATTCTAACATGAGTTTTGTAGTTGCAGCCCTGAAAGCCCCCCACCGCTCTCTCTGTCTCTGTCTGAACCAAGAAGCTGTCAAACCAAACATGCTGTGCATCCTAACTCCTTGATGAAATGCTTCTGCTCTTAATTTCTTTATGTACACATTCCTGTGTGTCCCTGCAAATGCGCAGTTTCTTTAGCTTGTTGATATTCTTGTCTAGAAAGTCATTTCTGAGCGTGCTCACTGTGAAAGCTGTTGGCCAACACTCATAGTTACTGTAAGCAGAGGGTGACTGTGATTTGTTGGGAAAAGTTGGATGAGTGTCTCATAAATTCAAATATCTGCTCAGTTTGGTTAACATATAATCCAATAAATACATGTATATTGAGTTTAGACACTTAACAACACTTTTACTTGTGAATGATCTGATTTAGTGCATAAAAAGTGTGAAATATCAAGTTGCATGTCTTGATTTAATTTTGACCCTCGGCTGTTTCCTGCACATCATTACTGTCACAGTCAGCCTTGAACCTCCATAGATAAACGTGTGTCCGACCTGTGAGTGCCACACCCTATGTATTATCAACTCCCACACCATTTTCGATACTAGGGAATAAAAAATGACAAATAATTAAAAAGGCATAAAATACATTTTATTAACATAAAAAACAGAACACCAAATAAATCATCAATTCAATAAAATAATGAACCAACCAGAAGATTAAAAAACAAGACAGTCACGCCTTCACGAATAGCATTAATACAAAATGAGTATTTATAAATACAAGTTATAACATAATTTCACTGTTCTACTGAGGTATTACTCTTTTAAATTGCAAATGTTTAAAAAAATCTAAATTTTGCACCAGTAAAAAAAAAAAACTTCAAAGAACAAAAATTGCCACAATGACAACATTATTGGTTGTCTGAGGTAAAAACATACAGAAGAAACAGCAATTAGATTAATTATTTGAGGCATTAAACTTTAAAAGTAAACAACTACCAGTCGAACAACACCTGATCCTCACAGATTTACCAACAAGGACATACCAGTCAGTTTAGGAGAACATTCAGAAGAACTCCAATTGGATGCTTAGATTGCCTTTACATGGACACCTGATAGGATCACCTATCAACGGTTAGATTTTACAGTTGAGCGTTTACTCTCTGTTCAGACTAAAGATGGGTGAAACAGGTGTTTGAGAACTGTTGGTGATCAGAATATTTGTGGGGTTTATTAGATGATACTTGATGAGTCCTTATAGTCCCATTTCAGCAAATTCTTAAACTGTGTTCCGGGAGGCAGAGGTCAGGCTGAGGGCCCTGCAGAGTCTGTGATCTCAGCAGCATTTTGTCGCCCTGATAATGGAAGGTGGTTCTCCAGGAAACTCAGAGGGAGTCCACCAGTCTGGGGCGATATGGGGTATCTGGAGCCAGGCCGGGGCGTGGAGCAGAGCAGCAGAGGATGGGGTGGGTGGGAAAGGCATTGGCGTGTGGAGGTGAGGCGGCAGAGGGGGAGGAGGGACGGGCGTAAAAAAGGAAAGGCAGGCGAGGAGTGCGAGGGAAGGACGGGGAAGTGAGAACAGGAAACGCTGGTCGGAGTGGAATGTTTCACAAGAAGGCTTCTCCGCCCTGCGAGCGTCAGGACGAGGGCGTCTGCTGCTCAGACAGCCACCAGCCATCCTCACACACGCACACACACACACACACACACATTCTCCATAATGTGACCCCTCACCGCCTTGGCAGGACTCTCAGCTCTTATATCCTGTGAGTGGACCAGCCAGCAGCGGAGTCACCGCCTGCACTGAGCCAGCTCTGTGTGACTGAGAGAGAGAGAGAGAGAGAGAGAGAGAGAGAGAGAGAGAGAGAGAGAGAGAGAAGGAGTCACACTGGAGCTCCTTTTCCTCTGACACCTCTAAAGGGAAGAGGAAGAGGAAAGGGGGAGGACAGGGAGGAAAGGAGGAGCAGAGAGGAGAGGGCCATGGGGTGGAGCTCTGCCCTGCTGGGGTCCTTTAAAGGAGTCCCAAAGACGTCATCGGCACATTTAGAGATTATGCTAACCTTAAAGTGAGGTTTTTACATCCCAGCCATGGGATGCATTTAATGAAAGTTTGGAGTTGAAAGAGCAAAAGAGGAAGCTCATCATAGGGGTTCAAAAATAGCAAAGCTACCCATAAGTGATGTACAGTCTAACACAAACACAACCCAAGAAGTAAAAGATAAGAATTGTAATTTTCTAGCAATGCTAAAATCAGAAAAATGAAAGGATTAGCTGACATTTATGAAACTTATTGTTGACAACTCCAACTGTCCATGTTTCTCCAGCAGTTATGAATGAAAGCTCCCTCATTTACTAAATATGTTGTTGTGTGAGATATAACTTTACATAACAGTCGTCCATTGCGTCACAACATAAGTATCTATGTGTGATGTAATCCAAGACACTTGCATAAGTGATGGAAAATTCAAACAGCACCTAAACGCATCACTAGTCCAGCTGCTCTGGATGTTTCTGCGGGCTCAGAGGTGCTGAGGTATCTCAGAGTGTTTGTGTGTGTGTGTGTGTGTGTGTGTGTGTGTGTGTGTGTGTGCATCTTTGTGCGCGCATGTGTGTGTGCGTGCATGTATGTGTGACAGACTGAGGGTTATCATTGGGTCATATGCACACGAACCCTCCACACAAACACACGCACACACACGAACACACACACACACACACTGCAGGGCACAGCAGAGAGATAAGGCAGAGTCATGCCTCCCCAGCATGACAGTGACATCACAGTTGTATCTGTGTGCTCACCCCCCCCCCCTCCAAGACACATACACACCTCCCCCTGTGTGCTAGAAAGAGACCAGCCTAATATAGTCAGTGCAGATCATGCACACTCTGAGACACACACACACACACACACACACACACACACACACACACTTCCTCACAGGGCCAGCAGCAGAAGGGGTGGGAGCCAGGGTCCGCCTGTCATACTTCCATCTCCTGTCCTTGGTTGGTTATAAGCATGTGCTTCTGTGTGTGTCTGTCTGTGTGTGTGTTAGAATGGGATGACGTTGCTGTTACGTCTGTTGGTGTCCATCACTGACTCAGAGTCCAGTCTAAGCAGGGACAGGTGCATCAATAGCTGCCTGTGTGTGTGTGTGTCTGTATTTGTGTGTGTGTGTGTGTGTGTTAAGAGTCGGGGGCTGGTTTCTGTAACCCATTTGCTGAGACTCACAGTCCTCAGGGGAACCTGGAACAGGCTGCTCCCGACTTTTTAATCTGCTGCTCACATTTGTTAGTTCCTTGTTTGTGTTTGTGTTTCTGGTGGATGGGTTTTGTGAATTAGGAGGACATTGTTTGGTGTCAGCGCTCTAATTGAGGGCACCACTGCTTCTTTGAGTCACATACTTGTTGCAAATACAGCAAAGTCATTTCTGAGGTTCTGGTCTCAACCTGTTGAGTTTTGTGTGTGCCTCTGTTACATCACAAGGACTTTGTACAAAATCACAACCCATATTATGAGGACTTGTATTTCTTATAGGGTCATTACTGTTTTAAATACTCCAAAAGGTAGTTTTGCTGTCTTGTATTGTGTTGGTGTGTTTGTGTGTGTATGTACAGTCATGGACATATTGGCACCCCTGAAATTTTTCCAGAAAATACACTATTTCTCCCTGATATTGATGCAATTACAAATGTTTTTGGTATGAATGTGTTTATTCCCCTGATGTGCATTAGAAAAACACAAAAAATGGAAGGAAAAAAAGCCAACATTGACTTAATTTCACCCAAAACACAAAAATCTGGCCAAACAAAATTATTCGCACCCTTTTAGAATTGTGGGTCAATCATTTAATTTCAAGCAGGTGATTATTTTTAAACTCAGCTGTGGTGAGTAACAGGTGCTGGTAATATAGAAATCACACCTGACACCAGTTAGAATGTATAAAAGTTGACTCAACCTTTGTGTTGTGAGTCTTTGTGTGTCACACCAAGAATGGAGAAGAGAAAGAAGAGCTGAGGAGTGTCTGAGGACTTAAGACACAAATCTGTTGAAAAATATGACCTTCAGAACTCTCCAGAGCTTTGTGTCCAACCATTTCTTGGTGCTTTTGTGTACTTTTTTGGTCATTGTTCTGCTGGAACACCCATGACCTCTGACACAGACCCAGCTCTATGATTGCAACAATTTCTGGGAGGAATGGTGTATTTCCTGGAAAAATTCCGGGGGTGCCAATACTTTCGTCCATGACTGTACATTGGACAGGTTCTGTGACCCTATTGAGTACCACAACTCTACTTGAAAGGATCAGGAAATACCTCACTTTAAATTCTGTTTAAAGTTATTCCTGATGTTCCAATTATGTCCTTTTTTTAAAAAAAAATTCTCATTGTGAAGAATTTTTTTTTCTGAAACATCATACATGCCCCTAACAGATTTAGCATTCTTGTGGTCCTGGAGGGGTAAAACCTGATAAAAAAGGGGAAGAGTAAAAGTTACAGAAACACCCCTCTGTCTTTTACATTCTTTCTCCCCCCTGTTTGAATTCTTTGACTTTATCTCTCCGTTGCCGTCTTTTTTCTCTCCTCTTTTCACACTAACTCTGTCACCAGCAACTCTGGTCAGCCATTAAACTTCCTCTTAAGCCAAACCATGAATTCCCAGGCTGCTCTGCTGCTGGCGTTAACACCTTTTTGTCCACAGGAATCTCAGGAATCCCCAGCTTCCTTTTCCACCACAATCTCCATTGTGTGTGTGTGTGTGTGTGTGTGTGTGTGTGTGTGCATGCGTGTGCGTGTGTGTGTTAAAGAGAGAGAGTGTGTGAGGCTATATGTGTGTGTTGAAACACATCTCTGCCCTTGTATCCACCCAGTTTGTGCCCACGATAGTCTGAGTCACACTCTTAAACAGCAGAAATGCTCAGTTACTGGGAAACTTTACACTTTTTAGACAAAGTGAATCCAATATTTGGTGCCATAGTTCATTTAAGTCATGGTGCTGAATGGTCATATGATTTAAAATGAGACTCACATGATCTGATTTCTGCATGGTGTGAATTTCAACAGAACATACCTCCTTGCTAAATAAGAGGCTAAAGCTTGTAAATACTGGCATTAGTAATTTTAATATTTCCTCAAAATGAATAACAGAATTATTACAGTGACATGAATACACATAAAATAGAGTGGTTATAGAAAAAGCAGCGAAAGTGTCCAGAAGCGTTTGAAGGCTGAAATCGAACTTTGTGCTAATCGTGCATATTTTGTCTCTATATGTTCTCTCTCCATGTGAGCTGCTATTTATTTCATGGAGTAAATCGCCCTCTTTTATTGATGATTTTCTGCTGAATCCAAATACCCCTCAATAATGTCTGTTTTTATAACTTTATTTAAAATATTAATGATGTTTCTCTACTTTAAAGCCAAACTTATTTCACCATGCTGATGTTTGACATTGCCTCACTAATATTTCGTCCCTCTAGGAATCATAGATTTAAATTCCCCATGACAGAACTGCAGCACAGTTTTTTCAACATGAAATTGCCCCTCATTGTTGAGTGAAATTTATGAATCTTATTCCCAGTGAGTCATTGTTCCTGGCTACAGAGTCGCTGAGTAAAACTAATCATCCGTCAAATTTTGGCCGGGAGGAGTCAAATAAACCAAAATAGCTCCAGACGAGAGTATAGTTTGTTTTCAGAGTATTTACAGTCAAAGCTCTGATGAGTGCTGATAGAGTACCTATTCAGAGAAGAGTCGGTGCTTTTGTATGACTCCTGCAGGTTCATGCTGCTGTTTGTCCGCACGTCTGGAGTCACTTACCCTCTCCGGCTCTGACTCATCCCCTGACCGAGCCTCGCCTGCTGTCGGGGCTCAGCAGCACCCATTCAGGGCGATGAGAAACATTCAGAAAAACCAAACACCGGCCGGACACACGACAGGCTGTGATTCACACACACCCACTCAATCTTCGTCCACACATAAGCAGCCACAGAGGCGCACGGGTCCATGTCGGAGATGTTGTTGGCGAGGCCAGCCAGGAGGTGATCTAAGACAGGGGTTTCAAACACATCAGTGTCAGGGGGTGTGGGACAATTACAGAGGTGGGAAACAATAGCAAAAACAAATATCAGCTCTTAGTTTTTCTGTCTCTCAAAAGGTCTGGTTTTTCCAACCTGACTTAAAGAAACAATGCATCTGGTCAAAGTTGTTCTGACATTGTCCTGATCAGTCTGCTTAGGACTTATCAACGTATTCCTCAAGTTCTTGACCACCTTTTATAAACCATTGAACCATCAATCAATCTTTATTTATAAAATAGCCTGATGTATATAAAAAGGAGTGTTTAAGAAGTGAAATGGATAAAACTATAATAATAAAACAACAGACTGGAAGTCAAGAAAATATGATGTAAATATTTAAAAATTGTGTGTGAAACTAAAACGTTCCCATGAAAGATGGAAATAATAAGAAGCTCAATTAGGATGAGATTTAATCAAAGATTGTTGGCAAAAGAAGATAGTTACAAACATTGTTAGCTTTTACTTTCTTTGGTACTTAAGGTGTTAAAAATATTGATTTAGATATCCCCCCAAAACAAATTATTCAGTGGAAAAGTGTGCATGAGATTTAAAAGTGTAAAAGCCTGATAGGAAATCTTAAAAAATATTTAAAAAAATATTAATTATTCATAAAAAGATAAATATAGGAGTAAAAGTTATTAAAAATGATTTACATTAACATTAAGACATGAAGTTAGCATCACAGAGTAACATTAGAAATAAAGCTTTCAGAAGTTAGAATCTGTATGAATGTTTTATTAAAAGAAATTTTGAAAAAAATAAATATTTGTAAAAATGTGACTCAGGTAAGCCTTTCAACAAAGTGAAAAAATGAAATATTAAACATGAGACTCCTGCAGTTCCCCCCTCACAGATCAGCTTCATCACATCGGCTGAGCGTTGCTGCGTCTCATCACTTCGAGCAGCTTTGAGTAGCTTTGAGCAGCTTCGAGCAGCTTCGAGCTGCTTCGAGCAGCTTCGAGCTGCTTCGAGCAGCTTCGAGCAGCTTCGCTTTGAGCAGCTTCGAGCAGCTTTGCTTTGAGCAGCTTCGCTTTGAGCAGCTTCGCTTTGAGCAGCTTCGAGCAGCTTCGAGCAGCTTCGAGCTGCTTCGAGCAGCTTCGAGCAGCTTCGAGCAGCTTCGCTTTGAGCAGCTTCGAGCAGCTTTGCTTTGAGCAGCTTCGCTTTGAGCAGCTTCGAGCAGCTTCGAGCAGCTTCGAGCAGCTTTGAGCAGCTTCGCTTTGAGCAGCTTCGAGCAGCTTCGAGCAGCTTCGCTTCGAGCAGCTTCACTTCGAGCAGCTTCGAGCAGCTTCGCGCCGCTTAATGTTCAGGCCTGGATTGGTCTGTAACCTCTGACCTACAGAGAGATCCTCCTGCAGGTGTAGAGAGAAGGTGTGTGTACAGTATATAGGTCGAATATTACTCAACCTAGTTCGTTACATGACTCACAAGAGTTATTTAAATAGTTATGAATGGAGCCTGACAAAGGCGCTCCGCCCCTTGTATGTGAGAGCGTGTTTGCACATCACAATGTGTGTAACAGGAGCGTAGCATGGGTGCAGCCCAGCCTTTGATGAGTCACATGGCTCTTCTGTGAGTAACAAACCAGCTATGTGAGTCCTGAAGTTTGAGACTCTGACAGAAAACCCCTGGTCTCAGAGGGGTGGGGTGTGGGGGGCAGGGCAGAGCTGGACTGCTGAGGGGTGGGGTCAGCAGAGAGTAGAGTGGGTAAGGCAGGATGTAGGTGAGGACCAGGATCTCAGAACAGGGAGGTTCAGGCGACAGGGTGGTGTCATGTCAGGATCAATGGACGGGAATGACTCCTGATTATTTAGCCCTGTTTTCATCTGTAACCTTAATTTTGGATGTGTATAATCATCCACTCTGTATTCTCAGGTACTTTCTGCTCAATACCTGTGGTCACTACAGGGTGTCACCTGTTTATCAGCCACTCAGCTTTTGTGAACTCTGGTACTTTCTCTTTGCGGTCACAGTCAGATAACTGACTGCAGAGGTGCAAAAATACAGACTAAAAACAGAAAAACAGTAAAAATCTCATGTCTCTGATATCTGCCGACCGTGAAAATTAAAGCATTCCAATGAAACGTCCGTGCCAAGCTGCATCAAGTAAGTTATCAGAGGAAATTACAGAGAACTTTAACCTGATAAGTCAGTTTTTGTTCATTAAACTTTGGTTGAGTTTAAAAGATTAGTTAAAGAAAATAGAATAAAAGAAATTCAACCATATCAGGAGTCATGATGAGCAGCTCTGATTTCAAACTGAAAACCGTCTCCGGACCTGAGTGTTCATTAAAACAGTTTTAAAAAGAGATGTAGGAATGACACAGTGACTTTGGTGTGAAATGTAATGGGGGTGCAGAAGAAGAACGAAGAGAACTACACCTTTTTAAAGTCAAGAAAATGTATCTTCTGTCTGATACTGAAATGTGGCTTTTTAGAGCTTTTAATACTAAAATTCAGGTGAAACATTTGTTTAAAATTGCCAGGAAAAATGTTTGAATTGCAAAAGATAATATTGATAATTAATTAATTGAAAAAATCTTTATATATGGATACAACATTTTCGCATCAATCAAATGCAATACAAAGTGTTTTATGGCAACTGTTAAAGAAATATTGAGCAGAAACCAGGGGTGCTGTGACTTCCAAAACTTTACAGGTGATCCCTGGGCCCTGTGAAACATTTGAAAATGCTCTTTTAATCATGCCAGGACAGTAGGTGGCAATTGCGTGTAGTCATGACAAACACCAAAGAAGAGCATTGTGCACAGGTGTGATGAGCAAGCAGGGATTTTTGACAGTGTGCTTTAGATTGTTTACAGAATGGATAATCAAAGGCCATTAAGTGTGATTTTATTCAACCTTAAAGTGAGGTTTCATTCCCAGCACATAGCAGACATAAACAAACCAGTTGCATGCTGTCTTTGAGCATTTACCATATGTTCTAATGTTTTCTGAGTGCAGGTATGTCAGCATTCCCCAAAACTTTTATTTTCACAGTTTTTATCCCTGGCATTATACTCTGTTTCCATTTGGACACAAAGGGAAGAAACTGATATTGAAAAATGTATAAATGGTTATATTGATGGTTAAGAAATGAGTAAAATGATGCAAACCTCTATATGTTGAAAATAAAAAGCTGGGATGCAGGTAGGAGAGGTAGAAATGATGAACACACTTACTGATTTGAAAAAATGTATAAATGTGTGAAAGTCAGACTCTTTTGCTCTAAAGAGTAGTTTAATGATCCCGCAATCAACTGATTCTCACATCTGCACAGATGGTGAGACAATGTCCTGCTATTTGTTTATGTGAGGGATATATGTGTGTGTGTGTGTGTGTGTGTGTGTGTGTGTGTGTGTGTGTGTGAAAAAGTGTGTGCAGAATTAACTGTTGCCAGTGGGGCTGGAAGTCATAAAGACCTCTGTACTGTGGCTGTGTGTGTGTTTTCAGTGGGGGGGCACTGCCTCCTTTCCCTTTTTCAGGAGAGGGACCCTTTTTTTTACAGACGCCTGGACTCTTTGGCAGGGGAGTTTCCTGCTTTTGAAGACACACACACACACACATTCAGAGAGAGAGAAAGAGAGAGAGGCAGGCTGCCCTTACTCTTCCCTCCTCCTCCTCCTCCTCCTCCCTCCCTTCGTCTCTCCTCCTCTCTTTTTCTGAATGGGTGTCCTCTCTCTAACCTCAATTGAGCGCTGTGTAACAGGACACTGCCCTCTGCCACAGCAGGCTCAGCCCCCTCCCTTATAACTATAAGAGAGCGACGCTGCTCCTGAGAGCGCGTGTGAGAGAAAGTATGTCCAACAGTGTCAGTGTGAGGGAGAGAAAGAGGGAGGGAGAGGGAGAGGAAAAGAGAGTGAGAGAGAGAAACATGTGATAGCGTAACTTTGGCGGGGCTTGTAGGGAGTTTAATGGCTGTGGTGTCTCCAGAGCTCTGGGAAAGCACCTTTAGCCCAGAGGGAGCTTCACACACACACACACACACACACACACACACACACACACACACACACACACACACGCACACACACGCACACACAGTCTCTGTCAGTGTGTGTGTGTGTGTGTGTGTATTTGTGTTAGAAAAAGTGTGTGTGTGTGTGTGTGTGAAAAAGTGTGTGTTTAGAGCTGCTGTTACTGATTACACTCTGAAGAATGCAACGGGAGGAGGAAAAAAAGAGGAGACATGAAAGGATGAGATCTTTTAGGAGTCGGCAGATTTTCTTTTCGTGTGACTTGCTCCCCCAGCCATGGAGAGTGACGTGGGTGAGAAGTTGTTACCCAATCGCGTCTCTCCCTTTTCTCTCTCTCTCTCTCTCTTTCACTCAAGCAAGTTAAAGAGAAAGGGGAACCCGGATTCCCTCTCTGTGAAGCAGGCACAGAGCAGGAGGACACCCAGCAAAGGCGTTTAGAGAGGGGAGAGTGTGAGCGTGAGGGGGGGTTCCATCATTCCTGAGCCGGGAGGAAACTCACCCAGATGGGTAAGTCAAAAAAGGGAGAATGGGAAAGAATGGGGGGGGGGGGCTCCCAGAGAGGAGCTGCTGCTGCTGCTGCTGCTGTTGATAGATATCATATGTTACATGTTAAGGTTGAGGAAACTGCTCTCAGATCAGTTCTGAGGCTGTCAGCTGAGTGTGTGTATGTGTGTCTGTGTGAGAAAGTTTGAGCGTCTGAGTGATCTTTATCTGAGGAGCCGGTGGATGTCATGCCCCAGAAGTTTGAGTGAGTGTTGGGGGGAGCGTTACCTCACAGTATGTCACATTACAGAAGAGCTGATTCACTGTTACATAGCCGGCTGCTCTGATCACACACACACACACACACACACACACACACACACAAACTCTAATGTTGCATCTGCTGCTGCTCAGAGGATTATTACAGTACCAGGATTAGAAGAGAGGAACAGTGTCTGCTATCAGTGTGAACGCCGGTGTGGTTGTGAGATAAAAATAGGCCGAATGTGCACTTTTTTCTCCACTTCCTCCCTGTCACGCTGTACCGTCTCCCCCCTCTCACGCTCTGACACAGATAGCCCAGTCCACTCCTCTACTCGGCAGCAGAGGGCATGAATGAACGGGTGGAGGAGAGGGGGAGGAGGAGGGGTGCATGTGTGAGGTGTCCTACAGCATGGACAGCTCAGTGTGGCTTCTTTATGAATGGACGTGGCAGCCGGCTGATGTGATTGGCTGAGAGGAGAGTGACGAGTGTTTCGATTCACTCCTTGTGTGTTTGGGGGAAAATGTGTGTGTGATTGGGACACAGAGAGAGTGTTTTTGTGTGATTCAGCCCTGGTGGTTGTGGATTACATGTGTTTGTCGAAAGGGGGCTTAGTCACCGGCTCAGTAGTGGGGTGTGTGTCTTAAATCTGTGCACTTTAAAAGGCGGTGGCGGTCTGCCCGGCTGTTGTTCCTCTTCAAATTATCTCCCACTCACTCTGACTAAGACCACGCTCGCTCCAGCTCTCATTACTCTTACTCATGTCATGAAATCAGAGGGCAGGTCTCAGACTTTACGCAGTGAGAGTACGGCTGAACCACAAGGGTCAGCTTGTAAAACTAATGTCCTCTACGTGACATTTACTTTTCTGGATTTCTGTTAAACAATTTAGAGGAAAAGTGGAAGAAGAAAATTATCTGCAATCATCTCTCACAGAGAGACTGAGTGTGTGTGTGTGTGTGTGTGTGTGTGTGTGTGTGTGTGTGATTATCTCCTCTAGAAGTCACTTATTACAGGTGGAAGACAAAAACTCTGCTTCTCTAACTACAAGTTAGAGAAGCAACATTTGTACAAGCTGCATTATTTAGAGCCCTTCAAAGGTAAACTTATCCACACGTGAGGAGCTGAGTCTGTAGAAATAAAAGCAACTCAGTTTGAAGTTGCAGTCAGATGTTTGTGATGGTTAAAACAGCATGAAAAAAAAGAGCTTGAAATGCTCAGGTTGTTGGAGTTTTGTAAACCTATTTGGCACCAGACAGATTTTCAAATTGTGATCATATCACAGCTTTGGGTTGGGGATGATTTCACATGTTGCTGTGACCTCTGACACTCACCTACACCTGCTCCGTTATTTTTACTGCCTCTCAATGAGCCGCTCCTTTAACTTTGACTCCACCAAAGTTTACTGCAGTTTCACTTGAACACTTTCTTCTCCTGGGAACTCTAGCACGACTGTAGTTTATGGCACTATGTAGGTATTTGTGTGTGTGTGTGTCCGTGCGTGCGTGCGTGTTATGTGTGTGTGTGTGTCTGAGAGAGAGAGAGAGAGAGAGAGGTGGTGATAAGGAGCCAAACTGTCACCTCAGAGCGTCTAACACTTCTTATCGGGCAGCGTTTCCGGCTGAGGTTGTGATCAGAGGGCAGATCAGCGGCGAGATGCATCAGAGGTATCTTGATGAGAGCGGAGATTAAACTCCCACATGGAGATTACCTGGAGTCTGCCCTTATTCTTATCGCTGTGCCGACACAGAGTGAACTCTGACCCCATGGCATACTTGGCAGGAAGTGGAGCTGACCTTGCTCAAGATGCCAGAAACACTGACAGGACATAAATCAACCTAGAGGAAAATATCAGAAATATTCTACTCAACCAAATCAAAAGTATGGAAAGTTTCGACAGGTAACAAAAGTTTATGGAACTCTCATGTCAGAGAGGTCAGGTGTTCGTTTTTGCAGCTTAAGCAGAAGCTTTTTTGCAATGAAACAACAAAACTACAGAGTGAAGCAAGTTTAAAATCTATTTTAGGGATCACAATTTGAGAATTGGAAAGTTTCCTCTTGATGAAGCAAAAGCAGAACACCTATAGGATATTTCCGCTCTGCACATGTCCAATTATCTGCTTTGGTCCCTTAAGATTTTTATATCTTCCTCTTGTCTTAATCTTGTTTGTCAGATGCATTTTGCTTTTTTATCTGAAAGTTTCTGTTCATAGTTCACCTTCAGCTGCTCAACTATTTTAAAGAACAAAACATTTTCCAAAAAAAGATTTAGAAAACAGTCACATCAGGAGAGGTTTGGGCCTGAAATTGCAGAATGTTGAAGCTTTAATCTTTTTCCAATGTAAATGATCAAATCAGAACTTGGACAAAAAGCTGCACTTTCTTTAGTTTTGAGCTCCTTGGTGTTGTTGTTTTGAAATTTTTGTCAGTTTGATCTCCTGAGAAGTTTTTACTCCTGCTGATAAAACTTTGAAAATGACAGATAGTACTTCTGACTGCGAACAGGACACAGGGCGGCAGATTCTGGATGTTTGTGGAGGTTTTTATGAACAGGAGGCAGACGGCGTTAAATGACCCGTTTGTCCTCCTCATTGTCTCACTGAGTCACAGCGTGGACGTCTGAATAATGAAAGGTGGATAAAACAGATGATTCAGTGAGGTGGGACAGTCTGAAGGGACATAAGTCACCACACTAAACCACAGACTCTTACTTTCTCTGAAACACACACACACACACACACATACAGAGCAGTAGGTCGGGTGTAATGCAGAGTTTCTAAAAGTGGGTTAAGTGGCACAAGAACAATCTTAACCATCACTTGACTCATTCCTTCTTTTCTTTGCCGACTTTCCTTTTCACATGACTCGTCTTTGTTTATCCAGCAACAAGTCGCTCTCTCAGGTCGCTCCTTCAGCCACACATTGTGCAGTTAAGAGCTTAGCCGCATAACTTGGACGTCACAGGGCTGAGAGCAGTTTGGTTTACGCGTGCATGCAAAACGCTGGAAGCCTATTAATGTGTGTGCCTTGCATGTGTGTATGTGTGTGTGTGTGTGTGTGTGTGTACTCAGGGACGCTCGTTCCAACGGTGTACTAACCACACACACCTGGCCTGTTTCCTCTATGCTCATATATGGGCAGAGCTTCCCCTACCTGGGCCCCACTCTGAATTCCATTAAGTGGCAGTATGTGTGTGTGTGTGTGTGTGTGTGTGTGTGTGTGTGTGTGTGTGTGTGTGTGTGTGTGTGTGTGTGTGTGTGTGTGTGTGTGTGTGTGTGTGTGTGTGTGTGTGTTTGTGTGTGTGTGTGTGTGTGTGTGTGTGTGTGTGTGTGTGTGCGTCTGTATGTTTGTGTGTGTGTGTGTGTGTGAAAGAGGCTGTGGAGACGGATGCACGTCATGGAAAAGCAGGATCAATGGGCACGGCTGCAGAGCTGCGTTTTCAAGGTGTTCCTTTTGTTTTCCAAAGGTAATCAGTGAACACAATGCCTGAGCCCAGCCAGGTGGATTATTCGGAGTGTTCCCAGTTTGGGACGACGTCAGAGAGACAGCGTGGTCATTCAGCTTTCACACTCATTAATCCAACCACCAAGCAGGAGAAGAAACTCCTAAACGTGGGGATTAGATTTATATCAATAATCCAACACTATAAGGAAACAAAGAACCACATCTCAGATTAAGCAGCACATCATGACTTTTTTTACACTCTTTGCTTCCTAATTTGTATGCTTATTCTATGAAAGAAGATTCTTAACAGTCATTTTATGTCATGTGTTCATCTCAAAAACTCAGCTTTAAATTTTTGTGATTTATCTGCTGAGCTGACTCATAAATCTGCAGGAATATTACAGCATTTTATTAATACAAATTTTTTAAATTTCCTTCTTTTTCTAACAAAGCCATCCTTTTTTCTTTTTTACATGTAAGACTTTCAAAGTAAAAGATTTTTTTTTATCAAAGTTTAATCGAGCAGTGAAGCAGGCTGAGGAATGTTTATCTCAAAGGCTCAGCTTCTGATTTATTATTTCTTTCCTGAGCTGACTTATTAATCTGAAGGAATATTCCAACATTCTGTTTTCCTATAGCATTTTAATTTCTGTCTATTTCTTTCTTTTTAAAAATCAGTCACCTTCTTTTTATGTTAGACTTTCAAAATAAAAGACTTTTATTAAGTTATAACGTCTGCTATCTGAAAGAAAAGACCACTTTTTTGCAGTAAAAATTCCTATTTGAGATGATTTTCAACCAAATGTCACATAGAAGAAAATCTGCTCTCCCACCCCTGACACTTTATGTGTCATGAAGTTAAAGGTCATGAAGGACCATGAAACATGGGGGTGTGAAAGAAAGGGGGTCTCTTCCTGAGCTCACTTAGGGTCTTCGAACAGGACCAGGCCCCTGTGAGAGGTCTGTCTCCAAAGGGGTAAACCCTGTGACCCCACAGAGGTCAAAAGGTAACGGGGTCCCCCTCCGTCCTTCCTCTTTCTGTCCTCGTCTCTTTCTCCCTCCTCAGCCACCTCCTTTCTTCTCTCGCTGCACGTTTGCCAGGCCTTCATAAAGCAGCTTGAGGAGGGAGTTAGCTTTCCTCGCTCGTGTTGCCAGCTCTTTCCCATCAGTCCAGCCCCCTGGAAGATTCTACAGACTCCCCTCTCTCTCTCTCTCTCTCGCTCCCACTCTCATTCTCCCTCTCTCTCCCAGCCTGCGGCTCGGCCTGGGGCTGGGGCCGGGGTACGGGCCGCCGCGCTCCCCCTGGAGAAGCTCTTTGGCTGCCCTCGCTCTGCAGGCCTGGATTCAGTCTGCAGCTCCGCAGACAGCCACTGAGCAGCACCCAGAGGAGCCACTTGGGATCGCCTTACACGTGAAGCCTGTTTCATCTCCTGAGCTTCTAATGAGGGGAGAGAGAGATGGAGGAGTGACGGAGGAGGAGGAGACAGAGACGGAGCAACAAGATCCTGGGGAACGACTTGACGGCGAACAGAGGTGTCTCTGTAACCTCTGCGTCTCTGCAGAATCAGAGCTGCTGGCTTCGTCTCTTGGGTTGGACGCTCTTGCTCAAGCGTTACAACCAATCACACTCACAGAGTGAACTCTAATGGAAGCTGAGGAGTTGAGCGCTAGTATCTGATTGGCTACTGTCCCCGTAGAAGAACTGCTTAATTGGTGGCGAGCGCTGCATGGTGGGACTGTCTGCTGAGGAGGAATCTCTTTCAGGCGAGGGGAGGAGCTGATTGGAGCTGGTTTATAATGTATGAGAATTTATGAAAAGGAACTTTGGACTTTAATTCATATCAGTACGCGTTAATTTGGGAATAAATGGATCTGATTATGCTTGGCGCAGTTGAATCAAAGTTTTAAACCATTGCATCCACTTGGTAAAGAGCCTAAAAGCTGCATATGCAAACCCTGGGGAGCAGAGGAGATCCTTTTCTGCAGTGGGGGAAGATTAAAGGAGAGACAGCGTGAGGGTTTTGCATTTTAAGGTGTTTTAAGGTCAAAGGGATGTTTTAAATTTGAGGAAAAGAAGGACATGCTTTGTGAGGAAGGGTAGAAGAGGTGATGTTGGACCCTGCAGGATGTTTGAGGAAAGGCTGCAGAGGTTGAGAAAGGTTGTCCATAGCCCTGGGAGTCCTGAGCAAAGGGTGAGGGCGGGTGATGCAAAGGGGGGAACGGGGGTGAGGCCAGGCGTGCCTTCCATTCCTGCTGCTCTGGGGGAGTCTATTCCTAGAGTGTGGTGGATGGCAGTTGATGTGGGTTTCCTCTGAGCTGCCTGGAAGATGACTGGCCCTGACCACATCCACATTCACACACACACACACACACACACACACACACACACACACACACATACACACACACACACACACTACACACAGAGTGACAACTGTACAGCAGAAGCACATACACACATGCAGAAATATGCACACATTCACATGCATAAACACACATAATGTGAGGGAAGCAGAGAGGAACTGAATCATTATGCTGCCTCAGCCTCTAAGCTGGGGATGACCACTATACAAACGTGTGTGCGTGTGTGTTTGTGTGTGTGTGTGTGTGTGTGTGTGTGTGTGTGTGTGTGTGTGTGTGTGTGTGTGTGTGTGTGAAGATAAGTTGCAGTATAGGGACATGGGTTCTCTTGGTGTGTGTATGTGTACTGTTTGTTGCACAAGTATGTGTGGGCAAGTGTGTGGGCGGGTGTATAGGATGTGTGAGCTGGGTGTGGATGCATTCCCCCTTACTGTGTGTGTGTGTGTGTGTGTGTGTGTCCAGTTATTCTGCAGAGATCTAATCCTTTAAATGTTTTAGTCTTCATTCTGCACTGCAAAAACTGAAATCTTAGCAAGTTTTTATGTCTCTTTTTTAGTTAAAATTGTCTTGTTTTTCTTGGGAGGAGCAACATTAAACTGATAAGTCCAGAAACATGTCTTATTTTGGCTTATTTTTAGACACCAATGCTGTCTGAATGGCTTGTAATGCGTCAACAAAAAATGTGCCGATGAGGTGAAAAAAATAATCCTCTTTAAGTGTCCTGATCTAAGAAAGATGTCTTCATACGAGAAACTATTTTATTACCCCTCCTTATGTGTGCAATTCAGGCCTCACTTTTGTCTCCAGTACATTGTCACTCATATCAAGAATAATAAGACAATTTTTACCAAAAATAAAACATAATTACTTGCCTAGACATCAGTTTTTGTAGTGTGAATCTGAAAAACTGGACTTCAATTTTTTAATTTCAAAGTCTTTTTATTTTTTTTTGCGCACAAATATTCATTCATTTTGCTTCATCCTGAATCATGTGCTGCTGCAGATGAACATGCATCAAGAAAGTCTGCCACTGCACATTTTTGTTTTTTATGCTTTGGCTCATGTTTTATAAAAATGGTGGATAAATCGGATATTTGTCTTTTTGATGCTCACACAGCAAAAAACTGAAATCCAAGCAAGTTTTAATCTCTTACTCTAAGTGGAAAAAATGTCTTCTTGGACTTAAAAGTAGCAGACTAGTCTAGAAAAATGTCGCTTTAAGTTATTTTAAGACAAGAACTAAGTCTAAATTGCTTGTAAAGCGTTAAAAAAAAAACAGCCAATAAAGTAAGAACAAAGATACTTGTCTTAAGGCAATCTAAATGTAAGGAACTGAAAAAGTATTTATCAGGTTTGTTTTTACTCATTACAAGCAATTCAAACATCATTTTAGTCTTCAATACCTTAAACTAAGACATGATTCTGGACATGTCAGTTAAATATATCAAGACTAAAAGACAATTTTCACTTAAATTCAAATGCTTAGATTTGCTTAGATTTCAGTCTCTGCGGTGTACAAGTAGCAGAGCTGTTGAGAATCTCAGCACCTTCATTTCTCATGTGTGTCACTCTACTTAAGCAGAAAGCAGAAACAGCGATTAAACTTTATAAACCAAGTCTCAACTCAACCCTGCAGCATTGATCCATGAGTTTTTTGTCTAAATTTGCAGAATCATCTGTAACAATTCAAACTGTGATCATTAGCTCCATATGTGCTGATATTCAGCACTGGGCTAAAAAAGGAACCAAAAGTCAAAGTTGACCAACAGTTTTCAGCAGAAAGAAACACATCTGAGGGAGACCAACTTCAAATTCTGTTCCTCAAGTGTTTCATCTATAATTTCTTAATCAACAAGCTGGTATTGGTCAAAGAACCAATCCAGACTTCCTCTGCTGCCTCTGAGCTCGTCCTGCTGTCTCACCCTGACTAAGCGCAGCCTCGGTTTCAGTGGAAAAATGGGCTCAGGTGCATCACTGCTCTCTGGCAGCATCACCAAAGCATGGAAAAAGGAGAGTTTGATAAGAAGTGGAGGCTGTTATCAGCTTATCCTGTGCTGACTCAGGCTCACTGGTTTGGACCTGTCAATGCCAATGACGGCACAGAAACCCTGAATCCTGATGTCACTCCAATCACGCAGAGCAGCCAGTCTCTGACCTCCACTTTCTTTGTGTTTTTTAGGTTGTCCATTGTGCACTGATTCCTCCAGAAACATCATCCACGTGCTCTTGAATCTCCTCCGAGCAGAGGTAAGAAGCCAACCCTCGATTTCTGCAGCTTCTCTTCATCTCTTCATCTCACTCCCTCATCCCCACCCTCCCCCCGCAAACTCTAATCCCTACAGCAAAGAATGAAGCCGCAGGCAACATCCCTGTGCACCTCTTCTTGTCCTGTCTGTTTAAACCTTCACAAGAGAGAGAGAGAGAGAAAGAGAGAATGAGAGGACGAGAGGACAGAGAACAAGTTCACAGATCACATCAGTCAATAATCTGTCAGAGAAAGGAGGAGAAACTTGAGGTCATAAAACTTCTACAAAACTTCTTCTGAAGCGCTGTCAGTCCCCAACTGCCATGAAATTAATTAAGTTTTCACAAGGAGTGTGAGAAAAGTGATCAGACTGATTTGAGAAGTTTGGACAAAATAAATAAAACAATCTCAAATTGACAGAATCTGAAACCAGGGAACCCTGAAAGGAACGGATCTAAATTTGTGTTTCTTAAACGCTTTTTCACAGGCTGCTGTAAACTGAGCTGTTTTAATTGAGCACAAGAGCTTTTACTACCGCAAAGATTTCAATTAAGTTCATGAAATCCCCGAAAACTGCTCAAAGGATGGCTGTCTTTTGAAAAATTGGTGTTTTTGCAATGTAGCTGGTGGGGAAAGCTTCAATACCAGCTGAGTGGCTGCTAATTTGCTGTCTTTAGTTTGCATTCAGTTTAATGAGTGCTGCATGTATAGAAAACTAAAATGAATGAAATCCAAAACCAGAAACGCCTGACTTAGACAGTTTCAGACTGAAATGAATTTTCAAAAGCTTTTATTTTGGTGCCACAGGATGTGAAGGGGGCTGCGAGCTGAGCTGATGACTATGCTCCTGTAATTTGGATGCTTGCAAATGTTTTTATCGCACAAAGACAGATTCACGTAGGGCAGAAAAACATAGAATTAGATCCATTTTAAAAGAGGAGGAAATAGTTTGATATTAATCTATTAATGGGCAACAACGTCTTTCAAAATTCAATGATGATCTTTAGGGGAAAACACCTCGAAGGCTGATTCTGAGTTTGCTGCAGCATCAAACTACTTTAAAGAAAACATAAAGTCAAAGGGTCACTCTTCATTCTTTCTAACTAAAGAAATCTGATTAAACTGACTGAAATCTGGAGTCAGAAACCCTGAAATACCGACATTTCCATGCGTAGTGTGGCTGAAAATCTACCTGAAGCTTGGAAAAGTCTGGATTAAAAATAGTCAGGAGGTGAATATGGAGCAGAGACAGACAGGAGGGACAGAAATGGTGACACAAAGAGAGAGAGAGAGAGAGAGAGAGAGAGAGAGAGAGAGAGAGGGAGCGTCAGCAGAACATTTCCCTTAATAAAAAGAAATTGGAGTCAAGTGATGATCAGCTGGTCGGAGGAGGAGGTTTAATCAATAGGGTCACAAGGCCACAGGTATGCAGAGCTCAGCGTGACCACAGAGAGCAGAAGAAGAGTCCCGCCCCGCCCCCCGTCACCTGTGCAGGTCGTCCTGTCAACAGCTCCTGCTCTGAATCGGGCCGAGCGCCGGAGCCTGCATGGCGGTGGCCGCCACTGTCCCGCCTCAGGGCTAATGGGAAAGAATGACAGGAATCTGCAACTGATAATGCCACGCTCTGAGATGTTCGTCAGCAGATAATCTCCCATATCCTTCCTCCCTGCGCCCTCAGGCTCCTCTTCTCCTCCTCTTCCTTCTTCTTCAGAGGTTCAGAAAATGAGCTGATTTTTACCACAAAAGAATGCTTGATTACTTTTTAACGATGGTTTCATTGGAGTGGAGATGTCCCAATATCACTTCATTCATCTTTTAAGGATGTCGAACACTGCTGCTGTTTGTTATTGTCACATGATAATCCAGCTGAAACCTGCTGATTTGAGGCTTTTTAGTTGTGGTAAAGGATCAGTTTGTACTTGTTTTCTGAGGCTGATGCTATAAAACTAATTTCTGTAACTGAATTTCTCTTCCGTCCTTTTTGTAGTTTTTATCTGTTGGATTCCCAATCTGTTAAAGACAGCAACAGTCTGAAGAGGTTTTCACAAACTCATTGAATAATAAAAGATGTGGTTGAAGGATTTTAACTCTCTGGTGAGAAAGCGGCACATTCTGCTCCTTCTGCTCCTGTGTCCTTGCAGGTGTTATTTCTCTGTTAGTTGTTTTAAAGCTTTAGAAAGCTGCAGAAATACTTCGAAAAGAGACGTCAATCCTCCTTCAAATTAAGGGCTACATGCTTCATCATTTTTATTCTCTCTCTTTGAAGACTCATACTTTTATGATGCCTGTGAGGTCATTTATTCAGCAAAATTTGTGTAATTTATTTGGCATTGGGTGTTTTATTAAACGTTTATCTTTCAAGCCCTTTTACAAAATGTAAAAGGCTTTTTAATAAGAGACATTCAGTTGAAAACATGTAAATGGTGAATTGAGAAGCTGGAACTGCAGACTTTAAAAACCTGGTTCCAGGACCTTTTCAATAAACTAACCCTGTTTTTCTGTGTAAAGTGGTGACACCAGGATCCTGACTTTGAGATGCATGAGTCAGATAGTTTGCTTCATCTGCTCTGTTCAAGAACACCTTTATGTTCTGGTGTGTCTTGTTCTCAAGAGGCAACCTCCGCTCTGACAATATGAGACAACGCAGAAGTGTTAGAACCTGCTGGTGGTGGAGTGTCCACTTCAGGCTGGCTCCAGGTGTACGTTAAGTCACATACACACCAGGCCTAAAGAAAGTGGTTTTCAGAGCCAAAGTAAACATGTTTACAGCCTGGTACAAACAATGTCTCCTGTCTGAATTGCTAATTCACGAACAACACCCACTGTACAGGGGGTGAATCTATTTCCAACTCAGCAGTTCAGAAGATATTAAGATTGCAAGCTCACCCAATCAAAGGCACAGCTCAGACCACAGAACTGACAAGTGCCCTATAGCTGTTAGTGTGGAGACTCATCATCCACCATGTTTCTGAAATGGTCGCACCAGCGGTTTTGTTTCAAAACTCAGTCTCCCAAAATATACATGATGTCAAAGAGACTAAGTCCATCTTTTATACTGACTGTGGATGTTTTTTAGTTGTGTTCTGTTGGACTGCCAACTACTGGCCTTGCATGCAAACTGCAGTGTTTTCTGCTCTTTTTTTCAGCTTTTCACAATGTTATCACAGGAATGCAGAAATGTCTCAACATGCAAAGTAAAGACAGGAGTAGGGATGGGTACCTGGACCTTGCACATCTGAGCGGGCAAAGTACAGATTCCTGATACCTGGGACTCAGTACTAGTACTCAGCAGTACCAATTTCCAGTACTTTTGTGTTTGTTATTTGGTAATAAATGTAAATTTTTTTCAATCATACAATATATAAATATTTCATTTTAACACAATTGTTAATCATTTTATAAAATTTAACAAATTTATCAAAACATCATTCAACTCTGTCTCTCCTTCTACCTCTCTCTGTACACACACACACACACAAAAAAAAAATATATATATATATATACATATCTTAGGGCTGCGTGGTATACACGGTATGACGGTAGAAACGGTATAAATATTGCCCACAGCAGAGATCTGTGCTCTACCGTCATATCGTGACATCACGACATCAGGGTAACGTGACGTTGCGACGTCGTGGCGTCATCGTTTTTGACTCTGTGTGGAAATGGCTGCAAGCACAGTGACGGAGGAGGAGGAACTGGTTAAAAAAACAGTGCTACTTCCATGATTTGGATGTGGTTTGGGTTCAAAAAGTCGAATGTGTAGCAGAAAAATGTCATCTGCTGATGTGTGGTAACGCTGCACAATTTTGGATTTCAGAACCTTTTCACTGTTTTTGCCATTTGCCTAATAGAAAGCCTCTCTTACCTGAAGTATTGTTCACAATATCCACTTTATTTTGTATTGTTGAAGAATTTTGTACTTCTGAGGTACTATCCTTATTTCTGTTGTTCTTTTACATGATGAAAGTTTTTACATTAACATTATTTACATTATTTTTACATTACAATATATGCTTGTATGCTTTTTTGTTGTTTTTTTCAATCAACTCAGCTTTGATAAGAGACTACAAAACCCATTCAGAAACACTTCCGTTATAAATTTTTCACCACAACATTTATACCGTGATATATTTCGTTACTGTTAAAGGATTCAATTTATACTGTGATTTGAATTTTGGGACATACCACGCAGCCCTAATATATAGTTGTGCCCAAAAGTTTACACCCTCCAGAACAATTTCTGACTTTTTGGCCTTTTCTCAGAAAATATGAATGATAACACAAAATCCTTTTTATGACTCATGGTTTGTGGTTGGGTGAAGACATTTATTAACAAACAACTGTTTACTCTTTTTAAATCATAATGACCATAGAAAGTATTAAAATGACCCTGTTCAAAAGTTTACACACTCCAATTTTTAATACCTTGTATTCCCCATTTTAACAACAATAACAGCTTGAAAGGTCCAGGTCCTGTAAATTCTTGAGCTGTCTTGCATGAACTGCAGGTTTGAGATCCCCCCCCCATTGGATCAATGATATTGAGGTCAGGAGACTGAGATGGCCACTCCAGAACCTTCACTTTACTCTGCTGTAGCCAATGGCAGGTCCACTCGGCCTTGTGTTTTGGATCATTGTCATGTGTGAACGTCCAAGTACGTCTCATGTGCAGCTTCTGGGCTGGTGAGTGTAAATTTTCCTCCAGTATTTTCTGATAACATGCTGCATTCATCCTTCATTCATCAGTTTGGACCAAGTTTCCTGAGCCTTTGTCGCTCACACATCCCCAAAACATCAGTGATCCACCTCCGTGTTTCACAGTAGGAATGATGGACCTTTAATCATAGGCCTTGTTGACTGCTCTCCAAATGGAACAATGTTTATGGTTGTGGACAAAAAGTTCACTTTTGGTCTCATCACTCCAAATGACTTTGTTCCAGAAGTTTTAAGGCTTGTCTCTGTGCTGTTTGGCGTATTGTAAGTGAGATACTTTCTGCAGAAATGGCTTTCTTCTGTCAACTCGACCGTGCAGCCCTTCATTTCTCAAGTTCCTCCTATGCGCATCCTGAATTTTTTTTTTTTTTTCAGAGATTCCAGTATTTCAGTTAAAGCTATTTGCCATTTTTCTTTTCATCCACAACAATTTTCCTGGCATTCATGGCTGAAATGTTTGTTGGTCTACCTGGCTGTAGTTTGGTTTCAACAGAATCCCTCATTTTCCACTTCTTAATCAGAGTTTTAACTCTGCTTATTGGCATCCTCAGTTCCTTGGATATCTTTTTATAACGCCTTCTTGTTTCAAACAGTTCAATTAACTTTTCTCGCTGATCCTTTAACAATTCTTTTGCTTTCCTCATGACTCAGAAACCAGAAACTTCAGTGCAGCACTGAATGAAGATTCAACTGTCTGTCAGGAGCTCAGAAACTCACTGAACTTTTATACACACACTGATTACAAGCTAATAGATCACAGGTGAGAATGGTTACCTTTAACAGACATTCAAACACATCTGTGTGAACTTGTGTTCATGTTATCAGGCCAAAATCACCAGAGGATAGAAACTTTTGATCAGGGTCATTTTTGAAGTTTCTGTTGTTATTATGGTTAAAAAAGAGAATTATTTTTCATACTTTCATATTTTCTGAGAAAAGGCCAAAAAATCAGAAATTCTGCTGGGGGGTGTAAACTTTTGGGCACAACTGTATGTGTGCATTTTTGTGTGTGTTTTTGTGTGTGTGTGTGTGTGTGTGTGTGTGTACACTGCAACATCACAGTTGTTTCGCAAATGTCTTCAACATGTAACCCTTGACTAAAGTTAACTACAACTTAATCAATCAACAACAACTGTGCGGTGTTTTATTTTATTTATTTTATTTTTTTGACCAAATCACCTTCTCTTCCACTCCCTCACAGTCAGAAACATGGTACCATTTGATTTTAAGTGAATCGGGACGAAGTACCACTCAAAGAATTCAATGGGTACCTATAAAAGTACCAAATTAAGTGCCCATCCCAAAATTGGACCATTACTTTCTTTACATTTCAGGGTTATTGTGCTGCAGCAGTTATATGTTCTTGGAGTGAAACACAAACACGTAACTATATGAAGTGACAGAAGCTCGAACCTGACACACCAGACAGACAGTTACATATATCCACCATGGAAATATTTCACTGGTCCATCTGGGTAAGAGCTGCTAGCAAGTGTTTTCAGAGGCGGGACTATAAAAAATACAGCAGCTGGTGATTGGACGACCGTTCTGCCTGACGTACTTATCACGGACCAATCCACATCAAGCCACGGTCTAACGTAGGGATGTGTAACCTGACACCCGGACAGACAGTTCATATATCCGCTACGGAGAAATTTCACTGTCCATTTTTGCTCAAAACATTGTTTCCTGTCAGAAAGGCTTTAAGTGATGTTCTCTGATCTTCTTTTAAAGAATAAATTGACTCTATTCCTGATAAAGTTGCAGATATAGCCGCCAGAGAGCGCTTCACACGCCGCCATTGTTGTCAAACATTCAGACACTTCCTGCTGACATCATGTCTGCAGCTCCCACCTCTGTTCTCTGGCAGGTCCAGCTGCTCTGTCAGGTTAACAGAGGTATGCATGGAGGAAAACCTCAGTGAAAGCCTCCCTGCTGATCAGTTTGGAAGCTATCTCTGAATATCATTTCACTTAAACGGGGTAATTTCTTGTTTGATATACAATGTTTGCATCCTGTATTAGATCACTTCAAAAATACAACAGGAGGGTAACAGGACAGACCAAAAGACTCGAGTTGAATCTGGATGTACTCTTTTTTTTTTTTAAACGCCTGTCGGATACACGTCTTTAAATGTGTTAGTGTCTGCTCATTTAATGAGTTTTGTGTTCCAAAAAATGCTCTGGTGTACATGGTGACTTTCTCTGCCTCTGTTCCTCTGTATTCTCCCACTTCATGTGTTAACACAGCGCTCTCTCTCCTCTCTTCTCTCTCTCTCTCTCCTCAGACTCGTCCACAGAGGTTGGTTTTCTCCTCGCCGGGCACGACTCAAGCATTCTCACTTCACGCTTCACGCCTCTGCGCCCGCTGTCAGTTGCTCAGTAGGCAGTGTAGATCCTGTGTAGCAATCAGCAGCTACATCTGGCTACTGGGTCTCTGACGGCTCGGCCCGCTTCCTGGTCGAACCAGTCCAAACCCTGCTCCCATTGGCCGCTGGTGCATTCCAATCCCGCGATTGGCTGCGAGGAGAGGGGGGCTCCATCCTGTGACCCCACAGACAGGATGTTCTCTGTGTCACAACTCCACAAGGGGCCCTTGTCAGGTTTTTTTTCCTCCTCTTCTTACTCTTCTGACATTCTCCTTTTAATTCTGCCTTCCTCTGCCTCCTACTCTCCGAGATCCTCTTTGTGGTGAAATGCTAAACAAACCCACCAAAGCATTCCAATTATTTATCTTAGGGCCTGATAATCATGACAGGAGTTGGAAAATATCTGAAAGTTTGGTGTGAAATTCAAAATCATCCAAGTTTCTGGAGACTTCTAAAGAAAAAATCTGCTACCATTGAAAGTTGGCCAGTTAGCATCCACTATGAGTTAAAATATATGGTCGTTTTACCGGATGGTAAAATAGTGAAATAGTTATGACAACATTTAATTATGGTTATTTATTGTTAATTATTGGTTGGTATTGTCTCAACTATAAACTATATTTCAACTTGAAATTCTATGTCCAAATAAACCAGCCCCTTCCAGTTCAGCTCAGCTGTTTAGTAAAGCTACAGCTTTCCAGTTCCACCCAGAATGCCTTTGTAAATTGTAGCCTAACGGTTAAACAATGAGTGGGGAGGGAACATAGTGGATATGATACATCGCAAAGTTGAGCACTGGCATAGAGCGCATGTATGAGTTTCAAAGCAAAGACCAACCATGAATCCCATGGTTTACAAAACTACAAAGTTTCATTAGGATGAAATGGATGAATACTTTCGAACAACCACCCAAAGAAGTTAAATTAACTAACAAGTCTAATTCAAACAAACTAAGAAAAGGTTTAAAAAGACATCTTAGTAAAACAAAATAGCTTCTGTTGCAGTTAGAACAACATTTATTGTTTTACCTAACATGAAATTTTGAGGCAGCCCTTTACATCAGTTTTTTATGTTGAAACAACAAGTTACACTCAACAGTGCAGTATTATTTGTGAAATTGGAAGAACCATAGAGTTCCTTTTATTATAAATGAGCTTGGACTCCACGAGCATTATCTTCATGGTCTACCAGGGGGCTGTGGCCCACAGGGCTTTTTCACTTTCTTTTTTACTGGTTTTTTTTCGGCTTTTCGAACCCATAACCAACGCATGTTTTTATTTACATGTTTTTATTTACATGTTTTTGAGATTTTCCTCTCTGCCATCATTCATCAGACCTTTGCTCTTTCTCTCTATTCATTGCTAATTTAAAGCATTTTCCCGTCTTTTCACACCATTCAAATCACCTTTGGTCTCTTCATTTCTGAGGGTTAAAGAAAGTTTAGCATACGTTAAGTTTTTCATAACTTTAAGCTATATCTCTGGGAGCTTTTAACGTCCTTGGACAGAGATTATTGAAGTGGAACAATGGCGCCCTCTGAGAGATGTTTCAAACATTGATTTTGTCGGAGGAAGGGTCTGAATCGCTGCATATTCAAAGGAGTGAACCTTTGCTTCGTTCTGAACCTGGCATACAATGTAGATTTCTGTGTGGTTCAATTCTACAGCTACATTGTCTGCTGGGTTTCTGGCTAGCAATATAAGCCTCCCATTATATAAAGCATCCAGACAGGTAAGTATTCATGTCTTCAGTCAATGTTTCTCTCATACCTGACCCTGAGCGTTCAATAAAAAGAAACTATTTCACCTAAATACTATTGAGTGAGTGAGTGTCGTTTGTCAGGCTGAATATCACATTTGAAGGCAGGAAATCTGGAAAGTGCAGAATGTGAATTGATCGAGTGTTGCCTCTGTGTCCCTGGAGTTAACCCTGAGCTGGAGATGCCAGGAATATTCGAGTAACTCAGCACAAAGCTGGCTCGTTGTCTGTCAGGAGGATGTCAGACGGCTGTCAGACCAGCTCCTTATTAGCAGGACAGAACTGTCTCAGCCAACACACACACACACACAGTCACAGAAACACACACCTGGGATTGTTGGCAAACTTCATAAAAAAGCATCAATGCCTTCAGCAGATATTTGGCATCCTGTCCTCAGTGTACGGCAGTGAAGCGCAAATATTCATGACTGGGTCTCAGCAGGGGGGCGGCAGACGTCCTCTTAAAGACCGGAGCAGCGTCAGGTCTCCTGATGGGAGATGGTGCTCATCTCCACCTGAGCGGTTTTAGAATTATTCTTTATCATGTCAGAGAAGGAAACTCCAGTATGTCCCCTGTCAGAGGATATGTGACGTCACCACACGTCCAGGACAAAAACACTCACTTTCATTCGATACCAAACACCAACGCCTCTCCTGAGAGCACGGCAGGGAAAGTCAAACAATTTATGAGGACATTTGTGGAGGAGGGCTGCTGGCATCCTCTCAAACACTTCAACTCCTGAAGGTAAAAATATTTCATATATTCAGAGTGTTTTTTAAGAAATAAATACATAAACTTATTAAAAGAAAATACTGCATATAAAAATGTCTGAAAACCCAAAGGTGATTTACGAACTCGCACATGCTTTGCATTAGAGTTTAATAATTAGTTCCCAGAGGTGGAAATCCTCTGGGTGGAGTTGTCGACCCTGATCCCAGTGCCACCCCTCCCCCCACATTAAGTTTTACAGTATCATTTGGGCAAAACTGCAGTCATTGAGGTTGTGCACATTAAGATTATAGTATGAATCTGTTGATTGTTCTGTAACATGAACCTTAAGTTTTACAAGAGCAGGATGTTAAATATAAGGTCCACTGTAAAACTATCTACTGTTCATTGTTAAAAAACAAAAGGAAAGAAAAAGAAAAAATCCTGCTGTTTTTACAGAAAAAAATGCCATTTTTAAAAGCAGGGTTGGCTGTCCCGGAAAACTGGCATGAATTTGAATGTAGCATCTCCCCAGTACTCCATCTATTATTTGGCTCCCTCCGTGCTCGGCTACGTGGATTGAATCAGGGTTATCAGTGCGTACAGGCACAGTGAACGCGCAAGATGGCAGGACGCGATTTGATTGGTTGAAAAGTGTGTCACAAACACTCAGACTGGTTGGTGGGTTTACAGGTTTACTCCTGCTGTAGATAGCAGCCAGTTTTTGCTCCCTTTCAAGAACACCTATGTATTGATCGCCATCAGGACATTAAGATCGTTTCAACCAATATTAAAAAGTGTATTTATATCAGATTACCAACCCTGCCTTTGAGTGTAAGAATGTTTCACCTATTAAAAAAAGTAAGAGGCAGACTTTTTGGTGTGTAACCTAAATAGTATTTCACAAATAACTCTAAGCTCTAAATAACACTCTAAATAACTTTAAGCAAAGAATAGCTGTTGATTTTACCAGTTAAAAATGTAGTTTTTCGTTAATCATCACAGTTTTTAAATGTAAAACCAACAGCTTGTTTTGTAAAGTTGTTTATAGTTTTACTGAATAGTTTGCAGAATTTCCCAGAGAGCCACAGCTGCCAGTTTTTTTTTGTTTTGTTTTTTCTTCTGTAAAAACAACAGAATTTTTTTCAAGTGAACCAAGGTAAAACAATAAGATAGCAAAATCAACTCAACTTTAAACCATACAAGGGAAAAGAAGTCATCAACGTGTAGAATAAAGATGATAATTTTAACGCATAGTTTTAGGAAAACGTATGAAATGAAGTGAGGACTAAGAGAGCAAGACAGAATAAAATCAAAAATAATAGATACAAGCCTTTGGTGTGAGAAATGAGTATCCTCCAGAGTAAAAGTTTTTGTTTCTCTCTAAACATCAAATCTGCAGCACGTGAACTTAGATTTGCATGAAAGCAGACAAAAAGTTATTCTCTTTTTGGTGAATCATGCCCCTGAGGAACACAAAGAGAGAACCCTGCATCTTCAGATATTTCATCATTTTGTAAGACATCAATTTAGTGGCTCCATATCGGCTCCTCGGTGTTCACAGAGGGGCACGTGACTCTGTGTTTGAAATACATTGAAGGTAAAAAAAATTCTGCAGAAAGCTATCAGGTTATCAAAAGAAACTATCATTTCAAAACATTCCCCCTTAAAGAAAACATGGGGACCTTGCCATCCAAGATAAAATGACTCAGTTAGAAAGTTTGTTTTGTGCATTTTTTCCAGAGCTTCCAGGGTCATGAACATGGAGTTTCTTCAAATTTAGAATCATCCTGCTTTAAAAAGAACTTGAGAATTTCTTCTCATTTATAGACATTTAGAGTGAACCACATTTCCTTCTGTGCAACTCTGTATCGGATTCTTCCCAGCTGATTCATACTACCCATAATAACTTCCTCGTGATGATCGACATGAGAAGATTACTGATGTTTATTTTTACGTTTGTATTTATAAATGTGTATTTTCAGGACTCTTGAGTGTAAGAGACTTACGTTCCTTTGATATGTATTCTATTTAAAACATTTTAAAGGATACATGAGTTTCAATATTTCATATTCTGTATCAGGAAGAAGTTTTAAAACTGCTTTTTCAAACAGAAATCCAAGAGTCTCAACTTTGTAAAAAAAAAAAGAAAAAAAATTGCTGTCTGATAAATGAGTCTGTACAAGATTACAAAAAAATGAAACCTTGTAGTTACATTTTTGATTTGCATCCATAATAGACTCATGGTCGTCATCAGAACAGGTCGTACCTGTTGAGAGCTGGAGCTCTAAAGTTCATCCTCACTCTGTGTTTCTGTGCCTGGAGTGGAGTGAATCCATCAGGACACACTGCGAGAATCTCAACAATGTGAGTGGCTGTTAATGGGCTGTACTGGGAGGTGTGTGTGTGTGCGCACCTGTGTGTGTGCATGCGTGTGTGCGTGCGTGTGTGTGTGTGTGTGTGTGCCTGTGTGCGCCTGTGTGCGCCTGTGTGTGGGCAGCTTATTGTTGCTTATACAAGCCGTTGATGACGTGTGCGGTGCGAGGTCTGCGCGCACAGTCAGAGTGAAAAACAACAGAACAGTAAGAGAGTAAAAAAGAAGTGAGGAGGAGATGAAAAAGTGTGAAGAAAGAGAGGGAGCCATCTGACATTGTGTTTCACAAACACTCTGACAGAGGGAAGTGAAGGGGCTGTTTGTGGAGGTTACAGCAGTGATGTCATCAGCTTCTCTCACCTCAGAGCTACAAACAAAGTGATGCTGGGATCTGCATCATGGAGGTCAAGAATCATCGGAGTGACCTCTGGAGGGAAGCGTCACCATCACCAGACCTGAACATGTGAAAGAGGAAGGTCAAACCATGACCTCTGATGAGCATGGACAGATGTCAGATCAAACACAGAGATCATCAGACAGGACCGTCCTGATAAGGTGTGAGGCTCATGGAGGGCTGGGCACAAGTGTGGGGGAGCACGCTCGTTTGTCAAGTTACAGGAGAGGATGAACAAGCAAAGGTCCTGCCTGCTGCTGCAACAAACGGACTAGAACAAAACAGGCTTCCAGATCTGTGAGGTCTCAGCGAGTAGTAGAAAACCTTACTAAGTGAATTAACAGGCTTTTGCACATGCACACTGATCACCTAGATACGAATAAATGAAATAAAATGTTGTACTCAAGACCACAATAACCAAGACCAAGACTTGCTTTAGACCAGAACGCACTAAGACCAAGACAAAACTCATATTACTCATATTTTAAGTCACAACGCTCCCTCGACATGGATTAATGCGTTTTTGTGTTTGAGGGAAATTTTGAAATGCATCCCAGAGGGCAGCAGTCAGTTCCTGGTGAGATTGTGCCCCGATCAAAAAAAAGTGGAAGAATAAAATCTTCATGAATCTGTTAAAATCTCTCAAGTGAAAATGTCTGGCAGCTCTTTCAAGCACACTACAGCCTCACCCTGATTGGACGAAATGGCAAGAAAGAACTCCCTTTGAAACATGAGCCAAAGAGAAAGCAAGTGTGAAAAAAAGTAGTCAGCTAGTTTTGAATCAAATTGAAATTGAAAAGTAAGTTGCAGGATTTACTCCAACATGGTCAAACAATCAACAGAGTCATCAGGCAGACTCACCTGGAGGAACCACTGCTGCAGGGAATCCCAGAGAGGTACACTAACAACTGTCTTTCCCTCCACTGCACTGGAAGTGCTTACTGAGCCGCCAGATCGAGCGGTGTCCTACAGAAACGCTGATTGTGCCTAGAGAAGAGAGGAGAGAAGAGAGCAGGTGTCGCAGAAGTCTTTTTGCAAACTACCCCCAGTTGTTACACTGCCAGGCTACTCTACTCGTTTCTTACCTACCTCTAGCCTGGTGGGAAACCTACAGTGGTATGAAAAAGTATCAGAACCTTTTGGAATTTCTCACATTTCTGCATAAAATCACCATCAAATGTGATCTGATCTTTGTCAAAATCACACAGATGAAAAAACAGTGTCTGCTTTAACTAAAACCACCCAAACATTTATAGGTTTTCATATTTTAATGAGGATAGCATGCAAACAATGACAGAAGGGGGAGGAATAAGTAACTGAACCCTCTGCCTAAGGAGACTTAAAGAACAATTGAAACCCATTTTTACCAAACAATTTAAGTCAGGTGTGTGCCCAATCACTGATGAGTGGCTTAAAGCTGCCCTGCCCACTTTAAAACACACACCTGGTAAGAATTGTCTTTATGAGAAGCATTGTTTGATGTGCACCATGGTTCGCTCAAAAGAGCTGTCTGAAGACCTGCGATCAAGAATTGTTGATTTGTATATAGCTGAGAAAGGATACAAAACCATCCCTAAAAGTCTGGATGTTCATCAATCCACAGTCAGAGAAGTTGTCTACAAATGGAGAGAGTTTGGCACTGTTGCTTCTCTCCAAAGGAGTGGCCGTCCACCAAAGATGACGCCAAGAGTTCAGCGCAGAATACTCAGAGAGGTAAAAAAGAACCCTAGAGTGTCTGCTAAAGACTTACAGAAATCACTGGCACAGTCCAATATCTCTGTGCACACATCAACTATATGTAAAACAATGGCCAAGAAGGGTGTTCATGGGAGGACTCCACGGAGGAAGCCACTGCTGTCTAAAAAAAATCATTGTTGCTCATTTAAAAAGGCACTTGGACACTCCACAGAAGTTTTGGCAAAATATTTTGTGGACTGATGAAACCAAAGTTGAATTGTTTGGGAGGAACACACAATGTCATGTGTGGAGGAAACATGGAACAGCTCACCAACATCAACACCTCATCCCCAGCGTGAAGCATGGTGGAGGGTGCATCATGGTTCTGGGCTGTTTTGCTGCCTCAGGGCCTGGACAACTTGCAATCATTAATGGAAAAATAAATTCAAAAGTTTATCAGGATGTTTTGCAGGTAAACCTGAGGCCGTCTGTCAGACAGTTGAAGCTAAAAAGAGGATGGATGCTGCAACAAGACAATGATTCAAAACACAGAAGTAAATCAACTTCAGAATGGTTTCAGAAGAACAAAATACATGTTCTGGAGTGGCCAAGTCAAAGTCCAGACTTGAACCCCATTGAGATGCTGTGGCATGACCTCAAGACAGCGATTCATGCCAGACATCCCAGGAATCTGACTGAACTAGAGCAGTTTGTAAAGAAGAATGGACCAGGATTAGTCCTGATCGATGTGCCAGACTGATCTGCAGCTACAGGAAGCGTCTGGTTGAAGTTATTGCTGCCAAAGGGGTGGGGGGGCACAAACTATTAAATGTGGTGGTTCATTTACTTATTCCTCCCCCTTCTGTCATTGTTTGCATGCTATCCTCATTAAAATATGAAAACCTATAAATGTTTGGGTGGTTTTAGTTAAAGCAGACACTGTTTTTTCATCTGTTTGATTTTGAGAAAGATCAGATCACATTTGATGGTGATTTTATGCAGAAATGTGAGCAATTCAAAAAGGTTCAGATACTTTTTCATACCACTGTACTGGTTTCCCTGCATGTTGCATTCAACGTGGACCTGAGGATTGTGTATCCCTGAGCGAGTGTAATCTCCCTGCTCTGGAGGGGGTCAGTGTGTATATGGACTCACCCAGCCAAGCCCCTCAGGTCCGCCAAGGCCAGCACGCCCTCGACTCCTTAGTCGGTCTCGTTCCACGTTCCGCACGCTCTTGTTGGGCTCTTTGGTTCAGATTTGATAAAGGTGTATATACAGTTCTCTTGCTGTGTTGATGTGTGATCTGTTGTGCTTCTTTTCTCTTGTCTAGCATGTGTCATCTGTAGACACCAGAGTCTCCCGACACGTTGTCCAGGTGCAGCCTTTGATTAGCCCCCAACCTCACGCCCCCTCATGTGTCCATCAGTCTAACCCTTCCAATCCCACTATTACTCGGACCACTTCTCCAAATCCCACTCTACCCAATAAGGAAGCATGACAATGTGTGACATCAAAGGACTGTATAATAGATGGACACAGTCTATTTGACATCACCTGTCATTTTTTAAAATTGAGTTCTGAAGCAAAACCACTGGAGCTGAAAACGGGGCAGGTGGCAAGTCCCCACATCAGTCATGTGATCTGAGCTGTGCCGCTGACTGATCGAGCTTGGGATCTCAATATCTTCTAAACTGCTCACAAACAGGTCATCTAAAGTGTTTGATTTGAGTTTGAAACTTTTCATTGTGTCAAAGTGTCATTTTGTCAGTGTTGTCCCATGAAAAGATATACTTAAATATCTGCAGAAATGTGAGGGGTGTACTCACTTTTGGGATACACTGTACCTGATTAAATTCAAAAGATGCTGGGTGAGTAAAATAACTGAACACGTACTGGTCCCTGACCATCGACCACTGTGGTCATCAGGGGGGAGACAGGATTGTCTCAGACATTGTGTGATGGTGCTCTGGGGTCCTCCCCTTCTTCAGGACCACCACATTATGTAGGACAGCACTGGCCACAGTGATGTCACAGTGATGTCATACACCCTCAAAGGGCTGACCCCTAAGTTTTGAAGATGGTGGAAGTGTGTCTTCAGGAGGTCAAAGGTCATTTCAGTCTCTGCTCTTGTCCTGGACATGATTGTAGGTCTGCTGTGATTCCTGGGGTCTGTGAATGGTGTCAGGAGAAAAGACTGGCAGGTTTACCCCCCTGTTCTCCTGCAACACACCAGAAAATTCTCCTGTCAAAGCAAAATCCCATCATCCCAACCTCAGGATGGAGTGACAGACAATGACACAGCCATGATGTACAAAGTGTTTATTAACAGATGTTGTTTGGCTCAATATGTGACAGGTGCTGATAGATTCCAGAGATCTGAAAGACTCAGGAGTCATGAACCTGATGAGACAGTCACCATGGCAGACATCTGCAAGTATAAGATAAAGACGATTTAAATCAGTTCACACGACAAACAATGCACAGAGTTCATCAAAACAAAGAGTCATGTTCACCGTAACATTAATATAACAGGATTAAAAAGATTTTCTATTCATAAAAATCCTTCAGGGACATCTGAGGGGTATTTTATCCATCCATCTATCTATCTATCTATCTATCTATCTATCTATCTATCTATCTATCTACGTGTGTGTGTGTGTGTGTGTGTGTGTGTGTGTGTGTGTGTGATGCTAATTAAACAGCATTAGAAGTGAAGATGCAGTTTTACAGTCTGATGAAGAGGCATATTTCACTCATACCTGTTGTCAGTTCCACTCAATATTTAAAATCATTCACAATCAGAGAAATTTTGTTTTTATAGAATTATTGTTGTGAAGTTTCAGAGAAGTGAGAGCATTGTTGTGCTCTACTTCTGCATTAGAGCGGTGCTTTTCCACGCTTTCTGTCCTTGTTTTAATTGTGCAGGTGTTGCCTTTCTTCTTTAATGGGTCCTTTTCCTCCTCATAAGCCTCCATGAAGTTTTCTGCCCCTGTCGGCTAAAAGCACGCCACTCTTGTTGCCATGGTGAATTGGTGAATCAGTGCTCGACAGCGGGGTCTATTGAACAAAGACACGTGCACTGATCCAGGATTGGTTTCACCAGGCTTGATGAATCCGTGTCTGTTCTTTCTGGTTTAGTCTTTGTGCAAAGGTGCTCTTGTTCTGGATTTGTTGAACCAGGCTCAATCATTCATCCTGGATATCTGAATCCCACTTTGCTGATACGGGTCCCTGGGCTTGCAGTGGCTGTGGTTTGCCGGTTCAACTGAGCTCTTTTAAAAAATGATTTTATATATTTTAATTCGATATCATAGGGATAAATATACCCCAAGGTATTCATAATTTAATCGTTGTTGTGTGGGTCCATCATTCTTAAAGGTAAAAAAGAGGCAATCCTGCAATAAGACTGACAAGTGGTCAAAAAAAGGTATGAGTGGTTAACTTTTAATGAATACATTGCTTGTTTTAAATGCTCTTGTCATCATGTGGTTGTCTGCAGGCCAAGCACTGATTGTTTCAGTTGTTTTTGTGTGATTTATAATAAGAGATGCCTGAGAGTATTTTTTTCTTTTTTAGCTGTTGGTTTTTAATTGTATGTTTTGGGTTTTGATTTCTGTCCTCTCCTTTGTTTTCTAGTGATGTGGCTGGGCTCTGATCTCCACCCCCTGGTGTGGTCAGGATGCTGGGAGTTTATTCACTGTAGATGTATTTTGGGTGAATTCTTTTGTGTGTTAGTTTTGGTTTTGATTTTCATTAATGCTGCCTGTACACAGGCAGTACACTCCCAGTCTTATCCTGGGTGGGCAGTGATTGTGACTGTCTGTCTTCTCCTTTTTCCTGGTGTTTTATTAGTTCAAGTAATTTTTAATAAAATAACACAACCCATACTGACCTGTTGGCCTCTTCATTTAAGCCCCTGCATCTTAATCTGTGCACGTTACAGTCAGATGGAAGATCATTCCACATTTTTCATTCCTGTATTCAAAACTGTTTGTTGTCTTGAGTTAGTGTTTGAGGGTCCAGGTGGAAGACAACCTCTTGAATCGTTTCTAATACTGAAAACATCACCATCACTGCTAAAAGACAATTAATCAAATAAAATATTTGGCATTTTAGACACTGAAATATGTATTAAGAACTGAAGCAGAGAAATCACCATCCTCTCTTTCACCAGTGGCCAACCTAAGGTAAAGTGCATTTTAGTGATGCTGATGGTGAAGAGGTGCTAAACAAGCCAAGTAAGGAAGAATGTGCTTCATAGGGTAGGGATGAAACTGGTGGTATGCGATATGACGATATTAGATCATAAAGGACTGTAACGTGGGGAAGGTCTCATTAAGCAGGAAGATTATTTGTCTATACCAGTGCAGAGACGCTTAGACGCACCAGACTAACCAACTGTAATATTACTTTTAGCTGTAATGATTAGTATAACGAATTACTCATGAAATGCAGCAATAATCCCGCAGTGACTTGTTACTCATCACATCATATCAGTAGTTTAAAATACAAAAATCCACAGATTAAAGTTGCCATGTTTGTCTGCTGAGCAGCGAGGAAGCTTGAGTCATGGTTGCCAGTTTTGCAGTTTTCTGGCAGAATCCAGCATCTTTAGGCTCAGCTGCAGGGAGTTTTCTTGACCTTTGGGCTTGTTTTTACCATTGTTGTTATACATAACTGGCAACCCAAGCTAGCTTGAAAGATGGAGCGATGCATGTTTAAGTTAACAGCTGGAAATATGCTCATTATTTAGGTTTTTGGAGAGGAAAGATTACAGGATCATTGTCATGTAAGTTGTGTCTCTTTGCTACTTTTCTTTGAACTTATACTTGATTTTTAAAAAAAATCTGTCTCTCTTTCTTTGCTGTGTATTTCATGTAGTCTGTGACTGATGGATTCATAGGCTGCAGAAAATAACGCACCTGCAATTTTAATCCTGACACACAGGTCGTGCAAACTTGGAATCACGAGGAGAAATAAAAATAATAATAATACCTTTCATTCATAATGCACTTTTCATCTGAGTATCCAGGGTATGACTGAGTATTTTACTAGCAGACAAAGATCTCACAAGAAAAACAAATCACTAAGACTTAATAAATATGATCAAACTGGCGAACTGGAGAAGCAGCAAACAGCACATGAATCCTCTCCCTTTCCTATCAAAGGACACAATTCCCAACTTGTTGTCTAAATTAAAGTAATATAATTAGTAAATTAATGTATTACTTTTGGTGGGGAGTAATAGGTAAAATATATTATTACTTTTTAAAAGAGTAAAAAGTAATAAGTAATTTACTCATCTTTTTGGCCCAACACTGTCAGCCCAACTAGCCCGAAAGTATCTGTGCAAACACCAGTGCTCCATCAGAACGAGTCTTCAGCACAGATGGCATCATGATAGCTTCCTAAAGGGTTACTCTTGAGCCAGATAAAGTTGACAAATTGGTTTCCCTGGCAAAAAAATTCTGTCACTATTATCTGTCATGTTAATGTATCCCCTTTTTAAAAGTAGATAAAAGCTCTAAGATGAGTGAACAAAACTTTGCTCTAAAGCAGCTCTATTATTCACTCAGCTTATAGACATTGCAGTTAGATAATATTTGCTCTAAATAGCTGCACTTAAAGAGATGGTCAAATGTTCAGAATAATCAATGTAAAAAAGAATCATGACCATGATATTATTTTTAAAAATCAGGATATAATATTTTTTGCCATATTGCCCACCCCTCGATGAAACCATAAAATCATCTTCCCTGAACACTGATTAATGAGATATCCAGAGAAGAAATACACAATGAACACAAAATCAACTCGAATCTGTCCCTCAAAGCTTCTGTCAGATTCTAAACCTCTTCATCTGAACCATCAGGATGTCTGACCATGATCCTCAGCTCTGCTCTGTGTCAAGGAGGAAACTGAAGACTCAGACTGAAGGTAAAGTATATTTCTCAGGTGTTCCAGTGTGCAGAATGAGCCGCGACCCCTCACTCATCACTGTTAAAAGCACAGTCCTTCCTCTGACTGTGTGTCACATCCCTCAGGGTTTCTGAGTCACTGCAGCGCGGTTGAAATACAAGCCGCTCCAGAAACATTTCTCATTGTGCTCCGAGGTTTTAAGAGTGCAGGTTCCTTTGAATGTCAACTTATGTCAGCAAAGTAGCTCCCAATGCCACAGAGTCTCATTCAGGCTCTGCTTTCTCACTTGAATAGATTTAAACGCAAGGTTAGTAGATTAGCATAGAGATCTGCTCTCATGTTTCACTGTCAGTGACAAACCAGAGTCTGCAGAGCTGAAAGGTTCATTTTCTCAGAGTCTCACAGACTCCACTGAAGTCTACTGTGTTAGAAACTCACAACAGCGGACCAGGAGTTTGTCTTTTAGTCCAGGAAGGTATTTGACATACGCACACTGATGCACAGGGTTAAATAAATACGAAAAGTCGCAAAGATTTAGGGTGAATTCCAATTCCTGTCTTAACTCTCAATCTTAACCCTCAATCTCAAAATGCGCACTCCCGCGAAGTGTAAGTGCTGTCCTGATTCTCAGAATGTTAAGGTTGAGGGGTCAGTTTGAGGCTGTATCTCCCTCAATACTGAGATTCTCCAACACCACCCTTGGGACTAAGGGACATTCAGAATGCATTGCGCATTTTCAGTAAATAAACATGGCGTCCAAAGCGGCAGAGAAGGCGAGCTACAAATATAGTATTTTCTTTGTTAATGGAGATAAAATTTTAGGAAAACCATTGTATTATCTTAGTTTAGACCCATTTTATGGATTATTTACCTTGTTGTTGCATAACATTTATTTTTATTTTACGATCTTTTGTCAATAGCGTCCGGTGCGGACAAGCCATGTTGCGATCGTTTAAGTTAGTTAACGTTACAAAATGGTTATTTTTCTCCGTGGTAATGTAATTGTTTATTAAGACAACAGCCTGTATAACATGCTTGTGCCGATAATGGTATAAGATGACCGGGCTAATGTCATCTCCTGTAGCCGCAGAGTTATGTAACGATAGTTATAGCTGGTGTTTACCTTTCAATAAACTATGGTATGCTGTGACAGCTGAATATGTCTGTGGTTGTGTTATTTATACAGATATTTTTTTGATCACGCTAACCGAAGGAATAACTGACAGACAGCCCACAACAATTTCATTTGCATTTAAGGGGTGTCCCATTTCTAAGTCACAAGATAGCCCTTAACACTTGGTTTTGAGGGCTACTAAGATTGAGGATTGAGCTTGAGGGTTAAGAAAGGAATTGGAATTGGGCCTTAGATTCTAGTCACCAAATACGAACAAGATCTGTATCTTCCAGCTTTTTCTTGCTTTGAGAGCAAGCAGCAACCTCCGGTCTGAAAAAAAGGAGACGATGCTTAAGTGCTAAAAGCTGCTGTCCCTCCAGTGGCCGCTTGAGTCTCAAGACTTCCAGAGCTACTGGAAGTCATATACACACCCGTCTGGATCGCTAATTTCGCTAATGGCACACACTGCGAGGGGGTTGAATTTTTTTCCAACTCTGCCTTTGGAAGATATTCGGATTGAGAGCTTGCTCAGATCACGTGACTGACGGGCACCCAATGGCTGTGAGTTTGGGCACTATTCATCAGTCCCAATTCCACAACGGCAGCTCAGGCCATTTTGCTCCAAACAGGGCTGCAGTAACAGACGGGCAATGTCATTAGGACAATGACTATATTTTATACAGACTGTTTGAGTCAATAGTTAAAAAAAATTTTAAAAGGAAAACACCCAATGTCAACTTCATTTCCCTCACTTCAGAATCCCCATTCTGTTTTTTTTTTTTTTTTTAAATCGTATTACTGCATCATCTTACACTTTGACAGAGCTGACTTCTTCTCTCTTATGCTAAACTCTCCAAGGGTTAATGAACACAGGTGTGTGAGAACATACAGGTGAAACCAGTGAGTGCAATCAAGAGCAAGAGGTTAGACTTAACCAAAGCAAATACTGATTATGCAGAAATGCATGGATAATGACTTTTCCACTGCAGAATTTCGACAGTGTTAAATAAGGAGCAAAACCTTTAGGAATGACTAATGATTGCGTAGTTTTAGTTTCTATGCATACGAAACATGTGCAAACAATCCAGAAATATGTCAACTGATTCCCAAAGCACGCACAAGAGATGAAGTGCTGCACAAACTGTCTGCAGAGCTAACTGTGACTGTGCTCCTGTGCTGTTTGCACATATTTAATGAGCCATCAGACATTATGCGGGGCAAAACTTTCCCCCAAGTATGCCCATAAAGCCCATGACAAAAATGTTTAATTCACAAACACTGGTGCTGACAGCTCTGCAGAGTTAGGGTGAGCTCCCTAGAGTTTAGAGGATTTCAGAGATTGTGTTAGAAAGATGACTACAAAATCAAATTTCCTTGAATAAAGTTGTCTTATTGCAGATTGCCAAAGGGGGAACTGAGAAATGCAAAGAAATTTCATTTTGATTGCTCCCTTTTATCTCGGTCTTGGCACAAGTGTTTATGCAAAGGCAAAGCCTGTTTATTTGTTACATGTATCAAAATTTTCGCCACTGAAACTATTAAGCCGAAAATGTCTCAAAAGTGCTTTTTTGGATTTTAGACAACTTTTATCACCCGAACAACACAGCTGGAACAGAATGCAACAAAAACCAGTGTCAGCACATGGACTGTGATGCAAAGATGGATGCTGTAGTGATGTGCTCAGGGAGCTCTTATAGAAGTTATCTTCTGGGTTTTTTTTGTGGTGGTTGCAACATTATTTGTCCTGACTCTCTGTCTGCTATACAGAATGTGCCTGTGTGCGCCTGTGTGAGATAGCGTTTGTGTGTCTGTGTGCATTGGGGCGGGACGCTCCATACTGCAGACAGCAGAAGAGAAATGTGTGACTATATAGAGATAAAATAACACGTTATAATAACAATAATAATGACAATATCTACAAATGGACAAGGCCATTTATTCTGCTAAATAAAAGAATACGGTATGGACCCTGTCTATGAGAGAGGGGGCTGAAATGACGTGTGCTGTGTTCAGGTGCCATAATGGTGGGGGAAGTACTGCATCTTTATCAAGCAGGCTTGGACTGGCCAATCTGGACAATCTGGACAATTCCATGTGGGCTGGTCATATTTTCATGAAGATGGGATGAAAAAGAAACTTCAGATGGAGAGGATGAAACAGGTAAGGCATAAGGTGGCCCTGAAGTGCAAACCATGATGGCAAATCAGGAAACACAAACAACATCTAAGTTTAAGAATTGTAACATAAGGATATAAGATTTCATAACAGTATGACACGTCACACAGTGTAACATAATTTATGTTATGATCTAAAGTAGGCCGGTCTAAGACCTGAAACTCCAGGGCTGAAAATGGGTCCCACACTGGCCCTGCTCTGAACTTTGGAATTGCACTAATAACAGACAAAATAATTTCTTTATATTTCTTTCTGTGTTTCAGTTTCTGGCCTTGGTTTCCCTAATTTCAGTTTTCAGATGTTCATTTCAGTGCATCCCTTTTAGTCATGTTGATAATGTTACAGAATAAAAACACTAAAATTGACTGTGATGGAGTAAATTCACTTACTGGTATGGTGGACAAGCATCACTTCTCATTGCACGGTCTCAGCATGTATTTCATGTATTATCTACAGCTCGCCGTCCCTCCAGAACCAAAGGAAGAGTTTATCATCCAGCTCCACCTATATCCACCCTCCTGACAAGGATTTGAAAAAAACGAAGCATGGAGGTAAACAAATATGACTGACCACATCGTGGATCCAACATGTTCAGAGACGACCACTACCACAGCTGAACAAGAAACTATTTGATACCATATGACGCACTCTGAGTCACCACTGTTGTGTAAAACCTTAAATGCAATCTGGTCACTCAACGCCTCCTGAAAGATGATCCTGCAGATGAATAAGTCACACTGCCGCCAAAGCCGCTGAGTCATCACAGGCTGAGGAACCATACCACAGAGTTTTGTGTTTAGGGGTTCAGACAATCTCTGACCCGTTCCACTGTAACTGTCAACATGTGACAAACATAATCAAAACCAAAAAACAGAGCATGTCTGTACAGCAAACCTCGAAAGTTGGAAGTTCTGCATCAGTTTCACTTCTGAAAACCTAACAACAGAGTTCACTTTTTTCCAGATATAGAAACAAGGATTTAGAAAATGTCAAAGGTGAGGGGGACCAAATGTCCTCTTTTGTAGGTATTTTGACGTCCTCCTGATTTGTGGTAAAACTATGCCAGGGGGGAATTTTATGAAATCCCTGAAAAAGTGCATGTTTTTCTCAGCTTGTTCTACAGACCATTGATCTTTATAATAAATCAGAGCTGCACTGAGCTACTGACATTATTCGGATGCACCAACCTGTCAAGATGTTAAGATGAAAACATGAAACTCTGTTTGTAAAGCTGCACTCTCAGACAGAAAATGCTGAATAGGGAATTCACTTTTACAGACTAACTGCAGATAAACATTAGTTCCTCTTTTTTCCTCCTGGTCCTGACTGATGGGAGGCATCAAGAACTGTCTGCAAAGCTGGAACCAACATGTCAGCGCAACATTTAAACACTGACTCATCTTATGAAATTAACTTGAATCAAAATTTTGAGGCTTTATTTCTAGCTTTGCGCAAGTAAAATATATACATATTTATGTCTTTTGATTTTAAGGTAGAGTATTCAGGATTTTCCTAAAAAAATAAAAAGTTGACTTTCATAGGAAAAATCCTTCTCAATCGTCATCTCTGGGCTTTTAAACGTGTGTCACTGTTTGTGTTTGCCTCACTCCCCCGTGGACCCCCAGCCTTGAAGGGGGTTGATGTGTTGCCAGCAATTCCATGTTGTTAGCATTAGCATTAGCATCTGATACTGCCCAAACACTAGCTGAGGAGTCTGAGTCACCCCAGGTTGTGGCTTTTGTCGTCTGTCGTTTGGTGGGTTTGGGAGACACTTATCCACTTATAATAAGGTAAAGTGACTTAGAATGTCTTTCCACTAGATTTGAACGGTTGTGAGGTCCAAAATGTATTAATTTGATCGATTTTTACGGGAGCTGCCAAAGACACGTCTTCTCACTTCTCATGCTCAAAAGCGCCCCCTGAGGGGGGTTGATGTTTTGGTTGACTCGGATCATTTCTGGGCAAAGAGTTGGAGTTGTTATTGGTGATGACCATCTAATCACAGCACACCCAGTGCACAAGTGTGTTGCTGATAGCAAGTGGGAGAAGTTATCCTGAGCGGCTACAATAGAGGCAGTAACAGAGAAAGAATGATACATTATTTGCAGCGTATCTCATTTACCTGCAGGAAGTCAGGTGCAATGCTCTTGAGTTTCTCCCAAGTGATGCTGCAGGCAGGGCTGATTTTTCAGGTTAGTGACGTGTACACAAAGCTTCAACAGTTAGCCATCCCTATTAGCTATGGTCGGAGGCAGTGAGCAAATGCAGCAGCTGACACCAAGCCACGGAGGAGGAGACGAGTTTGGATGTTGAAAGTAAACAGCAAGATGAAACTTGACGGAATTCCTGCATCGATGCTTTTAAGCATATGGTGAATACTATTGAAGCCCATTTTCACCGCTCAGAACAGATCAGAAGGGGTGGGGTGGGGGGGTGGGGTGATAGCAGCTTGTGACCATTTATTTTAGTTCAGGGTGATAGTTAAGAGGAACAAAAAGGGGAAATTGCATGTGTTCATTTTCTTTTTTCTTTGGCCAAAATTAAGTCAATTTTTTTTTTTTAATAAAAACTGCAAATATTGATGTAAAATGTCTAAATATATTACATACAGTGTCAAAATTGAGAGAAATTAAAGTCAAAATGTTGGGATAATTTCTTTGTTTGTTTAGGTTTTTTTAGATTAAAAGTCAGAATTCAATGGAGTGAATCAAATTTACAAGGTAATGAAGTCAAAATTATGAGAAAAAGTCAAAATTTTAAGATACAATGTCAGAATTATGAGACATTAAGGCCAAACTCTTGAGATAAAAGTTATATTTTTATGATAATATGTAGAATTTGTGAGAATATCTAAAAATTTTGAGGTGAGAAATAAAGATTTTTTTGTCAAAAGTTGACATTTTAAGATAAAGTCAAAATTTTGGGATGAAAAGTAAAAGTTTGAGAAAACAGTCATATTTTTGAGATACTGACTTCAAATGTTTGGGATAAAAGCTGTTATTTTGACTTTTATCTCAAAATTTCAAATTACCATGGGAAAAAACTAAAATCTCAAAAACCAAGTTTTTCATATGTCATATTTTCACTGGTTGAAATGGGCTTTTACAATATTAAATGTTCTCTTTAAACAGAAAAGGAGTTTTTTTTTTTTAAATGAATGTATGGTTTATGCAGCTACTTTGTCATCTCTGAGTATTTTTTGGAGGATCTTCAAGAGGGCCGGTGGGGTGTCTACTTTTGGGTTTTTCAAATATGGTCACCCTATTCAACACACCATGAGCAGACGTTACCATGGTTACTTCCTTTTATGCTAGTCTGCTATATGCTTCATGGTGTCACACAGTAAGACTGCAGGTCCTCGGATGTGTTTCTTTTTCTTCATCTTATGTTTGTGGAAGAGTTCAAATTACAGACTGCGTAATTTGCTTCAACATTTAATGACTCAATTATTTTGTATCACATGTTCATCCTGTGTAGCACACACACTCTCTGCCCCCACTAGACAGGAAGAGGTCACTCGTGTGTGGTGGTGACTGTGTCAACCTCAACTCGCTGATACTGGCTTGAAAATAGTCTCCCCTCTGCAGCAGCTTTTATACCGCGGGTGACACACAGAGTGACTGCCCCAGAAGACCCTGAGGTATTTCGGTTACGGGCAGAGATCAAGGGTGAAGGGTGGGTCAGAGTCTTTATGTCTGCTCTCACATCTGCCTCTGACTTTAGCGCCTTGCACAGACAGGAGCTCTCAGACAAGCACGAGATTGTCCTGCTGAAGCCAACCAGCAGGAAAACCCTGATGAGGCAAAAAAGCAGCAGCACATTCCCAGTCGTGTCAGACTGATGGACAGACAGCCGGCTGACCTCACGCCACCGTGGCATGTGATGAGGGATGCCAAGGGGAAGGATGTGAAATGAGATCCTCAGGATTTCACAATGTGGGGATGAAGAAGAGCAGAGATGGCACGATGGAAACGAGGAGCACATGATGAGGGGGTGGAAGTGTCTCTGCTCAGTTTGTCCTGTGTGCTGAAGAATACTGAGGCCCCCATCTACCTCAGTAATGACATCACAGGCACCTGACTACTGCTTGGTCCCACATTCTGCTTTTGTTTTCAACCTTTAGTCCTGAGTTTGACAAACACAAAAGCAAGTCAAAACCGTAAAAGAATCTGAGGTGTTAGCCCCTTAGAGTCTGACCTGGTTGTTTGGAAAACCCTCTAATGTTCACGAGAGCTGGCTCCATTATTATCAATGCACTGAGGCCCAGTACCACCAGCTCACCGCCAGGCAGGAGTGATAACCTGGTCCCCACTGACATGATCTCAGTTTCTAGATTGCCGGGTACGCATTGAAATTAACAGGGAACTCAACATTGGGGTCTACAGAAAACCCACCCACACGGATCAGTACCTCTAGTTTGACTCACACCACCCACTGGAACGCAAACTGGGGGTAATCCACTCTCTAATACACAGAGCACAAAATATCCCATCTGAAGCTGATGGGAAAATAAGGGAACACAAACACATTCACTCTGTTCTCCAAACTTGTGGCTACCCAAACTGGGCTTTTATCAAAACAGCTAAAAAGCCCAGGAAGGACAGGAAAGATGAGGTCCAGAGGAAGAGAAACAATATTGTCAAACCCTATGTGGCAGGAGTTTCAGAGAAACTCAGGAGGATCTTTAACACCCACCAGATCCCTGAACACTTCAAGCCCAGCAACACTCTGAGGCAGAAGCTTGTCCACCCCAAGGACAAAATTCCCAGGGAGAAACAAAGCAATGTGGTGTACACAGTGCAGTGCAATGAGGAATGATCTGACCTGTACATGGGAGAGACTTAACAACCACTACACAAACGCATGTCACAGCACAGGAGGGCCACGACCACAGGCCGTACTCATCAGTCCAGCTCCACCTCAAGGAGAAGGGGCACTCCTCTGATGATCACAAGGTGCACATTCTAGCCAGAGAAGACAGATGGTTTGAGAGAGGGGTATAGGAAGTTATTCATGTCAAACTAGAACGGCCATCTTTGAACAGAGGAGGAGGCCTCTGACACCACTTGTCTCCCACCTACAATGCTGTCCTGAGAGCCCTCCCAAGGAGATGCAGCCATCTTTCACGCCTGCAGTCAGGTGACCCTAGCAACTCTCATAAGACGGCTGAGAGGGGAAACGACCGCCCAACAGGGCTAACGACTCACACTGACACCTAACCAGTCTATTGGTTTCGGGTCATGTGACCACTTGTTTTGCCACCAGCCTCCTGGTGTATAAATATCTGGTAATCCCCACCAGACTTTCAGATCTGATGAAGCTTCTTGGATGAGAGGCGAAACATCTTCCATCACACAAGGCTGGTCCAGCTGAAATACTTTTGGCTTGTTTGAGACCTCAGCACTAGCAACCGAGACCCTCAGACGGGAGTTACTCACGTTGTTACATGAAGATATCGGGTATAATATCAAGCTCGAGATCAGAGAGGTGCTGGAGAGGGAGAGGGTGGCGCTTCGGGGAGACATAAACACAGTAAAAACCAAACTACAGTACTACCAGAGCATGGGTGGTAAAGAGCTAGCCTCTCTAAAAGACACCACAATAGAAATGGAGAGGAGCCTGTCCTTTTGTACAGATGACATTACCACGTTACAGTGCAAGGTTTAACATTTACAGGCACAAGCGGAATTATTACAAAACTAATGTAAAGACATAGAAGTGAGATCAAGGAGACACGATGTCAGGATCGTTGGGGTACTGGAGAGCCAGAGCAGCTCTACCACCGCTGTTTTAGCACATCTGCAGAAGGCATTTTAACTTGAGGAAACCCCCTTACTGGATAGATCTCATCACTCACTACAGCCAGTGTCAAGAAGGGGAGACCAGACGCGCGTCATAGTGGCTCGCCTACGCTACTCTCAGGACTGTGCCAACATCCTTTGCCAAGCTAGGACGAAGCAGCGGATCAAGGCGGACATGATGACCATCTGTATCTCCCCTTATTATACAACATGGGTAGCCAAGGCTCGAGCAGGTTTTAATGTGGTGAGATAACAACTCCGCAGACGTAAAGGAGTTAAGTATGGCATCCTCGACCTGGCTCCCCTGAGGATCACCCACAACAATCAACAACCCGTCTCCATTTTGCTTAGAAAGTATATGTAGGAGTTGGTGGACTTGTGTGCGTGCATGTGAGGGTGTGGAGGAGAGAGGGCAAATAATACTATGCCTATGTTAGGCAGCATTGTGCAATGTCATTTACAACCCGGATTCGGTTGAAGTTGGGAAATTGTGTAAAATGTAGATAAAAACAAAATACAACAATTTGAAAATCTGTCACAACCCATGTTCAACTGAATACACTACAAAGACAACATATTTAATGTTCAACTGATAAACTTAATTGTTTTTTGCCAAACAATAATTGACTTAGAATTTCATGGCTGCAACACGTCCAGTAGAAGTTGGGAAAGGTGGCAAAAAATACTGAGAAAGCTGAGAAAAGCTCATCAAACACCTATTTGGAACATCCCACATGTGATCAGGCTAATTGGGAACAGGTGGGAACCATGATTGGGTATAAAAGGAGCCTCCCCAAACATGCTCAGTCATTCACAAGCAAGGATGGGGCGAGGTTCACCACTTTGTCCACAACTGCGTGAAAAAATAGTTGAACAGTATAAGAACAACATTTCTCAAAGCAGAATTGCAAGGAATTTAGGGAATTCAACATCTACGGTCAATAATATCATCAAAAGGTCCAGAGAATCTGGTGAAATCACTGCACGTAAGCGCCACGGCCGGAAACCAAGACTGAATGACCGTGACCTTCGATCCCTTAGACGGCGCTGCCTTAAAAACCGACATGGGGCGCGGATGGCCTAGTGGATATGGCTGCGCACCATGAGGCTTGTCCTCGAGCGGGCGGCCTGGGTTCGAATCCGACCTGTGGCCAATTTCCCGCATGTCGCTCCCCACTATCTCTCCCCTTTCCGACACTATCCACTGTCCTCCTCTATCTAATAAAGGCACAAAGGCCAAAAAAATAACTTAAAAAAAAAAAACAAAAAAAAAAACGACATGAGTGTGTAAAGGATATCACCAAATGGGCTCAGGAAAACTTCAGAAAACCACTGTCAGTAAATACAGTTCGTCACTACATCAGTGAGTGCGGGTTAAAACTCTACCATGCAAAGCAAAAGCCGTTTATGAACAACATCCAGAATCGCTGTCAGGTTCTCTGGGCCCGAGTTCATGTAAAATGGACTGATGCACAATGGAAAAGTGTTTTGTGGTCTGATGAGTCCACTTTTCAAATTGATTTTGGAAACACTGGACGTCGTGTCCTCCGGACCAAAGAGGAAGCAGACCATCCGGACTGTTATCAACGCAAAGTTCAAAAGCCAGCATCTGTGATGGTTTGGGGGTGTATTAGTTCCCATGGCATGGGTGACTTACATTTCTGTGAAGGCAACATAAATGCTGAAAAGTACATACAGATTTTGGAGCAACATATGCTGCCATCCAAGTGACGTCTTTTTCATGGACGCCACTGCTTATTTCAGCAAGATAATGCCAAGCCCATTTCTGCACGTGTTACAACAGCGTGGCTTTGAAGTAATAGAGTCCAGGCTCTCCCCTGGCCCGCTTGCAGTCCAGACCTGTCCTCCATTGAAAATGTGTGGGGCATTATGCAGCGTAAAATACGACAGAGAAAACCCTGGACTGTTTAACAACTGAAGCAGTACATCAAGCAAGAATGGGAAAGAATTCCACATGAGAAGCTAAGAGAATTAGTCTCCTCTCTTCCAAAATGTTTATTGAGTGTTATTAAAAGGAAAGGTGATGTAACAAAGTGGTAAACATGCCCTTTCCCAATTTCTACTGCACGCGTTGCAGCCATGAAATTCTAAGTTAATTACTATTTGAAAAGTAAAACAAAGTTTTTCAGTTTGAGCATTAAATATGTTGTCTGCCAAACTGGTTATTAGCAGTCACTCAAAATTGAACTGCTTTTACCTGACCACACCACGTCTTGCTGTTTTATGCTATATTTCTGTAGTGTTTGAAAATTTGGTGTGCGTACTACTATCGCTGCTTGCTTACTTTAAATACTACTAAGCGCAATAATCACCATCACTTTGTTCTGGGGTTCTTAGCGGTTCACTTAGTGTTAACCCAGGATGCCGATGTGGGGATTCAGCCTAGTATTAGGAGAGGTTGGAGGGACCTGGCTGTTTGAAAAGGTCAGCTTAGGGTTTTGAGGCTGTTTTATTGCATTTAGTTTATGTTTTTGTGTAATGAGGAACACTCACAGGTTTGTTAATTTTTCTCAATCCGTTACTGTATCAGGGACACACATTTCACTCAAGCTAGTCCAGCTGGTCACACAACCATACATCTGTACAATGTATCAAGATAACAACAACAAATTCTTAGGACTTACTAACTCTTCTTAGGCTCAATAAGCTTCATTAGCTGGACTATTAAAGGGATCCAGCATCCTATCAAACACAGTAGGGTTTTTACACACCTGAAAATCATTAGGTTCAGACATCATGTACTACATCATGTACAGGAGACACACCTCTGAAATGATTTACATGACAAATAAAAGACGAGTTGGATTGGGCAGGTGTTTCACTCTAGTCATGGTGGCAGGTCTAGAAGGGCTACAGTACCAATTAGGAAAGGTCTCCCTTTCACACCAATTGATATTACACCAGAGGACAATGGTTGATTCATTATAGTGACTGGAAAGTTGTGCGGTAATTTGGTGGCACTTGTCAATCTTTATGGCCCCAACTGGGAAAACCCTCATGTAACAATCTGATTAGTGGGTTACGCCCCCACAGCTGTGGGGGGAACCTAGGTGGGATAATTGTGACCTGGGTGGGGGGATTTAAACTGGGCTGTGTCTCATTTGCACTTGCGTCGTTCACTTGTGTCTTAGTCCCGCTCACCAGAGATGCACAAGAGAGATGCGAGGAGCAGAAGAGATTTGTTTTAAGGCAAATGAGACATCCATTCCTCCGGGGGCGTGTCATGACTCAAGGTTTTGTAGTGATGACGACAACCCACAGCTGGATGTCCCTCTGCCGAGCGTATGGGATAGTAATTGAAAAATTACAAATAATGTGGACTCCAGTGGGGTATTTGTATTCACATTTATACTCATTGAACATTTTTGTTTATGTAAATAAAAAAAGAAAGAATATGAGTCATCTGCTGGGACTCACATTGGTTTAAGTTCTGTTCTGTTATATTGTGGCCAATTTGTGTTCGTATACAGTCATTTTGCTGCAAGCATTTCAACCTCCCTCCTGTGATGTTCAGGTGTATTAATACTCCTACCACATGGTGTTTCTGAAGAATCAAGGACTGTATGTTTGTGTGTAGGTGATCAGGAGAGGGACACAAAAGGTAAAGGTTCATTAATGATGATACTCTTTGGATGTAAAACGTGGAGTACACAACAATGAAATTGGTTACATGAAATAGAAACTGACTACATTTCTGTGAGAAACAAAAGAAGAAAACATGGTCCTGGGAGTAAACTAGACTGAGGTCATCTATTTCGTGGTGTTGTGAAAAGTGACATGGGTTCCTTGAAACCACCGGAGGCACTGACACTTTTGGGTAACATTGACAGCAACTGGTGGACCTTCAAGCAACAATTCCAGCTTCACATCACAGCCATGGGACTGGGAACAAAGCTGGATACACGGAAGGTAGCGCTACTGCTAACCATAGCAAGCCCACAGGCTATTGAAGTTTACAACACATTGGTGTTTGATGAACAAGATGACAAAGATAAACTCGATAAAGTTCGATGCACACTGCTCTCCTAAGAAGAATGAAACATATGAGAGATATCTATTCCGTTCACAAGTGCAGTAGCATGAACCTTCCAATAGCTTCCTGACAGACTTGAAGCTAAAGGCACAATCCTGCAACTTTGCTACCCTGAGGGATGCCAGGATACGTGACCAGATTGTTTTTAGTGTGGGAGATAAGAAAGTCAAAGAACGGCTACTAGGGGAAAGGAATTTGGATCTGGATCATACCGTCAAAATCTGCCATGCAAGCGAGCTCTCCCAGATGCATGAAAAGATTTAATGAGATGGGGGCAGCACGATCGCCGTGAGTGACGGTGCAAGTGTGCTATCTCCAGCCGCCGCAAAAAGGCGCTCACAGGCTCGGCACACAGATGAGGGTACATTCAACTGCAAGCGTTGTGGCTCACAGCATAAGCCATGACAATGTCCAGCCGTTAGAAAACAATGCTCCAAATGTCAAGGCAAGAATCACTTCCCCAAGCAGTGCTTCTCTAAAGGCAAGGAAAAGAAGACAGGGAAAGCAGTAAACATTGTTGAGGACACTGATTTGAGTGAGACTTTCTATGTTGGCATGGTGAATTCTGAAAATGAGACAGATAATGTAACAGAAAAGGAAATAAATGCCATCAAAGACGATGAATAATAATAATAATAATAATAATAATAATTATACATTTTATTTATAAAGCGCTTTTCAAGACACTCAAAGACGCTGTATAGAAGAAAAAAACAGCAAAGGACGGGCAATGTTTTTGAGATGGAAAAAGGCAGTTTTAGTGGGATCGTTGATGTGATGATCCAGGGTGAGGTGAGTGTCAAAAATGACACCGAGGTTGTGAGCATGTGGGGATGGGGTGAGGGAAGCGTTGCCGATCTGAAGGATGACGTTGTTGGTGGTTGCGGTGAGGGATTTAGGGCCAATGATTAAGAGGTTTGATTTATCACAGTTGAGTTGAAGGTGGGGCTGCACGGTGGCGCAGCGGGTAGCGCTCCAGCCTCACAGCAAGAAGGTCGCCAGCTCGATTCCCCGTTTGGGCATGGTTGGCCTTTCTGTGCGGAGTTTACATGTTCTCCCCGTGCATGCGTGGGATCTCTCCGGGTACTCCGGCTTCCTCCCACAGACCAAAAACATGCCCACATGGTCAGGTCAATTGATTATTCTAAATTGCCCGTAGGTGTGAGTGTGTGTGTGAATGGTTGTTTGTCTCTATGTCAGCCCTGCGATTGACTGGCGACCAATCCAGGGTGTACCCCGCCTCTCGCCCAATGACAGCTGGGATAGACTCCAGCCACCCGCGACCCTGATTAGCAGGATAGACGGTGTAGAAAATGGATGGATGGATGGAGTTGAAGGTGATTAATGTTCATCCATGATTTTATTTCAGTGAAGCAGTTGGTGGGGGTGGAGAGGGTTGGAGCAGTGATGGAGGTGGTGGAGATGTAAAGTTGAATGTCGTCAGCATAACAGTGGAAATGAAGGCTATGACGACGAATGATGTTGCCGATGGGGAAGATGTATAAAATAAACAGAAGGGGACCAAGCACCGAACCCTGGGGGACGCCATGGGACAGGGGAGCTGTTGGGGAGGAACAGTTGTTGATATGGATGAACTGGTGTTGGTCAGTGAGGAATGATATGATCCAGGAGAGTGCAGTACTGGTGATGTGAAGAGTTTTTTGAAGTCGGGAGAGGAGGATGGTGTGGTTTATGGTGTCAAAAGCTGCTGTGAGGTCGAGGAGGATGAGGATGCTGAGATGTCCGGAGTCTGCAGGGAGGAGGAGGTCGTTGGTGACTTTGATTAGAGCTGTTTCAGTGCTGTGTTTTTATCTGAAGCTGGATTGAAAACAGGTTATTGGTGGAGAGGTGGGTTTTGAGTTGGGAAGCAACGGCACGTTCTAGTATTTTGGACAGAAAGGGGGGGCTGAGAATGGGGCAGAAATTGCTTGGGTTGTCTGGGTTGAGTCCTGGTTTTTTGATGATGGGGGTAATAGTAGCCAGTTTGAGGGGTTGAGGGACAGAACGGGAGTTTAGGGAGGAGTCGACGATGGAGGTGATCAGAGGTGAGATAACAGGGAGGCAGTCTTTTATGAATTTTGATGGGACTGGATCCAGGGTGCAGGTGGAGGTTTTGATTCCGGTCATGAGTATGTGTAAGTCTGTTTGGGACACTGGGGTAACCTTGGATAGGGGCTGGGTGGTGAAGGGTGGGGAGCCAAGGGGGGAGGTGGGGCAGGTGCTGGAGGTGTTGAGGTTACTGGGGATGGTGTTAATTTTATCTTGGAAGAACAGAAGGAGTGATTGACATTTGTCAGCAGTGAATGATGAGGATATGTTGTCGGGTGGTTTGAGGAGGGAGTTTATTGTGTTGAAAAGAGCTTTTGGGTTGTTGGCGCCAGAGTGGATCAGGTTGGAGAAATAGATGGACCGGGCTGAGTTTAATGTGCTTTTCTACTGTTGAAGGTGGTCGATGTAGATTTGTTGATGAACTGATAAATCGGTTTTATTGCTGAGTCGTTCCAGTTGTCGCTTTTGGGATTTCATTAGGTGGGTCTGCCCCGGGTCTCCTCCCGGTGGGACGTGCCCTGATCACCTCACCAGGGAGGCGTCCAGGAGGCATCCTAATCAGATGCCCGAGCCACCTCATCTGGCTCCTCCCAACGCGGAGGAACAGTGACTCTACTCCGAGCTCCTCCCTGATGGCCGAGCTTCTCACCCTATCTCTAAGGGAGAGTCCAGCCACCCTGCAGAGGAAGCTCATTTCGGCCGCTTGTACCCGCGATCTTGTTCTTTTGGTCACTACCCAGAGCTCATGACCATAGGTGAGGGTAGGAACAAAGATCGACCGATAAACAGAGAGCTTTGCCTTTCTGCTCAGCTCCCTCTTCACCACAACGGACCGGTGCAGAGTCCGCATTACTGCAGACGCCGCACTGATCCGCCTGTCGATCTCTCGCTCCATCCTTCCCTCACTCGTGAACAAGACTCCGAGATACTTAAACTCCTCCGCTTGGGGCAGGATCTCACCCCCGTTTGAGGACCATGGACTCAGATTTGGAGGTGCTGATTCTCATCCCAGCCGCTTCACACTCCACTGCGAACCGATCCAGTGAGAGTTGAGGGTCACAGTCTGATGAAGCCAACAGGACCACATCATCTGCAAAAAGCAGCAACCCAATCCTGAGGTCACCAAACCGGACCCCCTCAACACCCTGGCTGCACCTAGAAATTCTGTCCATAAAAGTTTTGAACAGAACCGGTGACAAAGGGCAGCCCTGGCGGAGTCCAACCCTCACTGGAAACGAGTCCGACTTACTGCCGGCAATGCGAACCAAACTCTGGCACCAGTGGTACAGGGAACAGACAGCCCATAACAAGGGGTCCAACACCCCGTACACGGTCGAAAGCCTTCTCCAAGTCCACAATACACATGTGGACTGGTTGGGCAAACTCCCATACACCCTCGAGGACTTTTTGCGGACAATTGCGTGTCGGGAGCAGGATTCGGGGCCCCATGAGCCCAATGGCCAACCTCCATCCCAAGGGGGGGACCAGCCCAGGCAACCACCCACCCTGGGCCGGAGCTTGCCTCCAGCGCCCTCGACCCGGCCCTGGAGACCATGGAGTCCCCCTCCCCAGAACCCAACGCCCCCAGATCACAACCCGCCAGGACCCCCCTCCCCTCCATACCCTGACCCACCAACCCTCCCTGGAACCCTAGCCCTCACCCCCCTGGTGTGGGCCAGAGAACATTCAGCCCAAGATACTCACACACAAGGACAACCACACCAGTCAGACCACACTGCCCTTCCACACAACTACACAACACAACAGGGACACAACAACATCATGACACAACGACACTACAACACAGTTTGTGGGTTCATGTTAGTGGAGCAGACCAAGTCCAGAGTGTGACCATGGGTGTGTGTGTGGGGAAGTTGATGTGCCACATTGTCCGTTATTTGACAGATTTTTTTTCTTACATTGAAGGGGAGTTGGATCAGAGAGCTTGAAGGATAAATGTTCAAATGATGAGGCAGAGGGGATGGAGATGGTGATTGTCTCAATGGCATAGCGATGAATAACACCAATACCACCCCCACGGCCTTGTGGGCGGGGTTTATCAATAAAGGTGTATCCGGTGGGGGTGGTTTGGTTGAGGATGATGTATTCCAGCGGTTTCTGCCATGTTTCCGTGATACAGAAGAAGTCCAGGTTATTGTCTGTGATGAAATTGTTCAGAATTAGGCTTTTGTTGTTGAGGGAGCGAGTGTTGAAAAGAGCCAGCTTGAGTTGACGGGTGGTGGTAATGGGCTGAATGGACCGGGTAAGTGGGCGGAGATTCAATGGATTTACATGATGATTCTTTTTATGACGAAGTGCAGAAGTGCGGTGTGGTTGGGTATGAGACCTGACTGGGATGATGACAGGAGTGGGGTGAGTGAATAATGGGAATGGATGTAGTGACACAGGGGGCTGGTAGGGGGAGCGCTCGTGGGGAAAAGTGCATGTGTGTGGTGGAGTAGAAGATGAGGGAGGGGCATGTGGGCGGAAGGTAAACAGCCGTGCAGGTGTTATGGAGTGAACGTTGCATTGGATAGCACCCCTGGTAATAAATGGGACAGTAATAACAATGAAACTGGACACTGGTGCTAAAGCAAATCTGATCAGCATAACTGATATTAAAGCAATGAAAGACAAACCAAAGATTAAAAGCTAAACACTTCAGTTAAAAGACTATACTGGGCAGAGAATCAATAGTTTAGGCACATGCAGACTGAAAATAACTGTAAAAAAAGTGGATCACTTTCTCTTTTCTGTTGTTCCTGAGGGATTAGATTCACTGCTCAGTGATAAAGCTTGTGAAGACTTCAATCTTGTTAAAAGACTACAGAGTACTACATTAACAAAGATGAGAGTGCACTACTTGGCTCTACTGACTGTGTAATACAAAATTTCCTGATGTGTTTAAAGGTCTTGGTGTACTACCCTTGAAATACAAAATCCAACTGAAAGAAAATGCGCAACCTTTTGTACATCCTGCAAGAAGAGTTCCAGCACCACTCAAAAGTATCAGCACCAAAAGTAAGCTAAAGAAAGAGCTGGACGGAATGACAAACCTGGGAGTAATAAAAAAAGGCTGAAGAACCAACAGACTGGGTAAACTCCATGGTATGTGTAACTAAATTAAAGAGTAATTAAAAACTAATTAAAGATGGTTCTGATTCTGATTCTGATTCTGAAAATGGTAAGTTGGACACTGGTCTGTAGTTATTAAGAACATTGGGATCCAAACTGTTCTTCTTCAGAAGGGCTCTCACTACTGCTGTTTTAAGGGCAGCAGGGAAAGTCCCAGTCTGAAGGGAACAATTCACAATATCTAAGAGCTCAACTTCAAAGAATCCATAAAATGTTATAAAAAGTGATGTGTGAATAGGGTCTAAAAGGCAGGTAGTTGGTTTTACTTGGGAGAAAACTCTACCAAGCATTTCAACGTCAACCAGGACAAAACTGTCCAGTGTTTCCTCAGGTAAAAACATGCCTTCTACTGAATTAAAATCAGTATTTTGATTGGATAGAAGAGAAGATCGTATAGAGACTATTTTACCTCTGAAGTGGTCTGCAAAGTGCTCACAAAGGGAGTCAGAGGGAGTGAGTCGTCTGTTAAAATCAGGATTAATTAAAAGATCAAAGGTCCTAAAAAGGATTTTGGGATTATTTTTATGATCCCTAATCATATCTGTGTAGTAGGTGGTTCTTGTGTACCTATTGTAAATTTTTAGTTTCTCACAGTATAATTGATGTTTTATTGTTAATATATTTTTCCTCCATTTTCTTTCAGCCACCCTGCACACTCTTATCAGATTTTTGATTTCTCCGTTTCTCCAAGGGGGTTTGCACTTAGGCAGTACCTTTTTCGTTTTAAGTGGAGCAACGATATCACGTGCTGATTCAAGTTTATTCATAAAATGTTCAATAATAAAATCACAGGATGCAGGTGTGGTGGCTGGAGGATGTTCACCCACTATTTCAATAAAATTTGCAGCCACTTCAGGGGTAAAATAGCGTTTCCTGACAGTTCTCACAGAGGACTCCCGCTGAATAAAACTGGTGACATTAAAAAACACACAGTCATGGTCAGACACAGCCAACTCAACAACAGAGGACACACTGACCAACAGACCATAACTGAGGACTAAATCCAGAGTGTGTCCTCTGTTATGAGTCGGCTGTGACATGTTGTTTAAAATCCAAGTAACTCAATAAACTTAACAACTCTTTTGTTATAAAATCAGTTTGATTGTCGATGTGCAGATTAAAATCACCAGATATAATGATAAAACTGTAAGTGGTATGGATTGTAAATAAAAACTCAGAAAACTCAGTGATAAAAGCAGCATCATGTCCTGGTGGTCTGTAAACTGTGATGCAGAGATTTGAGGGACTGATAAAAACAACCACATGATGCTCAAAGGTGGTGTGCTGATCTAATTAGGGCCGAGCCCAAGGACTAAAGGTCCAGGTGAAGACCTGTTGTAACCTGAGGCAAAGTGAAACAAAAAAAAAGAAAAAAGAATAGAAAACAGCAAGCCATTGGCCCAAAAAGTGAATTTTCAAGACCTGTGATGTAAGAGAAGTTTGGTGATACTACTTATGACCATGTGGGATGAAAGGCTTATTTTTAATGAATTTTTCCAGTTTTATTAATCCTTCTTTCTTTCCTCACAATGATATATCGCATTTTCAGACCCTGGACATGAACAAAAAGTACCTCAAAAATTGCCTATCCCCTCCAAAGGAATGCAAAAATTAATGGAGTTGGTGTTTTCAAGACAGCTGCAAGGCTAGTTAGCACAGCCCTGCCAGCTCCTTTGACCTACAAGCATGACACCCACTAACCACGAGTGATAGAAAGGTTTTTGTGTTATCATTCATATTTTCTGAGAAAAGGCCAAAAAATCTGAAATTCCTGCTGGGGGGCACAACTGTATCTATTAATACTGGAGTGGTCCCTAAGGTTTGGAAAACAGTTCATGTTGTTCCTTTGCATAAAGGTGGCAACAGAAACATCTGCAAAAATTATCGACCAATCTCAAAACTTTCCTGTCTTGCAAAAATCCTGGGGTCATTGGTTAACACACAACCAAAATCATTCCTCTCAGCAAACTACATTTTAAGCCCCCACCAGTCTGGCTTCAGAGCAAAACATAACACTATATCTGCCACTTTATTAGTTGTGAACAATATTGTATCTACCATTGACAAAGGGAAATTCTGTGCTGCTCAGTTTGTTGACCTCACCAAAGCATTTGACACTGTTGCTCATTCTATTCTTCTGCAGAGATTAAGTGATGTTGGCCGTGATGGCATGTCTTTAAATTGGTTTCATGACTGCCTGCCAAACAGGCAGCAGTTTGTGAGTGTGAGAGACGCCTGCTCTTCATACCTATCTTTGTCAAAGGAGGTCCCTCAGGGCTCAGTGTTGGGCCTCTTGTTTTTTTTCGATATATATCAATGACATCCCATCTGTTCTATCACTCTGTAACACCCACCTTCATGCTGACGACACAGTTTTTTACTGCTTTACCGATTCTGCACAGTTGGCCACTGACAAACTACAAGGGCTTCCATGCTCTCTTCAGTCTGAAATTATGTTTGAACCCAGATCAAACCAAATACATGCTTGTCGCCAGATCCAGAAATCTTGCCAATGGTATGGCACAAATTTCAACGGTCAGAAGGTCAGAATATGGAAAGAGTATGTAAGTATAAGTATCTTGGTATCTGTCTGGATGAGCACTTGACATTCAAACCCCACATCAACTCACTTTCCACAAAATTAAGACAGAAAAAACAATATTTATAAAGACACACAAAAAATTTCCCAACACCCTGCATAAGACAAATTATTGAAGCCACTTTTTTATCTGTTTTGGACTACGGGGATGTTATTTCTAGGCATGCCACAGCCACCTCACTTAAACTGTTAGACTCAGAGTACCATTCCACCTTAAGATTCATCACTGCTGACAGTTTCTCACCCCATCACTGCATCCTGTACAACAAAGTGGGCTGGCCTTCATTATAAGACATGAAAAGCATTGGTTATTTTTCATACATAAAGCTCTGTCTGGACATCTGCCATTAAACCTTACCTCTCTGTTAAATGTTACCAACAGCAATTGTCAAACTCGTTCTGATGACTGGATAATGCTTGAAGTTCCCTAAGTGAACACTAAGTTTAGAGAAGCGTCTTTTAGCTTTTCTCCAGCCCACAGTTGGAACACTGTACAGAAAACATTAAAACTAAGTTCAGTCATTGACAGTGGACAGTTTCAAGCAATAATAAGAAACCACTTTGTACTTCTTTGTAACTGTTTTTAAACTCTGCTACTTTATTTACAATATCTCTTTGCATTTTGTTTCTTTATTATCTATGCTTTTATTGTCTCGTAAATATTGTTTTTAAATGTACTCTCAACGTCACTGTAAATGAGAGCCTGCTCTCAATGGGCCTCATTCACCAATAAATGCGTAGAATTGTTCTTACTCCCTGCACAAAATAAGAAAATATGCAGAATCACTGTTGGATTCATGATTCTTGCATACCAGCCGTTTGTGTTCGCACCTCTGTGCATAAATTGATGAATCAGGATCATTCTAAATTGACTGGCGTGTTCCCGAATCCTGAAATTTGCACATTACCACGCCCCAATTCATCTACAGCCATGGATGAAAGTATTGGCACCCCTGGAATTTTTCCAGATAATACACCTTCTCCCAGAAATTGTTACAATTACAAATGTTTTTGGTTTAAATGTGTTTATGACCTTGATGTGCATTGGAAAAACACAAAACATGGAAGAAAAAAACTAAATTTGACACAGTTTTACACAAAACACAAAAATTGGGCCAGACAAAATGGTTGGCACAGTTTTAGAATTGTGGGTAAATCATTTAATTTCATGCAGGTGATGCCTATTTGAACTCAGCTTTGGTCAGTAACAGGTGCCGGAAATATAGAAATCACACCTGACACCAGTTAGAATGTATAAAAGCTGACTCAACCTTTGTGTTGTGAGCCTTTGTGTGTCACACCAAGAATGGAGAAGAGAAAGAAGAGCTGAGGAGTGTCTGAGGACTTAAGACGCAGAATTATTGAAAAATATGAACTTTCTCAAGGATACAAGACCATCTCCAGAGATCTCGAAGTTCCTTTGTCTCCTGTGAGTGATATAATCAAGACGTCAATTACCTATGGAACTGTGACTAATCTCCCTGGATGAGAACAGAAGAGGAAAATTGACAAAACAATGCAACACAGAATAGTTCAAACAGTGGATAAACATCCTCAGTCAACTTCCACACAAATTGAAACTGTCCTACAGACCCAGGGAGCAGAAGAGTCAGCTCTGACCATACGTCATCATCTGAGTGAGAAGGAGCGCTATGGCAGGAGACCAAGGAGAACCCCACTGCTGACTAAGAGACATAAGAAAACAGACTGGAGTTTTCAAAAATGTACCTGAGTAAGCCTCAGTCCTTCTGGGAGAAGGTTTTGTGGACAGATGAGACTGAAGTAGAGCTTTTTGGAAAAGGGTACAGTTTTGCAAGGGTAGAGTTGCACTAATGAAGACGGTGCAGGACTCTGAATTGAATCAGACTGTGATGTGCATGTGTAGAAGATGAGTGTACATTTTTGAGAGCTGCATCCCAAACATCATTTCTAATGTCAAAGCCAAGCTCCCTTCCTGAGTGTTGTTTAATGAGATCAAGAGATGGAGAATTGATGGAAATGCTATATTCGTGTATTTTAGCAATCCCCCTCCTCCTTTCAGATTTAGACACAGTGTTATAATGTGATCGAGGTGAGTCTGAGGCAGGCAGGATGTTTTTTTAATAAAGTAGATAAACAAAGAAGAGGCAATGAGGGAGACACAATTTCTCTGAAAGTTCAGAGAAGCTAACAAAGATATTATCTATGTATAAGTGCTGAATATGATGTACACCCCTGGTAGCCCATGTATTAAAAGAAGAGGAGTGAATAGAGGAGAGGAATAAGGCGCTGTTAAAAACAGGAGAGAGAAGAGAGGTGCCCTGCATGCCATGAAATAATGAAACTGTTTTAAAATCTGTAAAGAATGCTACACAACCACATTGTGTGTAAGAATAGAGACAGAAAGAGGGAGAGATGCTCGCAGGAGGGCTGCTAGAGAGTCGGGTTTACACGGTGAAGTCTGTACCAACCCAGGCAGGGCAGATTGTACTGTCGTGAGAAAGAAGACACAGAGATATTGCTACTCAGATTGGCAGCCCAATAATAAAGGTGAAAGTCTGGGGAGGAGAGACCCCCAAGACTTTTAGGCCTTACAAGAAATTTTTTGAGTATCCTGGCTGATTTCCCTTCCCAAATTAAGTTAGTAATTAGTTGAAACAGGCAGAAATTGAAACAGCTTAAGAAATTTGGGGAGGGTTTTCATTTTCACTGAGTTACAGTACAGGCCAAAAGTTTGGACACACCTCCTCATTCAATGTGTTTTCTTTATCTTCATGACTATTTTCTGAACTGACTGACCTTCATTTCTCAAAGTAATGATGACTACTCATTTTTCTTTAGTTAGCTGATTGGTTCTTGCTATAATATAAATTTTAACAGTTGTCCAATAAGGCTGTCGGCTGTGTATTAACCTGACTTCTGCACAACACAACTGATGGTCCCAACCCCATTGATAAAGCAAGAAATTCCACTAATTAACCCTGATAAGACACAGCTGTGAAGAGAAAACCATTTCAGGTGATGACTTCTTGAGGAATGACGAAAGTGTGCAAAGCAGTAATCAGAGCATAGAGTGGCTATTCGGAAGAAACTAGAATGTAAAACATGTTTTTTTTAGTTATTTTACCTTTTTTAAGTACATAATTCCACACTCCACTTCATTCATAGTTTTGATGCCTTCAGTGAGAATCTACGATAGTCATGAAAATAAAGAAAACACATTGAATGAGAAGGTGTGTCCAAACTTTTGGCCTGTACTGTAAGTTTACTTATTAAAGAAAATGGGAGGGAAGCCCATCACGCAAAGTCTGATTTACATCTTTCAAGTAGAGGAATAAAAAACTAGCTTGGAAAAGTTGTGAGAAAGATCGAGTGATTGTTACACCAAGGTACTTAAAAGAGTCCTTCCCAATCTTGAACGGTACACTGATTGGGGGCAGAAAGGAGAGAGTTAAGGGGAAATATTCACTTTGCTCTTAATTAAGCTTATAGCCAGCGATGGCTCCAAAAGTTTTGAGTACAGAAAATACATGAGGGAGAGTAGTGACAAGGTTTGAAAAGAAGGAGGAGAAATATTATGTATTTGATCTCACTTAATAATTCCCTGAATGCCATTTATTTGTCCAAGAGCTACAGCAAGAGGTTCTATAGCAGCAGCAAACAGAAGGGGGCTGAGGGGGCACCTCTGTCTCCTGCCTCTGTGGAGGTGGAAGTGGTCAGACATTTAAAGGTTAGTTAGGATGGAGTTCATGGGTGATGCTTACAATAGCTTGACCCTGGAGATGAAATTAGGGCCCAAGCCAAACTTAGTTGGGGTGAAGAAGAGGTAAGCCCACCTAACGCCATGGAAGGCTTTTTCTGTGTCAAGCACGATGACGACCTTGTGGTCAGAGGATTGAGAGAGGGTGTGTAAGATGTTAAGCAGCCTTCATACATCACAGAGTAACAGTTTTTTTGTATTGTTTTTCTAACCTTTATTTAACCAGAAAAGTCCCACTGAGATTAAGAACCTCTTTCTCAAGGGAGTCCTGGCCAAGAGGCAGCAAAAATTTACAGTAAAACATAATTTAATATGACATACATATTAGATAAAACATTTACAGGTTAAGGAGGCTGTCTCAAGTGCTTTCAGTCTGGATTTAAAGTCATTCAATGAGATGAGTTCTGTTACTGGTTTCATGTGGAAGGGGCAGAGAAGACAAAAGCCCTTTTTCCCAGCTCAGTGCGGGCAAACGGAGCAGTGAGCAAGAAATGTGTTTGCGCACATGTCATAAGAAACAACACTCCTCTGTGTGATTAAATTACAAATGTAAGAGGGCAATAGTCCAAGGATGGCCTTGTAAATAAAAGTGTAACAGTGAGCCAACCTCCTGGTGGACAGAGCAGGCCATCCCACTCGAGAATACAGTTCACAATGATAGGTCGAGGCCCTACAGTTCGTAATAAACCTCAGAGAAGCGTGATACACAGAGTCAATCTTTCTCAAACATTGAGTAGAAGCGTTCATATAAAGCAAGTCTCCATAATCTAAAATGGATAAAAGAGTTGCAGTGACAAGGCGTTTTTTCACCACAAAAGAAAAGCAAAGCTTGTTGTGGAAGAAAAAACCCAGTTTCAGTTTGAGTTTCTTCACAAGATTCTCAATATGGGGTTTGAAAGTGAGAGCGTCATCAAGCAGGATACCAAGATATTTGTACAAATGAACCACCTCAATTTCATTTCCCTCAGGAGTAAACACTGTGGGGGTGATTTGCGGACCCTTCCTAGCATTTGAAAACAACATTAGTTTAGTTTTGTCAGCATTAAGGACCAATTTTAGCTGCAGAAGTGTGTGCTGCATCACATCAAAGGCTTTCTGCAGAGATTCCACAACATTTGCAGGGGATGAACCATAGTCTGTGCGCCAATCACAGCGCACACCCGATCAGGTGTTGATAAATCTGGTGGCTAAAAACAAGCGTAATTTAAATAACAATCCTAATTATTCAAGGTTCAGCCACGGAATCTACGACATGGAGGGAGGCATTAAAGGAAAAAAGAGACTTCTCCGTGCTGAAGAACGACGCCATATTAACAGAAGTAGAGAAAAATGAAGCTGTGCTGTTTTGCAGCCTGAAAAGTGACGTGAACCGAGTCAGAAAAGTTACATCTGCGCGAAGATCACTGCAGCCGTCAGCAGCGTGGATGTGACGAACCAAACTACAGCAGAGTTTAAACATTTCATTTACACATCCAACGTACTTATATTCATCAGGGAATTACTATGAGAAGCCTCTGTATCATTTATTTCTGTTCAGGTCTCAAAACATTCAAAGATCTCTGTTAAAATACTTATCAGCTCTGAAAGAAGCTGCAGCCTGGAAGGGGGGGGGGGGGGGTGAACAGGGTCAGTTTTAGGCAGAAGTAACAGCAAAAGATGAATCTACATCGTGTTTGATGCAGTTCATCCAACATTTTCCATACGTTGGACCGCAAATCGTTAAACCAAAATAACTAATTTGTTGACTTTATTTGTGATTGTTTTAGAGTCTGGCTAAGAATCGTTGCTTGTGCACATTTATGCACGAGTAGACCAGAGTTTCATGGTTATTTATACCACCAATGAGCCGATTGGTTGTGAACACGTGAATAAATGTCTTTTGTTACTGAATTGTCCACTTTTCACACACAGTTCAGATTTATATGAAGATATTGTTTAGAATGAATCAGTAATCTTCTTGTAACTCATGTGATCAATACGGCTTCTTAAAATGTAAATATACTCTGAAAGTTTGATCCAGCGTCCTCTAGATATTCTCTGCAGACTTTAGACATGGAAGTGTTTTTAATCACTGTTAATGACCTGTCTAATTTATACAGTAAATCATCACAGAAAACATATTTTTTTAATTCAAAGAAATCAGCTGATAGCTGCTTTTCTCAAATGAGATGTATTTTACAGATATTGACAGAAGACTGAAATTTCAGACACATTTATACTGCCGTGTCTGATTTAACTATCTAAATGTTAATCTGTGAACCTCTGTATGTCCTCTAAAAATGCTCTGTTCTCATATGAATGATTCTCTGCCACAGACTGATCTTCCTCGCTGTGTTACGCTCTTCTCTGACATGAAATTTGCGTCCACAAGCTCAGATCTGGCATTTGATTTGAGCATACCCCCACCCACATACAGATTGATAAATACCATTGTGTGCATGGATATGAGCGTACACCCATTGTTTTGGTGGTTTGCAGGTTTGATAAATGAGAGTTACTTAATGCTGTTTTATACTGCAGCTGAAGTTGGTTTAAGATATTCTGCACAGCAAATCAGATGTTTGTGGTGATGATTAAGCTAGATATTGTGACCATTTGATGGCGTTTCTTTCAAATGAATCAAAACAGAGCAGAGCAGCAAGAGAGCTGAGGAACAAAGGTGGGATTTGAAATTTGATTTGAAGACAAACGGCCAAGAAGGACAGCCCAAAAATGAGTATTTCATCCCATTTGTCTCTGAATAACCCTTGATCTATGCCATCTTTCCAAACATCTCCTCCCCGTAAAGAGTTCTGTACCTGTGGATCAGAACTCCCAGATCCACTCCCTTTGGGTTTCTCTTGGAGGACTCTCGGTGGCTCTGTTCGGCTTTTAAACTCAAACACGGCACAATTAAATTTTCCACTTTGAATCCTAAAAGTCTTTTTGGCCTGAGCTGTCACTCTCATGTTCCTGCTGTTGCGTCTCACATGACGTGAGGAGGAGCTGGATGTTTGATGTGTATTGACATTTAACGGGTTTATATCCAGCCACCAGAGACGGATGAGTCTGTGGGTTTATGAGCGCTCCTCTCCTCCTCTCTCCCTTTTTCTGGCTCAGACCAGGACTCAGTCCCTGTTTCAAGAGGTTTGGAATTAGTTTGTCTCCTAGCAACAAGCATTCAATACAACATGGCTGTGTGTGAGACGGTGTGAGACGGTGTGTGTATGTGTGTGCAAGAAGTGTGAGAAAGGCTTGATCTGTGTGTGTGTGTGTGTGTTTGTGTGTGTGCATTAATCAGCTGAGCACACTTTTTCCACTGTCCTACATGTTTGTCAGTTTACTCTCATGTGGAAACCTGTTCCATTCCACGCGGTGTCTTCCTCTGCCACACGCGTGCGCGCGCTTACACACACACACACACACACACACACACACACACACACACACACACACACAAACAGGCATTCTTCATTCACAGCGGACGGCACTTCCTCTCTCACTCTGATGTTACATAAGAAGCTGAATGGAAACTGGTGATAAGCTGGAGTTTTATCACGAGGACGGAGGCAGTGACCATGAGAGCTTGGGTGGGACAAACTGTCCGGGGGGGGGGGTAAATGGGGAAGAATATCCTCTAAACAACTGCACTTACCTCCCACACCTCCCACATGGCCGCCATGATGTCACCGGCTCTCTATTTTAGCTTAGATGTAGGTCACAACCAGGGAGCAAAGTGGGGCTGAGACAGCGGAAGATGAGAACTGCAGTTCCTGCTGTGGCCACTCCCTTCAGGAGTCAGCCCCCATAGAGCACGCTGTTTGTTAGACATCTTGTTTGGCCTCAAGTTTGATATGAACAGATAGCTCTGGCTCCAGCCTGAATCTTTGAGGCCTGTATGACCTGTAGAAACCTTCACCTGCTCTACCAACACTCACACACTCTGATAGTACATCTCTCTAAAGTCTGACAACAGCTGAACAGCTTGAGACAACTGTGTCAGTCATAGTTGATGGCCAATCATGTACGGATGTTTAGGTAACTCAACCTCTGTAGAGGCGCAGCCAATGAATGTTATAAATGTACAATAACCCAGGATATTGGGGCTCACTCTTTGGGGAGAGACCAGTGCTGTAAACTTTATCTGTGACTGAATAAATGCTGAACTGAGCAATGCTCCACTGAGCGGCACTGGAGGTCATTTCTGCCGGTGGCCATCTGTCTTTAAAACTCCTCTCTTTGAGATCTTGCACTGGACTATTAACACAGTCACATTCTTTCAATTTATACGTTATTCAACCGGGACTTATCACAAAGTGCAATATTTGCAATATTTGCAATATTTGATTCATTTACTGGAATTTTATTGGTACTCACTGTAATTTCATAGGTTATTTCTTGCTTATTGAACAAATTGCACACTTTTAGTACCATGTTCTATTTGCACACTTATTCAGTATTTCATTCTATTTTTCTATTCCATATTTATTACATCTTATCTTATTGCTCATTCTATTTTAGTTAACACTTAATTTTTTATTGCATTCCTTATTGACCTTATTATCCCTAATAATTCCTTTCTACTTTTGTACTGTGATGAGCATCTGGCTTCTGATTCTGATTGTTATTTTTCACTTGATTCTTGGGAGGTGATCGTCAAAAGAACTGGGTAATTCTAACGTTTCAAACCTGGTAGGAAAAGAAGTTAGGCATATTTGATTCATTTTTCTATTTCTGAAAACTATATGAGCCGAATTTAAAGCTAATCTGTTAACATCAAATCAAGAACTAAAGGGGCGTGGCCTTTTTTAGCATCAGCTCAGCTGTAAGTTCTGTTAATTTTGGAGATAAGTTATTTTAAAAGTCAAAAATAATCAGTCTTCTCATTTTAATTAGATAATTTAGATCATTCTCATCTCCTCATGTACTACAGCCCAAGCAGAAGAGCCATGATCCCCCCTTTTGCGCCTGCCTGCAGAAAAGACTGCTATTGATAGAGGAGGAGCAGACCACATCTTTTAGACACTAAATACACAGGAAGGTTAATGACCACAGGTGTGAGAAGAGAGATGAAACCGAAGTTGACACGACACAGAAAACAAACACCAGGACTTCGAAGAAGAGGCATCAGTAGAAACTTTAGGATTCTGTAGGAATGTTCTTTCATGACCTGAAAGCTCATCTGCTCTTTTTTCAGTCTTGACCAGATAGTTGAAGAGTTACAGTGCTGAGCACAGCTCTCATCAATTCTTGCCTGTGATCTGAACATCATTGCATGTTGCTTCCTATGCAGTAAGATATTACACCTAATATCTTTGTAAAGCTTCTCTTCTTTGAAGTGACTGTGAGGAGAATCTCTATGGAGTGGAATGCAGTGACTTCTTTGGCCAACTACTTTAAAAATGAATGAAGATCACATCTTCTTTTGAACTCTACTTTTCAAGATGACTTTTTACTGGATTCAACACAACTGGGTATTGTATTTCTCAACGTTATGTAGCGCTGAAACATGACAATAAGCAAACTTTGTGAGTTTCTAGCGTGGTTTTGTAGCCGGCTACATTTAGTGCGACCCACAGCCCTGTGCTGTGACATGTCTGTAATGTGTGAATCGTGGTTGTGTCCTACCAGTGCTCATCTACCAACTACAACCTCACCAAGCAGAGCAAATGTAACCTGGCTCTCCATGTTATTGATAGACTCAGGTTTGAACAGATCACTGCAGAATAACTGCTGCATGTGGACAGGAATCAACATTAGCACAAACAGATCAGCTCCTGTTTTAACCTTTAGCTCTTTCACACTCCCATTAACATTTCTTCTGCTCTTCTGTCTCTTTTTTGTCAGACAGTCCAGCGTCTGTTTCCACTGTTACTACTACATAAATCATAGAGATTGTTTTCAGCAGATCTCTCTTCTCACTGCTAAACTTTGTCAACCTGCGTAGTGTTGTCATAGAAACTTTGGCTTGCTGTACATCAATTAGCTCCAGTTCAACCCAATTAGGGAGCTAGAAATTAGCATTTAGAAATAACCTATTTTAGTGCTGTTAATCTCATTTTAATTATGGATTATGATCAGGCAGATACCTAGAGATGAGACTTTATCCAGATCACTCAGAAACTCTACACTGTCCATTTAAGTTCCATTTGAATTTTGAGGAGGATTTTCAGGATACCTCATTTACCTGCAAGAAATCAGCTGTACGGCTCTTGAGTTTCTCCCACATAGAAATGTGATGCTGCAGGTGCTCATGGACTGGTGAGTGTGTTCAAATAGTTAGAGTTACGAGCTACAGTAGGAGGCAGCGGGCATTCGTGCTGCTGCTGGCACCGAGCCATGGAAGCGGAGCCCAGTTAGGATGCTGTGTTTATAAAAAGTAAAAAATATTCCTGCAGACCCTACCTTAAAGAGAATCAGCCAACATGGGAACTTTGATCTCTTCTGGCTGTTCACATAGACAATGAAGACACAAACTATCTAATATTGAAATTTCTTGGCTCTATGAATGTCACTGGGGTCAGTTCTTTCCAGGACAGGATGAAGAGACCTGATCTACAGAAACGCACACACTTGAAAAGGTTGATTCCTGTGTGGCTTCAGGAGTATTTTCAAGGATTCAGCTTTTAGAAGATTTTTTTAATTACATTAAAACTTATTCGTGGTCCATATTTGTGCCACAAAACAGTTGTGGGTAGATTGAGAGAGCATGTGACACTGACGTGAGATGAAGCCAACACACTCAGTCTGTTGTAAAGGTTGGCGTTTACTGACCCTTCTTCCCTTCTTCTCATTCCCTAATAAGGTCACTTCCTGCCAAGGAAGCATCATAAATAGTCTGAAATGCAGAATTTGAAGCTCAAACAGGACATTATCACTTTGGCATTGTGGATTATAATTATTATTGTTATTTTTATTATTATTATTATTATTATTATTATTATTATTATTATTATCATTACATAACTCAAGAGATACGTGAAGATTTATTTAGTATCAAGGTGAAGTTTTTCAGCTTTTTCCAGTGTCATGCTTCACTCCCAAGACATCTGCTTTCCTTAATAAAACTAACACAGGCTTCTCTTTTTGTTTCTGGATGTGAAGGGGTTAAGCTGACATGACTGGCGCTGTGAAATCTGAGATGTGACCGGTGAGGGAGAAGGAAGAGGAGATTTCGGGGGACTGGAGAAAAAGAGGAGGTCCTGGATGTGTACCCTCCACCCTTCCACTCTCTGCCACCTCTTCCTCTTCTTCGTCTTCTTTTGTCTCCTTTCAGTCATTTCAGGTTCTGGCTCACCTGTGGCAGCGCCTGTTTCTCTTTTTTCCTCTCTGAGCGGTTACACCACTTCAGACCAGGCTCTTCCCTCCTGGTGTTAAAGCTCAGCAGTAAGCGTTTCCCTCTTCCGGTGCAGAGCTGAATCAGCCTCCAAGAATGTACAAGGCCTGACTCACACTTCCTCCTGGATATGACCGAGCTTCCTCTCCTCGGCCAACTGATTTAGCTTCCCTCCCTCCTCCTGTCTTCCTTTCACTCCCCTTAAAAACCACTGACTTCCTTCCTCTAACAGTTGAGGGTTTGAGAGTGGAAGAAGTGAGTCCCGAGTCACTGACCGACTGAAGCAATAAGTCACTCGTCTCAGTCATTGACATGTGACTCATTTGAATTTAATTTGTTGGCTCTATATTTAGAGGCTGCAGTCTGGCCTGATGATCATTCATCGAGGAGGACAGATGGGTCTCTGTTGCATCGCTTAAGCTAACAGCAGGTCCCCAGTTAGCGTCTCCTGGGCAGGTGAGCTGCAGGTCAGCTTCTATTAAAACATTTAACAGGAGCCGTGGCGTGAGTTTGGATGTTTAGCATGGATTGTTTGTACCCATCACTGCCGTGGAGACATTCAGCGAACACCACAATCATCCAACGATACATCATGATTTTATCTCTGCGTGATTGTCAGCATCTGATCTTCCACTGCCCAGACTGATCTGAGTCCCGATAAGAAACAGCTTTAAGAGGCTTTTTTGTGGCACTGATAATCACATTTTACAACAGAGGATCAGGGCCATGTTTTTAATAAGGTTAATCTCATACATTTATAAGAAGTAATACATTTTTAAGAATAAGGTTGTAACTTTAAAAGAATGAAGTCATAGATTGACAAAAATATTATGATACATTTACCCATATAAATTCATGGATCCATTAAAAAAAGCAACTCCATTTTGAAAGGTTATTTCAGCAGAACAGCCATCTGCTTTCATAAAGAGGCGGACATGAGAAAGTATTTCTTTGTGGTAACTTTTCCAAAGAATAACTTCACAAAAAGTTCCAGATTCCTCATTTCCATACAGGTGGCTGCTGCTCCTCTGATGGCCCGGCTACTGAAATAACCATCTTATTCTCTTAAATTAAAGACTCTATTCTGGTAAATTTACCACTTTATGCTTGTAGATTTATGACTTTGTTTCCAAAACCTGTGACTTAATTTTTGCGAATTTCTGACTTTACTCTTATAAATGTATGACTTGATTCTCATAAATTTATGACTGAATTCTTGTAAATTTATGACTGAATTCTCGCAACTCTATGGCTGTTTTCTAAACCGCCTACTACATACTACATGTGAAAGTTGTGCAGTGCCTACTACCTACTACTTTCACATGTAGTATGTAGTGTGACTGTTTTGTTGGACCTGTTTAGTCGTATACTACTCTGGATTTCTGTTTCAGGAAGTGGAGCTGATGGATGTTTAACTTTATCATAAATAAACCATGAGTACATTTGGCATTTCAGTCATTAATTCACCATATCAATCAGTGGTGAAGTTACAGGAGCAATAAAAGTAGATCAGTCAAAATAGATGTCAATGAGATACAAAGGAAAATAAATAAATAAAGATAAGCATGTGAAGGGAATAGTAGTTGTACATTTTTTTGAGAACTTTTATGTTTTTTTTTCATTATTTCTAGTGGTTCAAGGAACGTTTTTAATTCATTTAGAAAAACAACAAATTCAGGGAGAGATAAGAGTCCTGACTTTATAAAATTTGTAAAGGTATAGAAGTTTAGTACAGCACAATCTCCATATTTGATTTTTAATCTTGCACCAAAAGTTATCGTGTATTGAAAATAAATCTGAAACCAACTCACTTTTTATTTTTACAGCTGGTGGAAAAACTGCGTCCTCATTACCCACATAGGCTGTTAGTGTAAAATAAAAAGTGATAAATGATTTAGGGGCTTTTATGAATTTGGTAAAAGTAAACAGCTCTTTCATGATGAAGTGAGCAGATTTACCGCTGTTTCTTTCATGTCACTTCACTTTTATCTCTGGGACCGTTTCACATTTTTGTTGTTGTGTTGAAGTTGAGCTGATTTATTCCAGTAGGTGTCAGTAATTCACCTCAACCTGAGCCCAAACTGACAAATGGCATTAGCGCCAGGTAGACTGGTCCGTTGCATACTGAGAAATTTTCCCGGATCAGTAGAAACATCCGGAAACTTGTAGTTTACTACAGATCTCGCAAGTTTTCACATACTGCCTACTACAAACTGAATTTCAGCCGAAGAAGTAGGCACTGCTGGTGTCGTAGGCAGTTTGGAAAGCAGCCTATGACTTTATTCTTATAAATTTATGCTTTTATTCTCAAAAATTTTATGATTTTCTTCTCCAGAAAAAAATTCCATACTCAATTTCAGAATTCTGTGATGTTATCAACTTAATTTTCTTTTTTTCTAAATCTGTGACTTTATTTTGATAAGTTTATAACGCTCCCCTTTATCTATGACTTTGTTCTCCTAAACCCATAACTTCATTATAGAAAATGTATGAGCTTGTTCTTGTATATCTATTAATACAATCTTGTAATTTTTTAACTTAATTTTCAAATAATTTGACTTCATGCCCCTCAACTTGTTATCTTACTCTGGGAAAGTTTTGACTTTAATCTCATAAATCATTCACTTTATTGTCATAAATTTCACTCACATGCATTTATGACTTTATTCTTATAACTTTTTTTACTTCTCTGTCTAAAATCAATGACTTTGTGGTCATAAATCTATGACTTTATTCTCATATGTGGATGACTTCATTCTGGTAGATTCACGAGATATTCTCAAACCTTAAGGACTTGATTTCTTAATTCAGTAGTCTTGTACATTGTTGACACAATTCAGATAAATTTATGACTTTTTTCTTGTAAATTTATGACTTCATTCTTGAAAATGCGTAACTTTATTTATGTTAATCCATGACTTTTTTGTGAATTTCTGACCTTATCCAAAAAAATGAAATCCTTACTCAATTTCGTAAATCTGTGACTTATTTTTTGTGAATTTCTGGCTTTATTCTCATAAATGTACACAGCAAAAATCATTCTTGGTGAACATTTCACACCAGTTTTGATGCATATATAAGTCCGAGAGGGCAGTTTTCACTGAACACTGTCAAAAGAGTAAAATATAAACTCCAAATTAAGAGGTGAACACTTTTAGAGTACAAATGTTCTTATACTTTAAGACACTCTTTCGGCGTTTTCCAACACCTGCAACGCAAACCTAGAACCTCCAGGGTATAAAACAATGTGCTCACAGTCAGTGCTAAACTGCAATTTGTAGCACTTTGCAGGACTGATTATCCAATATTTCAAGAATGAGTGTAGACTGAATTTCACAGTCTATACTGTGAAGCACAGACAGTCAATCTACACCATGAGGCAAAAACAGGCTGGACTGGCTGCACCACTGAGTATAATTAGTCCGTGTTTGTGCCACCTGTGTGATTAACCCACAAATAGCAGGCTCTCATGTCCACTGTGTGCCCGTCTCACTCATGGTTACAGGGTTCAGTCAGGAATTAAGTTCAGTTCAATTATTTCTACTTACTTTTTCAAAGCTTTCTACACATTGTCTACACATTAAGCAGTGTGTTTCTTTTGGAAGTTTCATGGTTTTAAAAAGTCGCTGGAAAAACACAACTAGAAATTTTGCTGTGGAGGAGTGGTGATATGAGGCTTGATTCAACCAATGAGAAGGCACAGTGACCTGATGAGTAATCAAAACCTAAACTCACATGTGGCTGGTAAAGTTTCGATCAGCAGTTGGACTCTCAGGGAGTCCTTCATCCTAAAATGAACACTTCAAAAACTCTCCACCAGCATTGTACTTAAAGACAACACCAGAGAGAGTTTCTGCTGCAGTCTGAGAAGTGAACTTAGGGCCCATTTGACACCAAAGTCTACAAAATTTTACTCTGGTCATCAAAATTCTGGGATTTTAACACTTTGGCATTTGCTGTGTATGACTTAATTTTCAGAAAGTTAAGTCTTTAGTCCCATGAATTTACCAAAAAAAAAATTTGATTTTATTTCATGTGCTCTGTTGGACATTTCATACTGTTGCCTGCCAAATAAAGAAAATTTTCTCACAGGCCTTGAAGTGTATGAAATATCTGTGAATCACTCTGCTCCTGGTTACGAAGGTCACTCTGCAGTGTTATTTGACAATGGATCTGTTAACCCGTCTTGTTGCGTCACTCAAACTTTGTATTGTTGACTCGTGCGTTGCTCTCTGCTGTTTGCATTGTTTGGCATTTGAAGGGCAGCAGACTGTGTTCAGCCTGGAGCAGCAGAAAAAAAAGCACTCTTGTGTTGCTCCTGACCTTAAGAAAGCAACGCACCTCCTGACCACACCTCACTGTAAACCAACACACCCTCCAACGGGAACATTTACCAACCAGGGCGTATTAATGAGACCTGCGTCAGTCAGGAGTGAGGAATAACAGCGATGTGGGGATGAGCTTCTACAAAAACCTTCACAGTGAAGTTTAAGCCACTATAACATAGTTTTTAAACTCAGACAAACCAGCTCACAAGCATAAATACCCTGGCAAAATTCACAAAAACATTTCTTTCACTTATGGTTAGTGGTTGGGTGAAGCCATTTTTTAACAAACAAATTTGTTCACTCTTTTTAAACCATAATGACAACAGAAAGTACCACAATGACCCTGATCAAAAGTTTCCCTCCCCCAGTTCTTAATAGCGTGTATTTCCCCCTTTAACATCAATAACAGCTTGAAGTCTTTTGTGGTCGTTGTGGATGAGGGTCTTCAATCAATCAATCAATCAATCAATCCATCCATCCATCCATCCATCCATCCATCCATCCATCCATTCATCAATCAATCTTTATTCATATAGCGCCAAATCATAACAAACGTTATCTCAAGACACTTTACAAAACGTTAACATGTTGATACCTGTCAGTGTTAATTTATTTTATTTCATTTTTTTATTTCATTAACAGACACCCAACATCAAGACAGGATAAGGAATCTTATCTCATCTTGATCCACCATGAGTGAAGCACTTTGCAGCAGCTTTTAGCAAGTTACAGTGGAGAGGAGAAAAAAAACCTTCCTTTTAACGGGCAGAAACCTCAGACAGAACCAGACTCATGTTAGACAGACATCTGTCTGACTATGTTGGGGTGAGAGAGACAGAGGGAAAGGGGGGAGAGAGAGAGACTGAGAGTGAGAGACAGAGAGAAAGACAAACAGAGAGACAGATGGACAGGGGGACAGATGGTGAAACTGCCCATTCTTCTTGGCAAAAAGCCCCCAGTTCCTGTAAATTCTTGGGCTGTCTTGCATGAACTGCANTAGTACTAATAAAAATTTTGCATGAAGAGTGTTATCAACAACTATAAACATAAAAGAATAGCAAATAGACAAGACTGGTATTTACAGGCTAATAATACGATAATAGTGCAATAGTGAGCAGTGCAAGAATGCAGATATTAAATGAGGCAGTTTAACAAGTTGCAAAATGGGTTAAATAAACAATAAATAATAATTTTAAGAATGTACATTCTGCTGTTACATTAAATATCTATGTGTGTAATCACAGTACTGTTCTGGGTTCAGGTTCTGAAAAACACAGAGAAACAGAAAAAGCAGAGTAAAGGGGGGGCACCTCCTTGTCTAAGGAGGATGTCCCTTACTCTTAGAAAGAGGTAGAGGATGGGGCGCAGATGGCCTAGTGGATGTGGTCGCGCACCATGAGGTTTGCCCTCGAGCGGGTGGGGTTCGAATCCAACCTGTGGCCTGTTTCCCGCATGTCACTCCCCACTCTCTCCCCTTTCCAACTCTATCCACTGTCTACTCTCCTCTATCCAATAAAGGCACAAAGGCCAAAAGAATAACTTTAAAAAAAAGGAAGGAGGTAGAGGAGCAGGAGAAGGAGAACATCTCCTGACACTGTTATGGTTTAGTGTTCATCAGGGTGACAGCCTGAGGGAAGAAACTGTTCTAATGGTGGGGTGTTTTAACGCCCAGTGATCTGTAGCGCCTGCCGGAGGGGAGGAGCTTGAAGAGTTTGTGTCTGGGGTGGGAGGGGTCTGCAGCGATACTTCCTGCCTGTTTCCTGGCCCTGGAACGGTACAGGTCCTGGATGGGGGGCAGGTCCACACCAATGATTTTTTCTGCAGTCCTTGCGCGCTTACCTCGCTGGCACCTCCGGCGTAAGCGGTAGAGAGCTGCGGCTCCTGCAGCAAGAATCTCCACATAGCTCACAGGTTTAATGAAAACTGGGGAAAAAAGGTTAGCAGAGGTCTGCCCTATGTTAATAAGTTCTTCTCAGGTAAAAGAAACCAGAGAAGCAGAGCTTAAAACTACTTCATTCAGGAACACTCTCGTCATAGTTTTGAACCATTTATTGCCAAATGGAATACAGTTATAGTTGGTGTTACAGCTCTGGTTTCAGAGGACTCCCTGGGTTAGCCAAGCAGCCTGCTTGAGCTTTCCAGGTAGTGCAAAGCAGATCCCCCCCTGGGGGACAAGACACATACTTTATACATGAATATTATTCATGAATATTATACATGTATACAGACTAACAGGAGGAGGCTGGGGTGGAGGAGGTAACTTCGAGACGCAGCAGTGTGGTGCAAAGCAGTAGCAGGAATAGTTGTGAATGTAGACATGTTTAAATATACCGCCTTGTTGGTCGACAGCGAGCTGTGATTGGTTAAGTGGAGAGGTGTGATTTGAACATCAGCCTGTCAGCTGGTAACAGCTGGTATCAGCTGGGCGTATGACTTCCGTGTTCTGCATGAACTAACACGAGCTTCATCAAAAGAGTGAAAAACGCAACATGTACAAGAGAGCGTAATACCAGGGCTTCCATCAGCGGCGCCATCTTGGATGACACATTCATCCTTCATTCATCAGTTTGGACCAAGTTTCCTGAGCCTTTGTAGCTCACACATCCCCAAAACATCAGTGATCCACCTCCGTGTTTCACAGTAGGAATGGTGGACCTTTCATCATAGGCCTTGTTGACTCCTCTCCAAATGGAACAATGTTTATGGTTGTGGACAAAAAGTTCAATTCAATGACTTTGATCCAGAAATTTTGAGGCTTTGAGCTTAACACTAAATTTTGCTGAATTTTCTTGCAGTATAGTTGTGGAATATGTCACAGTAAGCAGGAATGCACAGACAGGTATCCTGACTCGTTGGTGGTTCAGGAAAAGACATTGCAGGAAGTGACCTCTCCAACCCTGTTTCCCTCCTCTGTTTGGGTCTCAAACCTGTGACTGTCTACATCTGCTCACAGACTATCTACTGCAGCTACAATTGTAAAACTCAAGGGTGTAAAATCTGATTTGGAGAACATTTTTTTCTGAAGTTTGGGGTCAGAAAGAGTGAAAATTGCTAAAATTTGCCAGAATGAGGTCTGAGAGGGCCTCAGGAAGAATCTGCAGAATGTTCAAAAACAGAATGTTCAAAAACACGCTCCTCATAAAATTGTTCATTCATGCCACTGGGTCCTTCTTAATTTACTGCAATCTTCCAGAAAATAAGGTGCAAATTTTAGCTAAGGAGGTGATTGCTGAATGGGTTATGTCAAAATAAATCAAAGGCAAAAAGAAGATGCTCTTAGAGTTGTTGGATGTTTGCACGTCTTTGCCATCATATAATCATATCAATCAAACATAATCTTTACAGGCATGAATGAGAGGCATATGTCTGAAAGAGTCTGGAGGCTTTTTATCATTGTTAATTGCAAACAGCCTAATCATTAAGGTCTGATACATAAAGACTCAAGTTGTCAGTTCATCGTCTGCTAAATTTATTTTTTCTGATACAGGCCTCTATGATTTTTGGATCTTCTGAAGTTTTACAGGTTTGTTTCCTGGCCATTAAGGTTGAAAATGCCCACAACACAATTCCAATGAAGTTGGGATGTTGTGTGAAGCTAAGTATTAACAGAATACAAAGATTTGCAGATACTATTTGATCTATCTTCGATTGAATGCACCACAAAGACAAGATATTTAATGTTCAAACTGATAAACTTTGTTGTCTTTCTTAAGAACTCACTCATTTTGAATTTAATGCCTGTCACTCATTCCTAAAAAGCTTAGACAGGTTCATGTTTACTCTGAGTTTCATCCTCTTTCCTTTAACAACATTGGTTCAGTGTTTGTTACTGAGGACACTAATTGTTGAAGCTTTGGAGCTGGAATTCTTTCACATTCTTGTTGATGAACAACTTCAGTTGATCAACAGTTCGGGGTCTCTGTTGTTATATTTTGTTCTTCATAATGTTCCCCACATTTTCAATGGGAGACAGGCCTGGACTGCAGGCAGGTCAGTCTAGTACCCGCACTCTTTTACTACGAAGCCACACTGTTGTAACAGGAGCAGAATGTGTCTTGGTTTAATTGTCTTGCTGAAATAATCAGGGACGTCCCTGAAAAAGACAAAGTGGCTTGGATGGCAACATGTTGCTCCAAAACCTGTGTGGGTATGTGGGTCAAAGACAAATAAGGATATGAAAACATTTAAAAAATTAATTAGGCTAGAAATGCCCATTTAGCCACTTTCTATCTTGAGCAGAGTGTTCTGAATACAACTCAACAACAGAGGTTTTTATTTATTTACTTATTTATTGTAATCAATGAACATTTTTCAGGGAATCACATTTCTTACATGAAAAAAGTCCTTTCTGGATAACAGAAAAAGCTTTAAGATGGATTTAATGTCAGTAATTGTAGGTGTTTAAAAGTTGATAGATAGCAATAGCTAGAGCTCAACAAACAGCTACGGCTCATTTACAACATTCACAATCTATGTCATATATTTAGACAGTTATACTGAAATGGCTTTATCAGTTCCTGTTCATTAAACTTTGTCCAATGCCAAAAGATAAAAAAAGATGAAAGATGTCTTAAAATGTTTGACAGTAAAGGTGAAAGGGTTGTTGTTCTTTAGTAAACTCAAAAAAGCACAATTGTGTAATATAATGTAAAAAGTCTGGGATGAAGTACAAGACTATGTCATTGTTACCCAGAATGACCTGCTGTTACCCAGGAATGACCGCTGCAGGATTTCAGAATTATCAGACACTAGATATTGGTTGGACTTACTGAATTACTTTCGTTGATTAAAATAAAGTAAAGTGAACTGAGTTAAATTGATTGAGGGCTTAGATTTTGACTTATTTTGAGGTTAGATGCAGTACGGCAGCCATTTTGAATTTCTTCTAAGATCCTGAGGGTTATGGAACATTTCTATTTTTACTGGTCTGACTTATCATTTAATTCCTAAATCATCAAACCTTGCTCTCTTTTTCTCAGAACACTCAGCCCTAACTTGTTGGTCAGCATTTTTCCTGACCCTGAAAAGTCTCTCTTTATTGGGCAGTGGCATAAGTGAACCCTAAATATCAAAAACTAAACTAAAATCTACTAAAGTCTTATTTACCTGAACTAACTCTGCATGATTTGCATCAAATTTTGAAATAATTATGGCTTCGTTTTTGGATAATAACTTAACAAAACTCTGTGATAATGATCAGAGTTGCTATCATTATACTGTGGAAAAGTAACAACAAAAAATGACAAAGTTAAAAAAACAACATTAATTTGTTATCAATATAATATAAAGATATCAAGGTAATGTCTAAAAAGCTATAGATACTAATATAAATCTGCATTGATTTGATTTGCATTGCTGGATAACAGAGGACATGTCCTTTTGTTATCCAGGAAGGACAAAACAAACTACTTCCCTCTACAATCAGGCACTAACAAGGTCTACTGTGTTAACATTTAAACTCAATCTTCATCACCTCAATGTCATATTTAACATGACATAGGTAAGATCTGAATTTATCAACATTTTAAAACTTTATTTGCGTTTCCAGGAGGAAACATGATTTGAGGACATGTTGTACCAGTGACACAAAAAGTCCAAATATTAACATTTAAGACAAACTCACAGACCCTTATGTATGTTTAGGGGTCCTTCAGACTATGTTGGATTATTCAACAGCCTTTCACATGATTCTCAAAATTCAAGTTTAGTCTTATAACGCCACTTATGTATGTTATCCAGGAAGGACATTTGGAAATCCAAAAATCCAGAAAAAAACATTTCTTGCATAAATATGTAAATAAGCTTATAGTTGTGACTATATTTGTTGGTATAATTGTAAATATCAATAAAATTATGCCCTAGTGCATAATCAATGTTTTTTTTAGATTTATGACATTTTTTGCTTGTTTTTGTACTACAACTTTCAGCCTGGATGTTATTCAGGAAGGACTATTCTGCATTTTGGAGCTCAGTAGCTCCTTCAAGTTACATTTTTCGGTGAGTGAATAATCATGTGAGTAAGTAAAGTGGAGAGAGTTGAATAATGTAATGTGGTATTTTAAAAACTCAATGTATTTTTAACACTATATCTTTGCTTCAGACAGTAAAAATGACATGCCACGTCTTTGACCCATGTACTTTTCAGCATTAATGCTGCCTTCACAGATACTGTGACAGTTGCCCATGATGCCATGGGCACAAACACACCCCCATACCATCACAGATGCTGCTTTTGAACTTTGCGCTGAGAACAATCTGGATTGTCCTTTTCCTCTTTTGCCCGGAGGACACCACGTCCATGATTTCCAGAAAAGTTTAAGTGTAGACTCATCAGACCACAGCAGACTTTTCCACTTTGCCTCCATCTCACATGAGCTCAGGCCCAGAGAAGCTGGCGTCGCTTGTGTGCGTTGTTGATATCTGACTTTGTCTTTGCATGGTAGAGTTTGAACTGTCACTTGTAGATGTAGTGATGAACCGTGTTAACTGACAATGGTTTTCTGAAGTGTTCCTGAGCCCACGTGCTAATATCCTTTACACAATGATGTGGGTTTTTAATGCAGTGCCGCCTGAGGGGTCAAAGGTCACGGCCATTCAATGTTGGTTTTGGGCCTTGCTGCTTACGTGCAGAGATTTCTCCAGATTCTCTGAATCTTTTGATGATATTATGGACTTTAGATGATGAAATCCATCAATTCCTGCAGTTGTACGTTGTGAAACAATATTCTTAAACTATTGGTGTATTTACTCATACAGTTGTTGACAAAGTGGTGAACCTGGCTCCATCTTTGCTTGTGAAGGACTGAGCCTTTTGGGGATGCTCCTTTTATACCCAATCATGACACTCACCTGTTTAAATCAACCTGTTCACCTGTGGAATGATCCAAACAGCTGTTTTTTCAGCATCAGCAACTTTCACTGTCTTTAGTCTACCCTGTCCAAGTTTTTTTGGAACATGTTGCAGGCATCAGACTCAAAATGTGTGAAACTTTGCAGAAAAAAACCAATGAAGTTCATCTGTTTGAACAATAAGTATATTGTATTTGTAGTGTTTCATTGAATAGATAAAACAGGTTGTAAAATCGTTGTATTCTGTTATTATTTGTTGTATAAAATGTGTCAACTTCATTGGATTTGGGGTTGTATATTATATTGTATATATTTTCTATTGTATAAACTGTACATACTTTATTGGATTTGGGGTTGTGCATTAGACAAAGAACCAGTCTTTCCCTCTCTCTTTGTGCATTTAGGAATTCTGGGCCCTTCATGGGATCTGTCGCTCCACTTCTGCAAAGGTTTGAACAGTTCCTTCAGTCCTAGGCCCTCTGATCTATCCTGAGCCTCCTTCATACCAGCAGAGAGCTTCACCTGTCTGACCTACCTGGTCCTGTGAGGAGGCCACTTCCTGCCTACTCCAGTGTGAAGCAGAGGACTTTTTCTCTGACACAGTGGAAAGTTTATCTTGTGACCAAGGTGTGCTGCTGTGCTGATTATGCAAACAGCCCGCAGCAGCCTGCACACACACACACACACACACACACACACACACGCACACACACACACACACCACAATCACACAGCCACCACAAGCACGCATGCATTCACCTGACTCAGGTGTGATGTCAGGTACAACAGGTGGATATGGTGAGACCTTAGGCTGTGTATACATATGTGTGTGTGTGTGTGTGTGTGTGTGTGTGTGTGTGTGTGCGCGTGCGTGCGTGCATGCGCGTGCTCTTTGCGTTGTTTGCCATGTTTACACATAACAGTTTGATCGTTAGTGAGCAAGCCGCGCGTCAGGGGGAACTGGGAAACAGCAAGCAGTGATGTCATACACTCATAACCAAGGAAAATGTTGTGCAATACCTGCGTCACTCCGCACCGGGACAACAGCAGGTCAGAGCTGCAGCCGGCCGCTCGACCTCCAAACAACATCTGTCATCCAGAGCTGCTGGTTAGTCAAGGCCCAGTGACTTATGGAGCAGGAGGAGACGGAAAGCACCGGGCCGTCCTGCTCGCAGAGATTATCTGATGACTGTTAGAGCCACTTCAGATGACCAAATATTGTGGTATGTTTGGAAAGGGAAATAACACAACCCCACATTCAGCTGCCTTTCCTGTATCTGCGAGTCGCACACACTTGGAAGATCTCCTCTTACAGGATGGAGCCTGACTCAACCTGAAGTGATGGCTGGCAGTGGTGTCAGAAATGAAGACTTTCAGGCCTAGAATCTCCTCACCTCAGGCTCTGAAAGAAGAGGAATGATTTGAATAGAAGTCAGTGAAGAACAAACTTTCAGGAGCTTTAAGGTGTGCAAACTAGGGTCACAGAATCCTTTGAGGAGATTTTTTTTGCATCTAAATTTATTGATGCCTTGTTTTCTTCACTGACCAATTGGAATCAAGAAGACATCAACAATGGCAGTATTAAATTGAATCGAAGTGTTCTTCAAGGGTCTCATCTTGCAGGCAGAGCTAGCAAATGCAAATCTGCATTCTCTTAATCCCTTCAAATCTGCTTATTTGAGGTTTAAACAGCTGTTGCATGCTGTTTTTTGCTGCTGAAGCCATTTCTCATAACTTTGATTTGTCCAACCAAAACACCTGTACATGCGACAATCAGGCTACATCTTCAGAAACGCTCATTTTCCTATAAAAAAAGGCTCTGCTCTGTTTGAGCTGCGTTATGAGTAAAACTTCACGTACAGACACTTATCGCTAACACAGAGACCACTTCTGCACCAAACAGCTCCAGATTCAAACACAGAGCTTCAGATGATACTGAACATGCTCCATGTCACAGTGATGGAGTTTCCCTGAGAGTCGAGGTGAAGCAGCATCTTCTCCTCATCCTCACTCATCTTTGTTATTCAGGGAGTGACCTTTACCCCAGTTTACCCTGCTCTGTATATTCACAGCAACAAAATGTGACTAATCAGAGCGACTGTTTCGAATTAGCACCGTGAGCCATCAGACTGCCGTACCAGCGGCCTGTGTGCTGATGGATGACTGTCAGAACAGTCACTCTGACTCAAACGCAGCGTAGGAAAGAATCTAAAGACCCTGGACTGGTGCCCGGGGTGCCAATTGTGTTTGCCATCTGCTTTTATTTCTGCAGAGCACCATGTACAGATTCTTCTATAAGAGGATCATTTCACAGCCCACAGGGACAGATCTTTGAGAGGAGAGGAGGGGATGCACTTCATGAGGACAGGGAGGACAGGGTTTGTGGACACTGCCCCCATGTGGCCCCAACCAGAGAAACAGAGCTTCAGAGAGACAGCTCCAACTTCAACAGGAATGTGCTTACATGATTCTTATTTATTTCTTTAAGGTGCACATATTTTTAATTTGCTGGCTAAAAGCTGCCCCATTATGACAGGTATCATCCAGCTTCAGACTTCATTCACTCACAGTTTGATAAAAGAATTCTTGGTGTGAACCTGCCTCTGCAGAGCTGTCACACACATCCCTAGCATGTTCTGATAATCCACTTTTGAAGGCTTTATTCATTTATAGAGGTTTCTTTAACACAGATGACTCAAATAGCTGTCAGAAGTGATTTCCTCCATCATCCATCAAATCAACAAAGGTCCCGTCCATCATCTTTCAGCACAATTATAATCCAGCAACGTCAGAATGAGACATTTCAGCTCTGTGAAAGGACGATTATCTAATGTTAATTCTATGAACACAGTGCCGTGATGTCTCACGCTGCAGAAAAACCAACAGCTGAATAATTTCCTCCTGAATGTTTTTAAAGCATGATTCAGAGATGAACTCAACACCCACTCATTCAACCTCGTGTACTGATAATTCACAGAGAAAAATAATAAATGAAGCAAGAAGTTTGTCAGGGGCTTGATATTAAGAGTGAAGTGATATCTGCTACACACCCCAGTGACAAACCTGTGAAATTAATTTACCAACCTCAGGAAAAAAAAGCCTCCAAACAGTCAGAGTTCCTGCAGGTTTCATTCCACCAGATGATAAGAGGAGTGGGAAAAAATGGAACGTAAGATTTAACTGGAAACAACCTGACAGGGAGATGGAGTTAGCTTCAACTACATTTGCATTTAGCATTGTAATCCTTCACAACAAATTAAAGCTGCCTGACAAACACCTGACATATCAATCGCACTGGATCCACAGTAAATCATCTGTTTGACTGTGATAGCTCCAAAATTGACTGCAATAGGGAGCCGCTCTGAGAAAAAGTTGAAAAATGACAACAATGCTGCATCAAGTAGTACAGAAACATACAAACAAAAAAGCAATCTACATTTTCTACAGAAGCCCTTAAATACCATGCTTTTCTATATTTGATTTGCTTTATTTTCTCAAGATAACCCTTTAGTTTCAGTTATTTATTTTAGATACCGTCTTATTTTCCTCATTATCATCAGAAAACAAAGCTTGTTTTCTCAAGACCACAACATATATATTCTCATTTTCTCAAAGTATTGGGAAGTATTGGGAAGTATTGGGGCGTGTCTGTGCTGCATTCAGTGGCACCCATAGGCTTTATTAAGACTGAACAGTGTGGCTCCGCTTTCAACCGTTATACGGTTTTGAGGCCAGAAGAACCCTGTTGTTGGAGCCGGATTTGGCCGCCGTTGTGCAGTCAGAGTCTGAGGAGCAGAGAATTTGGGTGGTAAGTAAAAATAAATATTTATTTATTTTTCTTCCAAGGTCTAATCTCTGTTTGGCTCTCTTTCCTGAAGTTTCTTATAACCCTAATAAAAACTACACACAAACAGCAGCTGTCAATCATCATTAAACCAAACTTATAACCCGTTTTTTAACGTCTAGTAACTAATGAAAAACCAACTCATCAGAAAAAAGAGGACTTGAACACAATGCAGCCAAATAACATCTTCATATCACTGCAGGGTACAGATTAGAGAAACATTTTCATCAGGTGTAACCATTTTTTAAGTTTTACCACCTCTCATCTGGATTGCATTGGAGACAGAGGTTTTATATTGCAGCCAGCCAGCAGGGGTCAGGGCATTTGTGGATGCTTCAGTAAGACCTGACAGTCATGGCATCCACTGATTATTGAAGGCACCATGTAAGTTTGGGTTTGTTTATAAAATGGCTGACCATACAAATTTGAGAATAGAAGTCAAATGTTTTTTGACCTGATGATCCCTGTTGATGTTTGGAATACGTCAAGATGCATCAGAACTTTAATGTTTGAACTAGAAAAGCAATTTCTGAAGAAATTGCGCTGTGAATGCAGAAGCTGAAGCAGCTCGCGCTGAACTGCTAATGCAGAATCCTGAATATGCTGAATGACTGAATTTATCTGAAAATAGTTGAATGAATCTTGAAAAAGCTTGATGCTGAATGCAAAATGTTGAAGGAGAACTCTTGAACATGAACATGAAATCTTGGATGAAAGGATGAATGGAATGAAATAATGTCCAAAATGAAAATATGGATGGGTGAATTGAAGAATCATCTGAATTAAAGGAAATGGATGAATCACAATGAAAGAATATTTTATCCCTCAAAGTTGTGTGGGAATTATCAGAATTATTAGATGTTTATGACAGTGAAGTGTGTGTGTGTGTGTGTGTGTGTGTGTGAGAGAGAGAGAGCTTGTGTGTGTGTGTGTGTGTGTGTGTTTGTGTGTACATGGTTAATATGCTTGTGTGTGTTGTGTGTGAGTGTGTGTGCTTGTGTGTGTGTTTTTGTGTGTATATGGTTAATGTGCTGGTGTGTGTGTGTGTGTGTGTGTTTGGTGTGTTTGTGTGTGGGTATATGTTTGGTGTGCTGTGTGTTGGTCAGTGGTGCAGAGAAACAATCACTTGAGTATCTTTCTTCATCAGTGTTTTGATCTGTAGGTATAAACAGGTGTGTCAGATCACAGGTCTCCATGGTAACCTGCTCGTTACGCTGTTTGAAGCTGCAGCTGTTTGATTTAACTGACAGACAGTTGATGAGGAGCTGGATTCAAGGAGGTGGACAGGGTGTGAATCTCCTTAGGCTGCGCAAAATCCTTAAGGGCTAGCAGAAAACCAAAACTACCATTAGATTCCCAAGGCCCAGAAGTATCTATTGATGTAAATTTCATGTCTGTTGAGCCACAGGTTTTACCAGAAATGTGAGTTAAAAAAGTGTTACTTTTTCTTCATCTCTCGTAAAATCCCTTAAAAATTAACATTAGAGCAGATGGGGACAGATGATGACTTTCTGTGACAGTTGGCCACCTGCGAGCTTTGTCCTTTGTCCTTTTGGTGTCAAGGGTCCTTAATCAGAGGCAGACCAAGATTACCTACGTTTTGAGCCCAAATTTGAGTATGTGGAGTGAAATTTGTGGCTCCTGGGCCTGTTTATCCAAAAATTTTCCAGGTCATTTCTCTCCTGGTCCACACTCTAAAATTCAAATCCTCACTCTACAGTTTGAACATTCCACCACATACACACCAATGTTAAACTGCTGCAAGGGCTGATCAACTTCATGACCTTTGAAGGAGTTTTGTGAAGAAACTATAAATGCTAGAAAGAAGCTGAAGTATACTGAAGAAAGCCAAATGATGGCTGAACATTTTGCAGGTAGAATGAAGTTTCTGGCTGAAAGTATGACTGAATGAGAAGGGTCTGAATGAGGCTGAAGTAATTCTCTGAAATCTTCAGAATCTGAAGGTATTCCATGCTTTCCAGATGGAAGAAAAATTGTGAAAAAAGTGAAATATCTCTGAAAGTGTAAGTGAAACCGGTCTGAAAAGTCATAGCGCACCAGTCCTGAACGAGCCGGTCGTTTTGAAGTTTGAACGGTGAAAATCGGTTGAAATTTGTGGGAGAAGAAGCGATACAAAAAAGTGGGCGGAAGAAGAATAAGAAGAATCTTAAACTTTTTTGAAAATAGAAGAACATAAGCTGTGAATGCCTTGCTGCATTCACAGCAATGAGTTGCAGACAGTTTGACTGTAGCATTATTATTTATGGAGTCCAGGCTTCTAAAGCCCAATCACTAAAATAGTTGACAGCAGCTTCATTTTCTCAAACTAAAAAGAAAAATGAGCCGTTAACTCGACAAGACTATACAAATAAATGCTTATCTTGCGAAAACAGAGCAAGTAAATTGTAGAAAATCATGGCTGTTTTGTAATTATTAGAGCAGAGTCTTAGAAATATAAACGTGACACTAACCGATTTTAATTCATCAGTCAAAATGTGACTTGAAGCCTAGGAAAAAAGTATTAAATCAATAAATCAACTGCTCTTAATTGAACTTTGTTGAAGCGTCTTTGTTCAGCTTGGTTTCATGGACATACCACAAACATGTTCCTCTGTCTGCTGCACGCTGATCAGCTGTTTTCTTTGCTTCGAAAGAGACAAAAAACAACCAAACTAAATGATGAGTTAGTCTTACAGAGAGGGTAAAATGCAGACAGGACACCTTTATGAAGCAGAGTTCACAGAGGAAAAGGTGACTTGATGCACCAAAGGAAAAAGTGGAGAGACCTCAGAGCTAACTGGAGAGAAAGAGAGCACCAAGAGAGTGCCTGCTGTCAGGAGAGGGACTTGGTACCAACAGCTCTTCTCGACCTTTCTGAATCAGATGATAACAGTAACCATTCAGATTTCCTGCTGTTTCATCCACTTTCTTCACTTTTTAAAAGTTTAATCAGAAAAGTAGAAAAGCTGATTGTTTGAGTGTCTTCTTCCACCTCTGAGTTCAGAGAGAAGTTCAAGTGTCCATCAGCTCCGCCTCCAATTCTGCTCTCACCTCCAACACTTCAACAGGGGGTGATTCTTCAGAAGAACACACAGATCTGTGTGTGTGTGTGTGTGTGTGTGTGTGTGTGTGTGTGTGTGTGTGTGTGTGTGAAATCACAAGACTCCAATCAAAATGAAGCAAAGCTTCCTGTGAGTCACAGCTCCAAAGGCTCAGACTCATCTGAGAAGAATGTGGGATTCTGGGAGGGCTGGATGTTGGCACAGAGGAAGATTTCTGAGGAACACAGAGAGTTAACAGTTAACAGAGTGTGTTCCTGTGCTCTGACAGCAGCCCTGGGACGTGAAGATCATACCTGCTCAGTCAGGTAGATGTTGCACGGGCTCTTTCTTCTACAGCTGCTCCTTTTATTTAAACTACTGATGGACTCAAACAAGTTTGTAGACTGTTTGTTATGCACTATTTTCAATTTCCTGTTTCTGTATATCCTTCATATTTACATTTTAAGGGGAAATATTACTGTTCCTGACCGGAACACCCCCCCCCCCCTACAATTGGAGCTTTCAAGCCTCAGACTGAAACCAGAACAGGTGATTCATGATTGACGCTGTAATTTTCCACTTTTGTTTTGTTTTTTTATTTCACATGATTAGGAAAAATGAGTGAACCCCCTCCAGAGGATGTTAGTCATTCTTTTGCTCCCAGTCATGGAGGGACTGGTTCACGCATGTCATGAATGGAGGCTTTTCACCCCGACGTCTGATGGCTGGAGGCTCCTTTCAGACTCTTCGCCAGTTTTCGTCTCTTTCCGTTGTTGTTCACTGTTTACCTCTGTGTGGGGTTATGAAGAGTTGAAGTGTTTGCAGTGGTTTCATCGTGAATACATCCCACTGTGGGTCAACAACAGCCCCAGGGCCGCGCGCGACCCACCGGTGAGTCCATGCTGAGTCACTCAGCGTTTATGACTGCGTCCTATAAATAAAAGCTGAGAGGACAAGTGTGCTCACTACACTGGGCTAACAGCATGTGGAAACATCTGTACAAATGTAATTATTATTCAAGAAATAGAAAGATATGTTATCTGTTTAATGACCAAAATGTTGCGATATTAAACGAGAGCAATAATCTGATCAGACGGTAAAGATTAAGACAGATTCCTAAAAGAAGCTGCCGCAGATTCACTTTCAAAACATCCATTTCTATTCTTTAATTGTTTTGTTATTTTACAAAATATCCAACATTGAAATCAGGAATTTATGACATTTTAATCCTGGTACTGGCTTCAGATTTACTCTGCAGTCTGCTCTGACTGCTCATAACGTAAAAGGTGAAACATTTTCTCCAAATGGATTTTTCCCTCAATTTTAGTCAAGATGTCAAAAACATCTTCACACATAATTAGAAATTTCTGTAGTAAAATATAGTAAAACATATGGTGTAGTAGTATTTACATAAAAGAATACTTCTTTGCTGAGTAGAAATAAACAGAAATTTTTGATTTCAAACCCTGACCCTGATGTACATGTGTTTATGTTGGTGTGTTATCACTGACAGGTATATGTCACGGTGTAGGTAGGATACTGTTTTGAAATCATTTCAAATTTTTTAATGCTGCAAGATGCTTTAAAATTAAAACATATTTTAATAAAAATAGTCAGGTTGACTTTAATTTCAAATAAAGTATGGAACCATCTATTTAATTTCAAGCAAGTCTATGAAGGAAAACCAAAGTTATGACAAAATAAGTTTTGAAATCGGGTCAGTTTGACTCAAAGACAACAGAAGGGTGAAAATTTCTTTCAAGTTTGTCCCAAATCCTAAAAGTTAACTTATGTTGGGGACAAATTGATAACAATTAAAAAGGAAACAGAGGACAGTCTGCTGCTTTAGGTGAAGAATTAAAGGGTAAACCTGTGCTTTTCGATGCAGTTATATGTTCATTCACTTAAAATTTCATTTAAAAAAAAAAAGGTTTCACTGTTTCATCCCCCCCCCAACTAAATTATCAGAAAACTTATTGAAACAGAGGAGCAAAAACTGGAGAAAAAAAACAAACTAAAATAAAACTTAGTTGATAAAAAGAAAAGATCTGAAGTTCCACCTTGAAATTCACAAGATTTCACATCTGAGCCTCTGTTTCATGAAACTTCTCTCATGTTTGTTCATATTTAGGGATTAATTAATTAATTAATTTATTAACTTTTTTTCTGTGATGTTTTGAATCAATTTTTGAAATAAATTGCATTTCAAGTATTTCTCCATAGCAATGATCTGATCTGAATTAGATGAAAACACATCAAATTTTTCTTCCTAAAGGGTAAATCTAAGTGATTTTTTTTTGGTGTGTTTGTGTGTGTGTGTGTGTGTGTGTGTGTGTGTGTGTGTGCGTGCGTGTGTGTGTGTGTGTGTGTGTGTGTGTGTGTGTGTGTGTGTATGATGAAGCAGCTGGATGCTCTCTGATGTTTTCTGGTTTAGTCACACACATAAAGATGAAGCTGAAGAGTAAGAAGTCTGTTCAGAGGACCACAGAGTGTGACAGAAACCACCCTGCTGGCCGCTCCCTGCCCCGTCACTCTGCAGATATTTGGATTTCTGTGTTAATGCTGGTCCACGCTCCGCTCACACACATTCCTCCCAAACCAACACTTCCACTGACGACTGTGATTTCCTCCTGGCTGCTGAAAGCTCTCCATCTGCAATCAAAGAAATATCATTTCTGCCTGGCTGTACATGCACTTCCTGTCCTAAAATACTTTCACATGTTTTCTCCCTAAAACTTCAGGCTGAGTCACTTCTTTAAAGAGTGAAAACAAACAGGAAGGGAAGAAAGAGGCTGACTCACAGTGTGACTAACACATCTGGAATACACCTTCAGGATTTAAGGACAGCGCTGATCCTCTTTAATGTTGTCAGTCTGGGTGTGTGTGTGTGTGTCTGTCTGTGTCTGGGTGTGTGTGTAAGACAAGATGTGTGTGTGTCTATCTCCTTCTACACTACAGTGACATCTACTGGCTCCAGGATGAACTGGCTCTGTTTGATTCCCCCAGAGCAGAAATGTAAATACAATACAGCACTGCAAAAACTGAAATCTAAGCAAGTCATTATGTCTTATTTTAAAAAAAACTTGTCTTATTAGTCTTGATTTGAGCCACTATCACCAGACCAGGTCATAAAAATGTCTTATTTCAAAATTTTTAAAGACAAAAATGAGGTCTGAATTGCTTTTGACAAGTCAAAAAAATAAATAAAATCTGCCAGTGGGACAAAGAAAAAGTTTTTGTACAAAAATGTTTTTCCTATCCTATTGGAAGATTTTTTTCCTACAAGATGTAGTGACTTGCTTGGATTTTAGTTTTTCCAGTAAGGGCTTTCAAGCCAGCAGGGTTCTGGTTGTCTTTCAGGAACCACTTCAGCTCTGGGTTCAGAACCATCAGAAACAGAACCTTGTGTTTATACCAGTTTAGGCAGGCTAAAAGAAGGAGGGCGTTATTTTGTGTTCCTCAAGCAAAAGTAAACAACACACTGGCAAAACAGCAGAGTATTAATGGGTTCTATTTTTGTTCAATAAAAACATCTCAGTTGAACATATCTTTTATTTCCACTCCATATGCAGCTGACTATTTTTAGTTTATATGCTCTTTTTTGAAATATAAAATGACTAAGAGAGAAGTGTTTTATTAACAAAATGTGATTTTTTTAATGTCCTTTTTGATACAATCAAAAATAAAAACAGTTAACAAATGTCTGCTTTAGAACTTAGAGTTCCATGTTTTCTTCAAATAAAATGAAAATAAAGACAAAAAACAAGCATGGCAGTAAATAAATAAAATTGTCTGAGCCAAATCGCCATCAAATATATTCACTTTCCTCATTCTTCTTTTCCGTTATCCTTGGCTTCCTCAACTACCTGCTCATTTAATCTGACTCCAAACAAACTGACCCTGCGCCTAAAGCGTAGGAGCCATCAGACATATGAGGGCATCATGAGCTTCAGGAAACTCTATGGATTCTGAATATGTAAATTTTATAAATCTTTAAAGGCTGGAAATATGACTAAATCGCGAGTGAAAAATGGTTTGATAAAGGACCTCAGCCAAGAATCCTCACCACTGACATAAAGGAAACAGATAGGAGCAGGAAGCCAGGTTTGGGTAACACTTGCTTACTTCGAGGCCGGTGCTTGCAATCTTCTGACTTCTGTGAGAAGTACAACAAAATGAACTTTGTTTTGAGGTCTTTTTTTTGTGTCAATAGAGTGAAGTTTGTGGCTTCTAGGCAGTTGGATTGTAAGACTTTTGCCTGCATCACCCCAGAGTCCAGCACTCTGTGTGATGTCACCGTCCACTCTACTGATTTACAGAGGATTTTTCTCAAAGCAGGGGGGGTTTGAGGACACCCCTCCCAAAAGCCATAAAGTCCAGTGTCATTTCTCATACATTCCCGAAAAGAGGACAAAAATAGCTGAGCTTTAAAGTTTGAATGAACTCTCTAGGTGGAAGTATGGCGAGGCAGATGTGCTGGGAAATACTGTGTTATTTTGGAGTGATTTGGGAGATTCCCATCCATTTCCCCACTGACTTTTTCCACAGTTTTTCCTTAATAACTCGGCCAAAATTTGAAGAATGTAAGTGAAAAGTCATAGCCTGCATGTCATGAGCGAGCCACTCATTTTGATAATTTGTGGGGGTTATCTCAAAGCTCTAGGAGAGGGAGCATGGCAAAAAAGTGTCAAGCCCGAGCCCCCAAATATATTGAGAGTCAACTAGAAAAATAAGGTCCATCAGAGACAACAGCTTGGCCATAACTGTCATTCAAGGATTCAAGGAGTTTTATTTGTCATTCATTCAGTCATGTCAGACTCCACAGGGTCCAGGACTGAACTGGACTTCTTCACCTCCACAGGGTCCAGGACTGAACTGGACTTTGATGGGGAAATGCTGTACTGCTATGCTTGTAATCTATGTTATTCTGACGTCAAGGACAGACTGCTCATGCAGAAAGTAGATATCAGCTGTTTACAGAATGTGGTTACATGATGTCCATTCAAATATGCTCTGCCTGTGAACTGCTGGTTTTTACATGACTAATGACTATACGATCACGCCCAGATGATGATTTCACTGTGAATAAAAGAGCTGAACAAGTCTTCGAAGCTGATAGGAGTCAGAGTGCTGGATGTACCTCTGACCAGACTTCCCTTTTGCAAAAGCATAAACTGAGTATCTGTGCCTTGGAGCTTCTTTCGACACCTGCAGCAGCTGATAGCCAGTTGGGTGCTTAAACCCAACAACTTCTTCACCTCCACAGGGTCCATGACTGAACTGGACTTCTTCGCCTCCACAGGGTCCATGACTGAACTGGACTTCTTCGCCTCCACAGGGTCCATGACTGAACTGGACTTCTTCGCCTCCACAGGGTCCATGACTGAACTGGACTTCTTCACCTCCACAGGGTCCAGGACTGAACTTGACTTCTTCACCTCCACAGGGTCCAGGTCTGAACTGGACTTCTTCACCTCCACAGGGTCCAGGTCTGAACTGGACTTCTTCACCAGTCTGATCAGTCTCTCACTCATGTTTCCTGTGGTGTGGATGGGCATCGATAACCATCAGAGAATCAGTTAGCTCCAATACCCTTGTCTCTGAATAGCATGATGCCACTCTGCCCCTATGGTATTCTCCCTGGTGCTGTGTTAGCATGGCTAGCTCTTCCACTTTATTAGAGACAGGTCTTATATCCTCATAATGATGTATGAAAGGACAGGTTGATGTAAAGTCTTCGGAGCAGACACCAGTATGTTGTCCTCATCTCCCTCTCATCTGCTTGTGGGGGACATCAGGTCTAGAATTGGTTAGCATCAACATGCTACAGGTTGCTAACAGCTGAAGTCGTATGTGTAAGCAATGTGACCATGGTTACATGTCCGATCTCAGCACACACAGGAGCAATAAATGCAAAAACTCTGCTGCAAACATAATCATTTTGGTGTCCATGACCAACAAATGAGCCTCAGCTTAGCAACATGGCTCCCCAGCACAGATCACTTATTAACAGAGAGCTGAGAGGTGGATATATCAGTAGATTTGTAAATCTGGAGCCTGTAAATCAACACATTTTTGATGCAAACTGAACTCTTGTGAATTCATACACAGTCCCAGCACAAGAGGAAAAAACAAACTGTGAGTATCCGAGGTCGTGTCTCTGCTGCAGTTTTTATATTCCTCTAAATGTCACCCTTTTCCTCCGCACTTTAAAGCTAAGTGAAAACTCAAAAAGAAAAAAAAGGAAATCGTTACCTGCCAGCAGAGTTTCTTAAAACCTGAAACCTGAAAAGGGATCATGAATAAATTAAAGGCGTGTTGGTTGGAGTGGCTGTCAGTCCGACGGGCCGATGGAGCCACCTGTGGCTGAGGTAATGAAACATCTGTCAAGCCGACCCTGCTCCACCTGAGTGATCCCACACTTACAGCTCCCTCTGTCACAGAAACACAATGAGTGTCAGCCACAGAGCACAATCAACGTCCCTCAGACAGCAGCTGCTAAAGTTTGGAGGAAAGGTTCAGGTGAGGCGTGTATTGTTTCCTCCTGCTGCTGCTGGCTCCATGAAGGAACAGAAGTAGCCTCATTATAATCCTTTTATTCACACACATCACACCTGGGGACAAAGTGTTCAAGCAAAAGGTTGTCACACAAACTCAGACCACACTTACAGGTGCCAGGCTTTTTGGGGTTTCTGCATCATTTTGCACAAAAGCAAGGGAAATTATTTAATTATTCATTTGCACATATTAAGTCAAACATTTTGAGATAAAAAGGCAAAATTGCAACATTTGCCACATAATTTTGACTATTTATCTCAAAATTTTGACTTTATATCCCAGAATTTTGACTCTGGTTCCTCAAATAATTGACTTTGATCTGAAAATTTTGAGTGTTAAACTTAAAATCTGTTGTTTTAGCTCAAAATTTTGACTTATTACTCATAATTTTGTCTTATCTTATGGTCAGTCAGTGAGTTTTGAACATCTTAAACTTAGCCTCATAATTATTTTGGCCTCAACGGTTCTTTTATTTCTTGACAGATGGTTTATTATTTTTCACTCAGTCTACTTGTGTTGTTCAAAACTCTCTGTCTCTATACGCTGCTGTGTTCAAGTGAAAACTGCTGTGGGGTGGTGGGGGGGGGGGGGGGGGGGGGGGGGGGGGGGGGGGGGGGGGGGGTTGGTTATGTCACATCATCTCATTCACTGCAGTTCGTAATTCATAGATGAGGTTTGAATCTTCTTTGAATCAAATCTTTCTAAGAGGTGGCAAGGCTTGCTTTGTTTTAGGGGGGCAGATGGAACTTTTTCAAAACTTGGCTATTTTATGTGATGTTTACTTCCACCTGAGTGACAGTATAATGCCACTCCACTTTTGTTCCGCCTAAATTGGAATGAACACAGGCTGGTTGGCTAGAAAGCACCAAGGCTCTGAGAACCCAGAACTAGGGATGGGTATCAAGAACCAGTTCCTGTTAGGAATCAATAACAAATGGTTCGATCTATTGATGTCGTTAACATTGTTGTTGAATGATTCCCTTATCCTTATCAATTCTTTACATCACAACCTTACGACCTTACATCCACTGTTTTGCCCATTAGCTTTGCTTAGCAGCTAGATAGTTTACCAAGAAAACTCTGATTCAGGATTTTCTGAAGTTTTACTTTACCTGAACACACAAAGAAACCTAAATTACTGTCTCACAAAAGATTCATATTCAGTACATTCAGCATGTTACACATCTACTATTGTGCTCAAAATGATATAGTGAACATAGCCCTAGCTCAATGCTAGAAAGATATAGGAAATTCCATTTACATGCTAGCAGTTAGCATGCATCGCTACAGCTTCGATTTTAAAACAGAATTTTAACTTTCTTCCCAGAAACATATCACTATTCCTCTTGTAGAACAAAGAACTCTAAATGTCCAAATACTAACAGGCAGATGTTTTCCAACCGGAGGAGAAAAAAAAAAAGTTACTTTCAGGCTTTTTCCTTCTGTCATTTAATGGCAGATCACAAACAACGTTCAGGTTCATACCGCCACCTACTGTTCAAAAGTGTGCTAAATCATGTCCCCACCTTTATATTCTGCCCATCAATTTTATCTCTCAGAAAGCTGAAAAGTGCTTTCTTTTCATTATGGCTAACTGCAGCAAGCTCCTGGTTTTACACATCGTTGCTACAACCGCTTCTAGACACTAGGTGGTCTACTTCAGTCAATAAAATAGAATAATACATTATGTCATGTGGCGTGTGACTTTTTTTAAAATCTTATTTTCATTTATTTCTGTCCTGAGTTTTCCAGTGACCTATTTAATATTTATCTGCTTATACATGTGGCGAGGGCTAAGTGGTTACGTCAACAGTTTGTTTTTTTTTGGTACATCTGGTATTCACATTAACCAAAGTCAATACAAAGTTTAAATGTTGCCAGACAACGCCACCCGGGGAATTTCACCCAGGGAATTCACAATTTAACACGAAAGACACACAGGACACAGGTTCGTTATACTCAAGGCTTGAGACGTGGTTTCCAGTGTAATAAAAATGATCTTTATTGTTAAACAAATTTTTAAAAAATGGTCATTAAAACAACACTCACACAAAAGGGGAAGGGAAGAAAAACAAAAGAAATATTCAGGTGCTGAGGGTACCTGTGGAGAGGAGGGCTAGTGAAGGGGGAGGTATCCACCAACTGAAAGAAAGCAAATGAAAAGCACCCAGACACAAGTGACACACACACAGGGTAGTGACCAAACCAAATCCCGGGAACACACAGCACACCAAAAAGGGGGGGGATCCCACCACCTGGCACCAGCACCACCACCACTGGCCCTCAGCAGCTGAAAGAAAGGAAACACAATTAGGGGATGAATAAACCAAAAGAAAATGATAATAAATGCAACAAAAGATGAAACAAGAAAGAAACTAATTCCTAAATATAATAACAAGAATACTCAAAAGAAACCCCAAACACAATAACAAAATGAATCAAAACAAAAGAGATTCTTACTCAAAAAGGACAAACCAAAATAAGGGTGTCTAATTTAACCAAAAAGAAAGAACTGTGAAGATAATAAACTAAAAGAATAACTATACCAATTATCCAAACAAAAGAAAATAAGCAAACCTACACAAAATAACCCAAAAGACACACTAAACAAAGCAAACTAAACCCTAAAGTTACACAAAATAATCCCAAACCGAAAGAATTAATGCACAAAACCCAAAATTGCACAAAACACAAAACCCAAATTGACACAATCACACCTTAAAATGAAAGAGAGTTAAGAATGGTTATTAAGACTTGTGGACGGGGATGCTTGGGGACTGGCGGGTGACGGCCAGAGACGAATGGCCCCAAAGACACCCTTCACAAAGCACAGCAGAGTAGAACAGCCCAACACAAAGCGGAGTAAACACAATCAGGCAGCCCCATACAAAGCAGAGTAGACGCAGGCAGAGAAGCGCAGCTCCTCTAAGCAGAGTAGAGCAGCCTCCACAACGCAGCAGTGGAGCAGCCCCCCCCACAAAGCAGCAGCGGTCCGCAGTCAGCTGGTGGTGACGTCACGATTTCACCTCCACAGTAGACGCGGCGAGCGCGCACACACACACACACGCACCAGAGGAGGGAGAGCGAGAGAGCCAACGGCAACAAGTGTCCACCACAAACCGGAGCAGAGACGCACAAGACCGGAGCACACAACTTAAAGCACGTGGTCGCCCTCGCACAGCGTGACCCGGAAGCCAACGAGAGCAGAGAGGAAGAAGCAGGGGGAGGACCACAACTTAAATTCTCTCCCCTTTGCCACGATTGGCCCAGAGAGGCGCCCCATTAATTGAACCAAAAACCTACCTGAGCTACGTACAAACAGCGTTAATTCTATGCTGCTACATGGATATAGTTTGCGAACCGACAGCAGCCATAAAAAGCTCATATATATTTTCGCGTAACCGAAATATTCACTACTTCATCAAGTTTGGTGACACGAGAGGGAGATGTTGGGGCGGGCTTGAGCGACACAGGACTTCCGACCGACTCTGTCTTGTTTGTTGAGTCATTACTATCATTGACATAAATGGGTGCGGGGGGGGAGGGCTTGGGCGACTCTAACACAGTTCTCTCTGCCTCTGTTCTCAGTCCTCTCCCTTCACGTTGACGCCAAGCATTTACTTGCTTAGAAAAGTTCATTCACTAAGCCAAGTCATCGTTCACCCAGAAGATTCGTTCAAATGAACGAATTGTTCGCGAAAGACTCATCACTACTCTACTCTACTCTACTGTCTGGTTCACGGCACTGAATGCACACACATGGGCTTGAGCGACACAGGACTTCCGACCGACTCTGTCTTGTTTGTTGAGTCATTACTATCATTGACATAAATGGGTGCGGGGGGGGAGGGCTTGGGCGACTCTAACAGTCAAGAGAGACGGAGACAAGAGTCAGGAGAGGGAAGTGCAACTGCGGTTCGTAAATGAACGAATCTTTTCAAGTAAGTGATTCGGTTCAGTTCGTTCACCCAGAAGATTCGTTCAAATGAACGAATTGTTCGCGAAAGACTCATCACTACTCTACTCTACTNTACTGTCTGGTTCACGGCACTGAATGCACACACATGATTGGCTGAAAAGTATCACATGGGATGTCTAAACTCGCATGCAATTGGTCTGTGCCTTTCCTCACCCGCTACCGTAAAGACTGCAAAAGCTGCGCCGGTCGGATTAGAAGTGCCCCGACGGACTTGGAAACGTGATCTGATTTGGCTCTAGGTCCATGCGGGGCGGCTTTTGGGTCCGGACCATAGACTGTATAATGAGTGGACGTAACGACGTTGGGCTCAAACTGAAGCCTCCAGCAGATGCCCTGCCCCCTGGTGTCCGGCTGCAGTATAGGTCATAAGCCCCGCCCCCTGGTGTCTGGCTGCAGTTTAGGTCATAAGCCCCGCCTCCCCATGTATTCAAGATATGAGCCGGGAAAGCTTTAAAAAACTAGAAAAGCAATTTCTGAAGAAATTGAATGCAGAAGCTGAAGCAGCTTGCGCTGAACTGCTAATGCAGAATCCTGAACATGCTGAATGACTGAATTTATCTGAAAATGGTTGAATGAATCTTGAAAAAGCTTGCGCTGAACTGCTGAATGCAAAATGTTGAAGGAGAACTCTTGAACATGAACATGAAGACTTGGCTGAAAGGATGTGAAATAATGTCCAAAATTAAAATATGAATGGGTGAATTGAAGAATAAATGGGAAAAAAAAGGAAATCAATGAATCACAATGAAAGAATTTTTTATCCCTAGAAGTTGTGTGAGAATTATCAGAATTATCAGATGTTTGAGTCAGTGAAGTGTGTGTGTGTGTGTGTGTGTGTGTGTGTGNTGAAATTGTTGTGGACTGTCTGTCAGTTATTCCTTCGGTTAGCGTGATCAAAAAAATATCTGTATAAATAACAAAACCACGGACATATTCAGCTGTCACAGCATACCATAGTTTATTGAAAGGTAAACACCAGCTATAACTATCGTTACAAAACTCTGCGGCTACGGGAGATGACATTAGCCCGGTCATCTTATACCATTATCAGCACAAGCATGTTATATAGGCTGTTGTCTTGATAAAACAATTACATTACCACGGAGAAAAATGACCATTTTGTAACGTTAACTAACTTAAACGATAGGAACATGGCTTGTCCGCACCGCACGCTATTGACAAAAGATCGTAAAATAAAAATAAATGTTCTGCAACAACGGGGTAAATAATCCATAAAATGGGTCTAAACTAAGATAATACAATGGTTTTCGTAATATTTATATCTCCATTAACAAAGAAAATACTATATTTGTAGCTCGCCTTCTCTGCCGCTTTGGACGCCATGTTTATTTACCGACGATACGCAATGCATTCTGGATGTCCCTTAATCCCAAGGGTGGTGTCGGAAAATCTCAATAATGAGGGAGATACAGCCCTCAATCTTGCCCCTCAACCTCAACTTTCTGAGAATCGGGACAGCACTTACACTTCGCGGGAGCGCGCATTTTGAGATTGAGGGTTAAGATTGAGGGTTAAGACAGGAATTGGAATTCACCCTAAACCTTCTGAAGAAGAAGAAATAAATATTTTTATTTCTCTTTTTTACTTTGCTCCACCGGAAATTCTCTACTGCGCAGACTCTGGCTGCACAATGGCGGCTAGAGAAACGGGGTTTTTTTGGCTTCAAAAACGTAGAACGGTGACAGGCGGACGCACGCTGTCCATTCTATATACAGTCAATGGTCCGGACCCGGACCGCGGTCCGCCATTTGGAGATGCCTGCTTTATAAGATCCAACAAAGTAAAATGCAAATCAGTGCAGTTATTAAGCTGCTCTTGAAATGTTGATCAGGTGTGTAAACAAAGTGGATACAAAGAGTCCGCACAGCTCTGTTTTACTGGGTATGAAAACTTAGGAGCTCAACTGTATGTGCTAAACGGACTGTCGCAGTTTATTTCAGCCACACACACACACACACACACGTACACATACACACACACACACAGTCGACTGATTTCCTGTAAATGGAGGAGGGAGGAAGCTCTGTCACTACCCGATCCGTACTGGCGACCCGATCCGTTCTGCACATGTACGGAACGCATCTACATCCGGCTGTATGTGGCCGTGTCTGTGTCAGCGTATTTTACGGCAGCAACGCATCAGGCAACCAGCATACAGCCTGCCGGAATACCAACAGAAGAAGAAGAAGAATCAGCAGGCAACCCGATTTGTCCGAGGCATTATTGTTTTATGTTTAGTTGTGTTTCAGTTCGTTTATTGCCTTTGAATATAGGCATGTGGCTTTGTTGCAGTTAGGATGAATTAATAAATAAACAATCAAATAAATAATTAAAAGGATCGAGTGCTTGAAATTGTAGAGATGATGATGATACCCCCAAATGCAGAAGAAGAGCATGAATAATCGAAAGAAACCGTGTTCTGTGTGTTTTTCTGTGATCTGAAGCATTAAACCCTTATAAACTGGGGCCTGTTTAGTCATCCCTGCCCAATAAAGAATGATTTCTGCCTATAAATAAAAGTACATTCTTAATGTGAAATGACACTCTACATTAGAATACTGCATTTCTGATTGTCCTTACTTGGTGTGTGTAAATGAAGATTGAAGATAACTAAGATGAGGTGTCATTCAGTGAAGATGACAACAAAAGATTGGCTGTCTAATATTCAGTAGGTATTGCATATACCTTGAGTGTTTTTCTTATATTGACCAAGTATAAGATGACAAAAGTTTGTTGTGGGATAATTTTCTCTCCTCTATCAGCTTGTCTTGTTGGCTCCTCTAGATTGTTGCTTTTTACAGCTGCTGCATACCTGGTGTCTCATGGTGTTTCTCTGTCTTTCCCGCCTACAACCCTAACACAGTCTCAGCAGTTGTCAGGTTTTTAAAGGGAACTTGTTCTTGGTCATTGAAACTTGTTAATTGCTTTATTACTGATTAACCTCTTGAGACCCCAGAGTTTGTCTGGTGTGCATTTTTAATTTCTTTATTTCTTCTTGCTATTTGGGATCACTTAGACCGATTAAGTATCAAAACTACACTTGGTATTTGTACAGGAAGTTGTGTCTGTGTTAATGGTTATCTAGTTATGTTATTGTTTATAACCACACTTTTTTTGCTCTGAAATGGTTGTAAAGCTGTGATATCACCAAAAGATGACGTGGGAAGTGTCCCTTAATGTGGCTGATAGGTCAAATTTGAAAAAAAGAAATAATAGAGTATGGGTCTGAGAGGCAGAAATGGAATATCCACATATTGTTATGTCAGGTCTTAAGAGGTTAAGATCACATAGACTGTATCTTGTCTTGATGTAGGGTTTGTCTTTACAAAATTAAGTTTCATTAACATTGACATTTACAGATCTAGACCTGTTGGTGTTTTTGTCAAGTGTCCTAACATAACACTTGTTATGAATTGATGCAATATAAAATAGAGACTGATTGATAAATTGAACACTGTAGCCCTGCTTTCAGTCTGCAAAACAATAAATGATGATTCAAAATGCCAATAAATAAATCCAAAACTCCCATCAAACAAAGCAATGTTTATTCACTTTACTGTTGTGAAATGACCACACACAACAATTTTCAAAGAAGCAAAGCAGCAGGATACATTTGCAAAGTAACCATAAAACATCACATAACCTGCACAACTGCAAACCTTCTGTAAAGTCAAATATCGTTCACAGTTTTTTAATTTGACCCATAAATTGTGTTGCTTAACACAAAAGGCTGCAAAAACTTAAAACAGGCTTTAGCTGATGGTCAGCACTTGTTGCTGCAAAATAAATCCACTCTAATAGTTTCATATTTTTATCTAGAAAACAACTTGATAATTTAAATATCAGCTTTAGCAAACCAAAAGAAAACCTGGCAGCCTGTAAGAAATCAAAAGTGCATTGTTACTATTATCAAATTACAAAACACACGGGCTGTCGACCATGGCCGATCTTGGAACCCTGAAAACTGGTTCAAGGGCCCCCGAAGGAGCTGCAATGCCTCGCCGGTCCAGAAGGCCAACCTCTGTCCATACCTTGAAAAAATATGCAAACAGATGGACTCCACTCATAAACTACTTGTGTATTTTTTCTGTCCAGTCACTGTGACCAACATACTACAAGTGTGTGTGAAATAATGGTTATACCCTTCTGTGCCAAACTTCTCCATCAGCTTTATGCACCACCACTGCCGAATCAGTGGCATTTCCTCCTGAAAAAAATAAGTCTTGTCGAAATTTAAAATGTACACAGGCATCACTATTATGATAGTACACTCGTAAACAGATTACCTCTGTGAATGCCATTGGAGTTGAGGTGCAGATGGAGAGTGCATACTGTATGAAATAATGAAAAAATAAAAAATAACTTCAGCTTGCTGAGTCATTGTAACCAAGAGCTGTAGATTCAAAGGGACTTACCATCAGCATGAAGATGCCGCAGGAATTCCCGGTGGACTGCTGGGAAAGAACTGGAGAACGAAAGTGTTTTCTTGATGAAAAGAGTTCAGCGCACAACTGAGAATTTGCAAGAAATGCAAACATATTCACTTAATTAAATGCTACCAAATTTACACTGAAAACATGCCTCAAGGTCTCTTCCTGTTTTCTCAATCCAGGGACCAGGGTTAATGAAGGCTGCTACCTGTCTGGCATAGCAGAGGAACACAAAAGAGTTAAATGCCAATGAACAAGGCCAGAACCAATTTTACTTTTCTTTATGATCAACCTAAATATAGTTCTGTAGATGTCATCTCCAAAGCCAGTGAGTGAAGTGAGTCTAAATAGTAAATTTGTTTCTCGGCCACCAAAATAGCCTGCAACAGACATTTTGTCGACATACTTGAAATTCCAAACATTAACTTTTATGAATATGTATTATAAGAGAAAAAAAAAACAGACATAGAGATAACAAAGGCACTCACACAGAGTAGATAGTGGTCATCTACACCTGGACTCCTGCTCCTCGCTGGAAACAGTAAAATGTCCTTGAAGCGCAAGTTTTGTTAACAGGATTGGAACAAATTAGTACACGTGCACACACAGAAGTGTGCATCATTTTAACAATATAAATACTTTAAGAAAAGAAGAAGAAGATGTAGAAGAACAAGAACAAGAACAACAACAAAACTCACGGGCAAACCACGTAACATATTGGCATCCTTGTCCTTCCAGGTGGGCACAACAATGGAAACACCGTTAAAATAAATAAACACATCACCATAGGTGCAAGAATAAAATCAAATGTTTTAGTACAAATTACATGTCTCTTTGCATTCTCCTCCACAATCTTGAGACACGCATTCCCAATCTGAAATCATTGTCAGAAAGAAGTAGAGAACAGTTAAGGATGGTGTTTTTAAAACCATGTGTTTTATGTTTTTGGGGAGTTGTTTTTGGTGGTGCAATAAACTAAGGAACTTGAGATACTCACATTGGAGTCCATACTTTGACCCAAACCCAGACTCCAAAAGTCCTCCCTCGTGAGGAAAATCTTGCCCTGCTTTACTAAGATCTCCCCAGAAGGCCGTTTTTGGTCCAAGACATACTTTAGCTGAATTAAAAGAACATTTCAAATGATTAAGCTTGAATGAGCAGTGGAAAGAGATGGGCAGGGTGAAGGAGGGTGAAATACAATGACACAAGAGAATCTCTGATGACTGACACTGAAGTCGTTTGGAAGTAAATTAGGCAAAAAAATCAAACAAAATCTGTTCAAGACATAATGTCTTAACTATGAGAGGCTACTGGATTACAAAATACACCTTGGCCCAGGTTGCAGGGCAAAAGTGGAAAACTACAAAGTATAGCTTCTTTTATTTAACAAGTCTTAGGTGCTCCAAAATTGTCATACACTTTGGCTTTTACAGGTTTTCTGCTTCTATGTGTGAAAATTCCTGGTTGGAAAGAATGCTGACCAGACTTGACTGATCAGGGCCCAACTCTGTAACCCACTTTGCTCCAGGGCTGGCATACTGATGGTCGATCTTCCACTGAGACATGTTGTATGTATGGTCGAAGACAAGATGTCTTTCACTCTGTGGATCTAAAATTTTACAAATATGTGACAGGAATTATGACCATGTATCCATTTGGCACATAGAACTGATACTCAGTTGTAAACAGTTCTACCCACTGTGCAACCCTCTTACTTTGGGGACGGTAATAATTCCTCAGCCTGGACACGTTCACCCTTTGGGTTGCTGAATCTTTGACAATTGTGGCCACCCCTTTGCAAGTGATGCTGGCCACTTTGTATGGTCCTTGGTGGTGGGATGATAATGCGCCACCTGTACATTTCCTTTTCGTATCCTTAGTTAATAGCACATCATCTCCAGCCTGTATAATACACTCCTTGAGCAGCTTCCTCTTTCTGTTTGAAAATGCCTTTTTCTGGCTGCTTTGGGCCTTTTCGATGTTGTGGAGAATCTACAATGAATGAAAATTAGAGTAACTTCACATTTTCCATGTACCACCCAGGAAAATCCACTCTCCATCAGCCACCCCCCTTTGCATGTGCAGACCGTTTCATTCAGCGTTGCCATCTCTTGAACCTTCTGGTCAATGGTGTCTTCGGGGTTCCCCACCTCACAATCATCATCCATCGGGCAGGCATTTAAAACAGCAGGAAGATGTGGGTGCCGGTGGAATAGCAGGAAGTAAGGAGTGTGTTTTGTGGAGCTCTGATCACAGAGAAGTCCCGCATTAATCTTTTTATCAAACACAACTTCTATCAGTCACAACTTTATAAACTTTGGTTCAAAACTTACATTCTAACAAGGTGGTTCACAACTAAAATGATTATAATTTGAAACACACCGTCATCAACATAATGTGAATGTAGGAAAACCTGCTTGGCAGTGTTGATTCCATAAACCACAGCAGCAAGATGGAGATCCCAGTCATTGTGGCTGCTGTTCACATACTTCCTTAGGATCCGCTTGATGTTTTGGTTCGTCCTCTCATCCTTTTAATTGTATTGTATTCGTAAAGTATTGGAGGAATCACCAATGATTTCCCAAAATTTAGTTAAGGAAAGATATCAAGAAACTTACTTGCCCATTGGTCTGGGGGTGGTAGGCACTTGAGACAGCATGTTTAATTTTCAGCATACTGAAAATACTATCATTGAGCTGCAGAGGAATAATCAGTCTCATCCTCCATACAATATATGATATCAAATACTGAATCTTTATATTGAACATATGTTTTAAAAACCCACAAAACTTTACCTGGTTGACGAACTCCTTCCCCTGGTCTGTTATAATTTTTCTGACCATGCCAAAAGTGTAAAGTTTTGATGTTATAATTGCAGACACCTCAGCTGCAGTCTTTGACTTCAGAGGTTCTGCAATCACCCACTTGAAATACAGGTCGGTCATGGTCAATATATATTTATTTCCTCGACCTGTCTCAGTCAATGGCCCAATTAAATCGAGGCCAAGCACCTCCCAGCACTCTTTTACCTGTATGTCACAAAAAAGGTCAAAACTCATAGCTGTTAATGAAACAATCACAAGCATTTGAGTGGCAACAGGTGGCAATTGGAAAATATTTATTGCCATTTAACTGAAAGAAAAAAATATTTTCATTTTCACACTGTTTACCTGCACTCTAGCTTTTTATCTGCATGTGACATCACATTAGTGTCATCACTATTATAAAATCTTTTCAGTTTTACCTGGATGGGATGCAATGGAGGTGGAACAGTTTTAATTGGGTCATTTAGCTGGCAGTGATGACAAGACCTGACCTGAAACACCAATCATCAGATATTTAAAACAATGTCAATGTCTGCAGTGCTGAAAGGCCAAAGATGAGGGTGGATGAGAACAAAGCAATAGACTTGCAAAAACAAATCTAACATAAATGGTCCTTATTAAACTGTTTTCTCTGCTCAAGTAAGGCACATACCCATTCCTCTACATCGTGCGTGATGGTTGCCCAATAGTAGCCAGCATTAACCCTGTTTCGGGTACCTCTGAAACCGTTGTGGTTACCTGTGCCAGGGTTATTGTGGCACTCCTTCAGTTCAGTCATCTTCTCCTCAGCTGTGAGGATAACCAGACGCATGTATTTCTGGGAGGGACCAGTATAAAAGAGTCTGCTATCTGTTACAAAAAGAGAAAAAAGGGCAGAAATAACCCTGGCTTCCTGAATTAAATCACTATCTAGAAGTATGAACTGGGCATTCCGGCTGAAGAAGTTTATTATGGTTAAGTTTAGCCCTGTTTTCAACTGATGATATCTGTGAAACGATTGCTAGTGTCATAACTATAATAGATGTAAAACAAACTTGTACCTTCACACCAATCATTTCAGCGAGATTCAACATTCAAGAAGCTTTATTGTTGTAATAGCACATATTTACACAAAGCTAGCAAAAAATTACACTGTCAAGATCCTGTAAGCTCTGCTGAATATACAAGACAACAATTAGTAAATACAATAGAATCAAAGAAGAGACTGTCAGCTGCTTGGGCATTATGTATAATAGCCAAATGTTAACAAAATTGACAAAAGTGGGCTCAGTACCAGGTGAGTAATAAGATATGGAGCATTATCCAGCTATCTCCAACAATCAAAGAATTATTTCTCCCAGATAGAAATAAAAAAAGCAGAGGTACAATTCTTATTTTTTTTATATATGCCCCAACAACTTAACAAGACAAAGAATTTAGTAAAATAATTAATGAGGGATAAATTACAATTTTTATTGGAACATGGTTTTAGATAACTGTTTTTCTGCTGTATATCCTTTGTCTCTTGGATAGATTTCAGACTCTCTGTTGATTGTAAGAACAAAATAAATGTTAATTCAACAATAAGTTATGATAAATGACACCTAAATTCCAAAGGTTAATGAAAGAAATAATGTGTATGTAAGATAAATAAATATTTGATTTGTTTTTCCTAAAAAGAACACCTGTTCCCCGAAAGATGTCTTTGACCTTTGTAAACTTTAATCAGTCACATCCATAGATTCAGAAACATAACAAAACTGCACCAATTATCTTGAGGAGGTTGAAAATTATGCACTTGTGGTCACAATTCATGTCTGGGATTGGAAAACTCATGTTTCTGCCTTGGAAAAGTTTAAGTGAGGACTTCATAAAAGAAGTCAAAAATTATTTATCATCTAGATTATGAGAAAATGCTATGTTTTTAAATCGAACAATTAGTTAAGTTATACATTTATTTAAATCTGTCTGAAATTTTGTTCAAATTTTTGTCAAATATAAGTCATTTTTGTAATTTTTTTGGGAAAAAAAAACTTTTCCAGAATCAAAATGACGCCTTCCTTTGTTGCTGTCCTAAAACAACAGCAAAAACGAAATAAATAAATAAATAAATAAAATGAAATATTTTTTTTTCAATTTCTTGGAACCATAATCAGTTAATATTTCCACTAATGTGGTGAGTATGAACTACTCAAAATATTTCTGAAAAAAGAGTCTCATTTCTAAGATAATTTCATGACCAATTTTGTGTGCAGATGGAGAATCACCGACTAATACAAAAAAAATTGAAATAACTTGACAACCTGAACATTCAGTAAATTTTACTTCCCTTAGATGGTGAAATTGGGCAACATCTGTCTTATCTTTTTTCGTTCTGCTTCATCAGGGGGTAGATCCCCATTAAGCAGAAAATTATTAAGTTGATTGAAGTTCACATCCGTCTTTGTCTCCTTGCCGGCAGTCACTCAGTGTTAATAGGCAACTGCTCTGTCGGCACAATTGAAATCTCCCGGCACGTGACGTCACATTATTTTTTTCATCCTCATCTCTTCCATCCTTCCGCCCCCCCAAAAAAAGACGTCGGCTGTTTTCCAAACCGCCTACTACACTAGCGATGCCTACTACTTCGGCTGAAATTCAGTATTTAGTAGGCAGTATGCGAAAACTTGCGAGATCTGTAGTAAACTACAAGTTCCCGGATGACCTACTGATCGGAGAAAATTTCTCAGTCTGTAACGGACCAGTCTACCTGGCGTACTGTTTCCCACAATGCACGGCGCTAATGCCGTTTGTCAGTTTGGGGGCGCTCAGGTTGAGGTGAATTACTGACACCTACTGGAATAAATCAGCTCAACTACAACACAACAACAAAAATGTGAAACGGTCCCAGAGATAAAAGTGAAGTGACAGGAAAGAAACAGCGGTAAATCTGCTCACTTCATCATGAAAGAGCTGTTTACTTTTACCAAATTCATAAAAGCCCCTAAATCATTTATCACTTTTTATTTTACACTAACAGCCTACGTGGGNCCCCCAAAAAAAAAAGCATTGTCGTAAAACTTCGCGAGGGACGGAAGTGACGCCATCAACACGCATGCGCATAACGGGTCGGGTAACCGGTAGAGCTCGTGTAATGACACTTGTTGCCTGATGCGTTGCTGCCGTGAAGCTGGATCCTGTTGGAGGTTGAAGAGCTGGATCCTGATGAGGATTGGAGATCTGGCTCCTGATGAGGATTGAGGAGCTGAAGCTGAGTACCGGACTGATGAAGATTGGTGAAGCCTGGGGAGGAGGAGGGTCTCTGTTCGTTGTGCGAGCCTGCGAGACAACGGACGAGCAGAGAAGGCACATTTAAAGTTTGACAGCTTTGAGTTGATTGGTTTACGAGTGACATCTGTGAAACTGTGATTGGATAGAGAGAAAAGCTTACATGCCCACTTTGGTCAGCTGACAAGAAAGCGCGGGAGTGAATGAATGAATAGAGAGATGGTTTGAGCCCATAGACAGTCTTCCTGACTGAATTTACACAAAGCTGGGGCGCGGATGGCCTAGTGGATATGGCTGCGCATCATGAGGTTTGCCCTCGAGCGGGCAGCCTGGGTTCGAATCTGACCTGTGGCCTATTTCCCGCATGTCACTCCCCACTCTCTCTCTCCCCCTTCTGACGCTATCCACTGTCCTCCTCTATCCAAGAAAGGCACAAAGGCCAAAAAAATAACTTAAAAAAAGAAGAATTTACACGAAGCTTCATTTAATTTGTACTGCATTTGGAATTGAGCACTCTGGCAGTCTTTTTCATTACAGATAAGTAAAGTGAAGATAATAAGTATAAAAAGTTTCCCGCGCCATCTGGAACTTCCTCTTTAACTAAAAAAATACCCAAATAAAAGATTAGGGATGAATCCTCCTTTAAGAGCATCCAGAGCTTTGAAAAACAATGTATGATGTCAAGAGGACTGACAAAATCCAAAAGTTTCAAACAAAATTTAAATGTTTTATCAAAAAAATAATAATAATTCTGATTTAAACAATGATGACAATCCTGAAGCTGGATAAAAGCTCTGTACATGTACATGTCTACGCACTGCAGCACTTCTATAAACCTTTCGTAGTTCACCATTTAAAGCAAGTTATTGCTTTTTATTTGTTTTTAGTTGATGATTTAAATGTGTTATCATGTATGTATGATATATTATTTAACTTTTATTAAATATTATGTCTTATGTTGTAGACTCTTTAAAATCTGTAACTTTAAGTAAAGTTATCTAGTGCTCTTTATTTTTTTATCAGCTCCATAAATTGTTGTATTTCTATTTGTTTTTTACTTTTGGTTGTATGTTCTTTCTTTTCTGTCTTATTTTTTAAACATTTTCAGCGGTTCTAAGAAGAAGGTGTTCAATTGATGTATCAACATTTATCCCTGTAGACAAGTGTAATAAATGTGGCTCTAAAAAAAGTGCTTTCTCTATCTTAATGATTTTAATTCACAATGATTAATCGCCAAAGTTTCTTCTCTAACAGGAAGTATAATTAAGTGACATTTAGACCAGTTTAACAGCACCACACCCCAAGTACAGACATCACAAACAGAACATAAAAACCTGTTTTACTTTTCCGTGCTTCAACATACCAGATGCACACAGTCAGATTTTTGGCTCCTGGTTGCTGCTCTTTGAGTGGATCGGGTTTTTTTCTTTTCATCAATGCCATTTAAGGACATCGTAGCTCAAGTCAGGAAGCAAAGCTTCCTTGTTCTCATAGAGAAGTCATTCAGCTATGCTTCTTTCAAACTATATTACTTCTCTGAGTGGTCCATTGCTCTTGACTCTGTGAGCTACAGAATCAAGTATTGAGCCCTGCGGTCAAGCTCATGCAAATATATAAAACTTCTGCAGAACACAGAGGTCCTCTGATCGTGGTTTGCTGTTATTCCTCATGCAAAACTCAAAACTTAGGGAGAAGTTGCTGTTCCTGAAATTTCCCTCTGCAATATCTGTTTTTCCTTCTAATCTTTAACTGAGTGGCACTTTGTGACCTCTGCTCTTAGATGATGGGATGAATAAACTTACCTTGCTAATTTCCTTGCCGCTTGTTAAAATGTGCTCATTTGATTGAAAACAGCTCTGCGGTAAAGCTAAGCTGATCTTAACTTGACCTCTGCCTTCTGTAAATCAGCTCAACACTATCAGTTCAATTTTGGAGTCTCAATAACCGTCACTAGATTGAGGCATTGTTGTTTCTTTCCTTCTCAAATATGCAAATGACTTTTAAAGTATATAAGAAAATCAGTTTCAGTGTCAAATGCGGTGTTACCCACACAACTTAATTTTGGAAATTCTTTTTATGAGTCTTTTTTGCAATCTCTAAACTGCACAAAAATTGCACATACTCACCTTCATTTTTTAAACTTTTGAGAAATCTTGATTTGTATTCGTTTACAAGAGCGTCATGTTCTCTGTCCAACCTCTTCCCCACTTCACTCTGCCTCACTTTGTTCCAGTCCTCTTCAGTCTGAACACAGCAGACAACAGAAAGAAAAATGTTGGCAATACCATCATGATATTTAAGTCAGAGAAAATAAACAGAGCTTTTTGTTTGTTACCATGAATTCAAGTGCGACTTCTCACCAGGTCTTTGAAGGCCTCTCCTTTGTAATAGCTCTGGGATGCTGGATCCTTTAATCCCTTAGTACAGAGCTGCTTCAGATATGAAGCTACCACATGCAGCTCCTCTCCATCATAAGCACAGATGTTTCCACCGTTGCGGGCCAGCAGAAGAAGCTGCTCACATGGGTACGAGGTCCCAGTCACTTGACCAATGACCTGCATCTTTACTTCATCAGGAAGGTAGAATTTCTGCAATTTGTTCAGTACATCCTGGTCCTCGTTATAAATTGTGTCATTGAGATCACATATCACCCATTCAGCACCAGCTGGATTTTTGAGGCTTACAGATTTGCCTTTAAATGTGGACACAAGATCATGAATATGTTTCATGAGATTTCCGCCTGAAACAAATGACACACAAAAGTTAGGCTATATTAAACAGATATTGAACAGAGGTGTCATGTGCATAGTTCACCTTTTTTTCTGTGCATCAGCCACTGAAGCACATCTTCTTTCCTGTGAGGTAGAGAAAGAACCAAACCTTAAAGAGGAGCCGACATTCACAGCAGCATCTTCAAAAAGTTACAGTGTGATAATAAATACAGAGGGAAATATAGAGATTCCTGCTCTACTTTAATGAAACCAGTAACAGCAAAGACGGCTAGTGTAAGGCTAAATCTCTTAATGATTATGTTGTTGAGATCATCTTATAATAGACAGTTTAATCTCACAATATTACTTTGTCTTCAGTTGGTATTGTTGAACTGAGCACACCTCAGTTTTCAAACCAGTGCTGTGTGAGAACTTTTAAAACCAAACCTGAATCAAAAAGAAAACTATTTCTTACGGTTCGTCCATGGTTGGAGCTTCTCTGTACTCTGTATAGAAAAAAGACATTTCATTTTTTAATTCATGAAAGTTAGACATTTAGGCACCGTATAAAACAACAAGCTTTTAATTTCTAAAGTCACTGACAGCTTGGATCACAACATTTAACAAAAGAAAACATTTTAATACATAGTTTTTTAAATGGAAATTTAAAAAGGTTTTGTGTTAAATGAATCCAATTTTTTTAATTACTTGTTTTCTGTTTTTAAGATTTAATCTTGTGGACCTGTGACAAAGAAAACATCTCAAAATGTATGAACAAAAACTTCTATGATGATCATAGATATCTAATACAAACCATTAAATAAACTGTCTTGACATTTTATCGCTTTTTTCCATTGCCATAGACTTGAAACAAATTGGACAGGTATTAAAAATATCTTGAATGTCCACTCTAAATATTTGCCCAATTAGTATTGAATAATATCAACATTTTTGATCATTCTGATTTGCTGCATACGCTATATGGGTGCTGTGACCTAGAAATTTACAAATGCATTTACATTTGTTTAATTGAGAAGAGAGACATACATTCACCATTATTTCACGAAAATTCAAAGAAATTAATAAAGATTATTATTTTTTTTAATTTTAGGTTTTGATGTGAGATATTGTCTGCCTACATGCAGAGGTTTGGTCAGGGTCAGTCAAGGTCAAAGGGGAGAAGAAAAAAAGGAGGTGCTTGTCTGTCATTTTTGTTGCTGCGAGAACCCTCTACTTCTCAAAGAAACTCTTTAATAAACACATCATCGGGGAGGATGAAGCTGCCAGAAGCAAACAGCCCTGGTCTTTTCATGGGTGAAACACAGGCACAGCTGTCAACTATCATAAAACGAAACTTCTAACTTGGTTTTTAATGTCCAATAACTAATGAAAAACCAACTCCTCAGTAAAAAAAAAAAAAAAAAACTTGAACACATTGAAGCCAAATATCAACTTCATACCACCACAGTGTAAGGATGTGAGAAACATTTCTATGAGGTGTAATATTTTTTGAAAGTTTTCCCGACTTGTACCAGGAATGCATCTGGGGGCCGGGTTTATGACCTATACTGCAGTCAGACACCAGGGGTCAGGGCATCTGCTAAAAGCTTCCGACTGTCGTTAGGTCCACTGATTATACCAGGGGTATCCAAACTTTTTTCCAAAAGGGCTGTATTGCATGCTGTGAGAATAACCAAGGACCGACAAATCTTACAGACATGTTTATGAACACTGAAAGTAACAAATAAATGCTCAATTTGAAAACTATTTTGTTTAAGTAGTTCATGTGAAAAACAAACTAACACCCAAACAAAAAATGTCTCCAAGTTTAGTCAAACATGCTAGTGTTATTATCACAGACCGATGAGATAAAACCTAACCTGGGAAAAATATGGCATTTTTTAAGGCAGGATCAGGATCTGGACTTTATCACTTTGTTTATGAGACAGTGATTAGAACATTTTCAACTCCCAATATTTTTGATCCTGCATTCTGAAACATTTTATGCATCAACTTTTGTCTTTTCTTCACCATTTCATAACTTAAAGTCAGTCTTTTGTTCTCTCATGTGTTTTTTTTTCTCTTGAAGTGGCCTATGCACTGTCCAAATTTTTATGAGATGTTACCAGATATATTTAAGGTTTTTCAAGCATCTGACTGAAACTGTAAATGTACACAACTAGAACATACTTAATTTGAGTTACAAAATTAAAACATATAAAAATAACAGCTGGGGGCCACACTTGGCCCCCGGGCCTTAGTTTGGACACCCCTGAATTATATAGTCAATGCTCCTGACACGACAAATTTCACGTGACTACGTGATACCGACTTATTACATACTGTGATAAGTTTTTGGTGGCGTCGTACCATGGAGCCTTCAGTTTCCCCTCAGCTTGTAGATGATAAATTAAACTTCCCAAAGAGTCAAACTTCTTTTTGTAGAGCCCCATGCTTTTCAAAATCGGTCGTACACAGATTTCCCACCATTATATCATCTACAATGCTCAATAACAACATCTTTCCATGTCCTGACCTCTGTCACAAAGTCGATTTTTAATGAAATTCCCCTATGAGCCATCGCACTGCATTTCCTGGTGCAGCTTCTCCAATCCCCCCTGTTACAGAGGTGGAGATCTCAATGGGTTTTAACCTGGTTAAATAAAGGTTCAATTTTTTTTTTATTAATTAATTCAGTTTAACAGTATGCGGACCCAATATAATAGAATAGATCTCAACGGGTGCGTCACTGCAGCTAAACACAAATACAAAAGTAGAATAAATACAAATGATAACAACAAAAAAGTGATAACCTTTCATCAATTCTTTACATCTTCTTCACTATATGATATAAAAGAACAGTCGTTACCTCAGCTCAAGAAGACAGATGATTTGAGTCTTTCTCCGGAAATAAACAGCTGCAATTCGAGACAAGTTTTGTTGCTCGTTTGGTGGAAAACTCCTCCCATCTTTTTGAGCTGCTTTCAAGAGCTGATCAAACAGGTTTTTTTCTCAACTGAAAAATGCAGTTCATGAAACAAAGCTCTACGCAATGACAAATCTCCTCGGTTTGTTTGTTGGTTTGTTAGTTTTTTATTTTATGTTTGGTTTTACTCCTAGAAATCGCGTTTAGGTCTACATCTATAACATTATGTTGCTCCCCTAAGCTGTTCTAGTGGCAGATTGTAGTTATTTTGTAAATCCTGTGTTAACTGAACAAAACACGGAGCTTCTTACTTTCATTTCTGGTGTTTGGTGTATTCTTCTGCGTTTCAAACCACGTATTCAGCCTCCTACATAGACCGTGCGCCATCTAGTGGAGATTTGTGGAGATTTGAAGCGCTAATATTTTATCATCCATTTTCTTAACCGTCTATCCTGCTATTCAAGGTCGCGGGTGGCTGGAGCCTATCCCAGCTGTCATTGGGCGAGAGGCGGGATACACGGTGGATAGGTCGCCAGTCAATCGCAGGCTGACACAGAGACAAACAATCATTCACGCACACACTCACACCTACGGGCAATTTAGAAGAAGAGCATGCCGACTCGACACAGTAAGGCACACACGGGGAGCCGAACTGACGACCTTCTTGCTGCGAGGTTGAGGCGCTACCCGCTGCGCCACCGTGCAGCGTCTTACATTTCAACACGGAGCAACACTGTAGACTATAAAACACCATAGACTAAGTATAGAATGGACAGCGTGGCTCCTCCCGATTATAAAGTCTATGGGTAACACAGCCCAGAGACCAACTGTAAAGAAGTCTCTACGAATTATTTAATGAATCCAAGCCCTTTTAACAGTAACCTTTTTAACCCTTAGGGAAATCTCCACCTTTTTTGAAAAAAAACAAAAAAACAAAACACAGTCCATATCTATAATTCACATTTTATAACATTTACTTTAGCCTTTCGGAATTATTTTCTGTAACTAGAATGATAACCAATAAGCCATGCATCTACAAAATAATAAAGGTTCCCCTCATAAACTGCATAAAGGATCCACTCATAGACTGTATAACAAAGGTTTCACTCACAATATATATATAACAAATGTTTAATTCACAGAGTATATAAATGCACTTACAGACTGTATAGGTTCCTCTCTTAAACTGTAAAATAAATGTTCTTCTTGTAGACTGTATTATGAAGGTTGCATTCATAGACTATAAAGGTCTAACGTCATAAAAATACAATCTCTCAATGAGGATAACAAACGCATATTACATAGCTGAACTGAAGTGCAGAAAGTTGGGGAAAACATTCTAAAATAAACAAAACAAAACAAAACACTGTAAACAACAAACTGGGTATGTCACTGCCACTAAGTGCGTCAGGCATCCAATGACAACATAAAATTCAGAGCAGGGACACAAGAAGAAAAAGAAAGAATAATTCATTGCAGCATATAGCTGACTACTCAGTCTGTAAACAAAAAGAAAACTGACAGAGGGGACAACTAATAGCAAATAACTTCCTGTGATTAGGTTTCCGTAGCCCTTTAAAAGATAGGGGAAATGTATATGAAAAGACATTTGCATATACACATACACACATGCATACAGTACAGTCACAATCATACTTTGCCACATGAATACATAGATACATACATACAAACAATCATAAATATGACCATACACACACACATGTAGGCACATACATACCATTTGGATTGAACAGAAAGTAAAAAAATTAAATAAGAGAAATTTCAGAACATATTTCAGACAATGGCCCATTAAAATGATCCTTTTTTTATCATTCAACGAAAGTTCATGAACAAACATTTTGCCGTATAAAAATCATGAACAACTTAAACAGCAAGGCAAAGTCAAGAAGAAAAAGGAAAATAATAAAGTAGTGAAAGTAATTAAAAAGTAGACTCAAGAATAAGGACAAAAGGTAATAATCAAGTATGTGATGCATTTCAACACTGAGATTTTCCTGTGGTGGAAAAAGGTTTTGAAGATCAGACCGATGAGAGTGAAATGATGGTTCTCGAGTCAAAAAGTCTTTTCAGAATTTATTCTGTGCACAGAGGATTCAATCATCTAACAGAGAGCAAGTCTGCAGAGGATGGAATGCCCAGGTCAAGCTGAAACACTATCCTTTATCTGTCCAAGGGGAGGCTTCTTCAGCCCAGCTCCCTCCTTTCTACTGACCTTGGCATTTAATTAAACAATTTCTACAGAGTGATATCCTGGAAACAAATCATTCTTGTGACAAATAAAGTAGAATACAGAATCTGGTACTACGTGCAAATGTCCAGTTGACCTTTCAAATGTTTCAATGTTCGTCATGCAAGCAGAATGTGTACTCAGCGTTCAGCAAAATAAGATAAAGAGAAAACTTTAATCAGTACAATGAATTTTTCCATCACATTCCCTTTTCCTGTAGGGAAAACTTCAGTGTTGAAATGCAATGTTCAGCATTTCAACATCCTGCAATTGCTAAAAGGAAATGCCCCCCGCAGTTTTGAAATGCACTTCTTTTTTAAGTCTTATGGGATATGAGCTGTGGTTTGTTCTCCGTTATCTCCAGTATTTGACATCTGATTTTGAATAATAGATTTTGACCAATAGTTTGACATCACTTATAGACTGAGCTCTTGAGCATGCGCAGATCTTAGACGGAAGTTGTATGTGCGTGAGGCGGAAGCTCTAACGTCCTTTCTGCTCCCCGTCAGCCATCATGGTGAGTCCAGCGTCAGGGTTTCGGCATTTTGAAGCCGATTTTCTTACAATATAACCTAATTTATCGAGATACGTGACACGATGTGTTGTTGCTACATTTTTAGGCGAGTTTCTAATATGTTTTAGGAGTTATCGTCGCTGTAGATTTGGTTTTAATTCTGCTCTGTAAGACGTCGGCTAACTCTCCAATAACAACGTGGTCTGTCTGTAGGCCCCAAAGGTTTTACATGAAGACAGCTCACTGATGCTGAACCGTCTCAAGCATCTGAACACGAATAAAACATCAAAGATGGTTTAACGTTGAAATTGATTTTGTGAGTGACATGTTTTATGTCACAAGGCGCATGCTTCTCTGGTCAACGCAGAGAAACTATAAGCGGCAGCAGGCTAATGTTAGCGCGTAGATCCGTATGTATCAGTCATAGACTGTATAAAACAGGTATCAGTGTTAGCTGCGCTATGTAGCTAAAGGTAGCATCATCCTAGAAGTATGATCGACTTCAGTTAATGTTATGAAGCAACGCTCCGTTATTACCCAGAATAGTGAATATAGCAGTTACTTTTGTTTTTAAATCTTCGTCTGTCATTTTAAATTTTTCATGTTGTGTCGTTTTAGGTGTTCAAACGCTTCGTTGAGATCGGGCGTGTTGCCTACGTCTCCTTTGGACCCAATTCCGGCAAGCTGGTGGCCATCGTTGATGTTATTGACCAAAACAGGGTGAGTGGTGTGGAAGGACCTGGATTGTTCAGCCTAACTTTGACTTGTTGATTTTTACATATCTCCTGTGCCCTCCAGGCTCTTGTTGATGGCCCCTGCACTGGCGTCAAGAGGCAAGCCATGCCATTCAAGTGCATGCAGCTCACAGACTATGTCATCAAAGTACCCCACAGGTAGGGTTTAAACACGACCAGATCCCTACGTTGAAGCGCAAGCAGAATTTCATTATGTCCCTAAATTTGATAATTTGATGAAAGTACAAAGTGTCATTCTTATGTCTTGCCTGTATACATATTTGGAGTTGTCCCCAAAAGTGTATGTTTTATTGCTCTGATGCTGGAATGTACTCCTGATTTGCTCCACTTCTTCTAACAATTTGGTAAAAGACATCACTTAAACAATTCATATTATCCTGGTATTTCTGTCATGAAGAGCATTGCACCCTTCGAAGAGAACCAGTATTATTTCAGATGCAAGAATATACTGTTGCTGTAACCTTAGCAAACTTGTGCCTGAGCCATGTTTTTGGAACTGCGGGTGCATGTGCCCAGACACCTTGAATTCTTATGTAATTTCTTCTCCAAAGTATGAACATTTTTTATTTAAAAGAAACTACTCCAAGTGTGTGAAAAGTGGGTGATGAGACTATGATGATTCCCTCTCTGTCTGTACTGACCGTTTATGTTGGTTTGCAGCGCTCGCCAGAAGTTTGTGAGGAGAGCCTGGGAGAAGGCTGGAGTCAATGAGAAGTGGGCACAAAGTAGCTGGGCCAAGAAGATCGAGGCTAAACAGAAGGTAAAACCCTTTTACCTTGTATATATGTGCTGTTAAGGTTTTTATAGTCATTGGAGTGTACTTTAGCAAATTAAATTTGCTATGGAATTGTGGTTTATGGATTAGAATGAAAAATTGGAAATATCATTTACACTTACTTTCAAAGGGTAATGTCATCCAAATTTTGAAGTGTTGCTAAGTGGAATAAATACCTGGTTTGATTTCAGCATCCAGTTGGTATAAACCAGCTTATGAAGACTGCAGAGATTACTTTCTTTATGCTCTGCACACCTTCTCATTTTTAACACTCTTAGTCGATTGTGGCTCATCCATCTGACGTTGGTGTCTGTACAGATCAAACCAGTGATGTTCCTCATTCAATGCCCCTGTTTTAATGAATAGATTTAACCACAAATCAATTCAGCAAATTCTGAAAGGCACTTCGGCTGTTCTCTCCTCTAATGCCCCACTCATGTATGACCACATGGCACCCAGCTACAACAAACTGAACACCAAGCTAGATTGTCACAGAGAGTGACAAATACCTGCTCTGGTTGACTATAAATGTTTTAATTTATCTTCACAGAGGGCCAAAATGTCTGACTTTGACCGCTACAAGGTGATGAAGGCCAAGAGGATGGTAAGTAAACCGTTTCAATTAGCAGGTCTCATGAACAACTGTCAAGTTAGATAAATTTCCATTTTTTCCAGTTTGTAGTTTTTTGGGTAAAAATTCATCTGAATAGTCGTATATTAAAAAGTTTAGGTATTTTCAAATGCACTTGGTTTTCACATTAACAAGCTAGAATGAGCGGCACCATATCTACCTGCACTATTTGACCACTAATTTTGATGACTTTGATTTGAGACTTTGCTCACAATTGAACTTCAAAAAATTTCAGTTATTTATTATACAGAACATCAAGTTTATTTTTAGAAGCTATGGATGGGTTTTACAAATAAAGAAAATGTTAGTTTTATTTGCGACCTGTTCAGCAGTTTATCCATAAATTGTTGCAGAAATAAGGTGCAAGAGCCTAATTTACAGGAAAAGATGTGGGATCCTAACAGAAAATCTGTGGGAAAGGCAAATTGACAGAGAGATTGAAGTTTTCATCTTCAGAATATCTTAGTGGAATAACACTCAGGCCCAACTAATCATTTTTTCTTGTGCTGACGAGCTTGACCTTTTTTTAAACACAAGGAGCTTGGGAACCAGATGTTGTTACACACAAGATTTTCTGTTATTTACGCTAATAAGACTTTATGTGCTCTTTACTTTGTGTATATCACATCTGGGTGTTGGAAGCAGCTATTTGAACCTTCTCTGGGAAGCTGACTAAACAGCTCTAGCTTTTGAAATTAATGATGGGTGACTTTGATTTAATTGAAGCTTTGAGCAAACATTGATTTAGACCAAAAATAATGTGGTTTTCAGTGGTCATTCTTCAGGAAGCAAATTAAAAATGACTATTAAATTAATCAAGCTGTTACCAGATTTATCATCTGGTGATGCTTCATTAAATGTCATTTATGCACATTTCATCAATGCTTTCATTTTTGTTTCTGCAGAGGAACAAGATCATCAAGCACGAGGTGAAGAAGCTGCAGAAGGAGGCAGCAAAGAAGTGAAAAGTTTCACAAAATAAATCTCTTGTTCAGTTGTTACTCTGTCTTCTCTCTTTTTTTGCCCAGTAACTGACATATTAAGTTATTTGTAGATTATTTCATCTCATCCTGGTTTTGTTGATTGAGCTGAAACCTCAACAGGAAGCATTGGTTGCAGTATTTCAAATTATCACTCCAGAAATGCAGGAAAGTATTGATGCAGAGCCTTGTAATCAGCAGAGTCTAGAGAGCTGAATGTAGTCTGAAGTGATAGGAGTTGGAGGAAGCATCAGAGTGTTATGGCCACTGGGATTTTACTCTTTTCACCCGAGAAAGGTGTCCAGTCACTGTTTCACTATTATTGAAGTGTGAGTGATTAAAATAAAAAAAAAGTAGCAAACTTACCAAAGCACACTTAATTTTGTGGTATAATTAGTTTGATTAATTTTTCCACATAGACTATCTTAAAATGCCATGTGATGAAATTGTACAAATTCTATAATGTGACACTACCTAACATTCCTTTGGTACCTTTCCAATCCGATTTGATACCAAAATACAGCTATGATTCGATTTTACGGGGATTTTTTTTTTTATTAGTGCAGAATCCATTTAAACTGAACCTGGTAGCATTACTGCGTCCGAGATAAAATAATAATTAAAATACATAATTCGTTACAATACCTCTTTAATCCACGAGGTGGCAGTGTGATGACGTAGTAGCCTACCTTTTTATGTGCGCATGAAGCAGAGACCCGTGTTTAGGTGTTCAGGGTTGTGTTAAATCAGCCTTAAGCGGCGAAACCTTATAGATTACCGGTATTAACTTTTTATTGAGTGTTTTGTTGATGTTTTTTGGTCATCATTACACCAGTCTCTACTAAACAGACCCCATAAATGTGTCCTCTTCTGCGGCCTTCATTGGAAACGTGCGCATAAAAATCATTGAGAACAAGGAGCCTGCAGATAAGTAGTCTGATGTGAACCAGCATGGAAGGGCATTCAGCCAAACAGGTTCTGCCACACATATCAGTGAGGAGTTTGTTGATATTACATAACAGCAGCTCACTTGAACATTGCCCGGTTGATTGGCTGCAGAGATCAGGATCACACGGGTAATGCCCAAAACAGCCCCTACCCCTCTGCCCCCCACACCAGGAACTTCTCTGACAGCACCAGAACTGTGGCGCAGCGTGGTGGAGGAGGGCACTGAGCCAACACGTTTAGTGTCACAAATGACAACTCGATTGACTTTCGTAAGAAGTGGGCCTCGGCTGCAAAAGCTGATAATGACCCATTGTTCTTAGGGAGCCAGAGCCATATAATAAACGGATGTTTTACATCTCACCCACACTTCTTATATGTGTTCACAGCTGTAAAATAAGGTCCAAAGATCATCACAGACCAGGTTAAGACCTGTCAGATAAAGAACATTTTGTTTTATTGTCATGGGGTCTGATAAACACGCTCCTCTATTAGCGTAGCTCTGACGTCAGAGATGAATGGTGCCGATGCGCAGTGATAATAGAGATGTCATGAAGCAGGCACAACTCCGGAAAACAGCTCAGGTCCCCTCAAAATAAAAGCACAGCTGGACAGGCCAACAGAAAATGAGGTTTTCACTGGAACTATCCCGGATTTCTTTACTTTGGCCTGTGTGCTCAAGGAAAAAAAGTAAAACAGTTTAAACCACAGATATCAATGGCAGACTTTTCCCTGGATTATACAGCACAAGTGTTGCTAAAGATTTATAGATTTAAAATAAGATTTTTGCAAAGGAAAAAAAGAAAATCCAGCACTACCCCTGTACTGAAAAAGTCACAGAAATCAGCCATCTAGTTTATTTAAAAAAAAAAAAAAAAAAGAGTCCCCTGTATTGCCTTTATTGCATGAACTGCATCAGTGTGCTCTGGTTGTGCATGCTTCAACTCGATTATATGTCATATGTCTCATTCCATGTGTCCAGGCCTGCAGTAAATACAATCTTAATTTTAGTATTGTTTTTAAACTGTATTTTAAATCACAATAACTGTATTTTAGGTTGCCTCCTGTGTGGCTAGGTGTTAATGGCAGATTGGCTTTAAAGGCAAAAGCTGCTTTTTTTCCGAGTTTTTTCCCTGAAATTATGAACAAATACACCAAACTAAGCTGAAACATTTTGGCTCTGTAAAGTTTTTTTTTCTCTGATTTTTGTACAAGTCGTTGGGAGAATTTTATGCCAAATTTAGCAAATCTAAATTTTCACAACTAAAACGAAAGATAATTCATGCCTTGAGAAAGCCCATTTCCAAGTTAATATGTGTGGGGGGAAAAAATCATTTTATGAAGGCTTTTTTTAATTATTATTGTCGGCCAAACAAGGTCAAATTTAGAATCTAAAAGTCATATTAATTGGAAATTATCTCAAGAATATGACTTTTCATAAAACTTTAACCCTTTTCTTCCAATTGTGACTTGATTTTTCAACTATTGGATTAATTATCTCATAATTTTGACTTTTTCACACAAAATTTAGACTTATTATCACAATTTTGGCTTTTCTCTCCTTTATAAATTAGACTTTTTCAATTATTTTGACTATATTATCTCAAAATTTAGCCTTTATTGTGTTGAGACTTTAACTGGATCTAAATAAAATTATTTATTTTTTTCATGATTTTGACTTTGTATCTTAATTATTCTTTTACTAAATTTGGGCTCAAAAAAATCTAAAAAAGCCAAGTTTTCATATTTTCTTAACTGGCAGAAACAGGCTTCTTTAGTGCTCATTCCTGCCACTATCATTATTTTTTCTTGTGGGGCACATTTTCAAACCATAACAGTAATGGTTTATTTTCAACACAATACTTTAAAAAACACTATGAATGATACATTATGACCCACAGCTCAACTCTTTACGTAAACTCTCGATGCTTTTATGTTGAAAGGGTGATTTCCTGTCTCCCTCTTACTGTTGCGTGTTTGACGCAGTTAGAGGCACCACACAGAGAAAGAGGGAGGTTGAGTTGACAGTGTGACACGGGGAATCGTTGGAATAATCGTCGGTGGGTGAACTGTCAGCCTGTACCGAGTGTGAGACTAAACCCTGGAAGGTTTGAGCCCCGGTTGTTCCCGCAGCTCACCGCGCAGAGCCCCGCACTCACAGCCCCTCAGCGTTAAAGGGAGCGGACAGGACGACAGGCGCTGCCTCTGACTCTCTGTGGTAAGTAGGACTGGTATAGCGCATTACAGCTGATGGTGTGGGCCCGCGGAGAAAAATGTGTCAACTTGACCGGGCTCAGGTAGATGTGGACTGGGGACTTCTCTCCTATGCGCATCCCTGGAGGTGTGTTTACGTGCTGTCCATGTCTGAAGAGCTTTACACGAGCTCTACTGTTAGCGCAGGCTGCTCTGCTCTGAATGTTATTGTGGATGCGGCCAGCAGGCATGTTGACAGAAGAAGAGGTATCCATATGTGCAGCAGAGCCTATGCAGAGGAAATACAACTACAGTCAGCATGAACAGAACAGTGTTTTAACATCACTGCCACACGAGGATCCCTCAATGTGTGTTTTTATTCTGAGGTCAGAGGAACTGCGTCTTTATTATGATACAAAAAATAATGATAATATACAGCTGCAGCTCCTTTTGTGATGGCTTTCCATTTTGATAAATAAAGTAAAGAAATCTACCACTGTGGTTCAATTTTGGAGATAACCTGTAAAATTTGAGGAGCCCTGAGATTTAGCACAGTTGAACAGAAAAATAAACACTGAAGTCACCCTAAAATGATAATAACAATTATAACAACAATAATAATAATAACAATACATTTTGTCCATAGAGTGCTTTTCAAAAACTCAAACAAGCTTTAAAAGGTAAATGATACAAGTGCAGGTTAGAAACACAACACAAAAATAATTAAAAGACAGTTAGAAAGCCAACAAGCATGGAAAAACAATAGACTTAAAATGTGCATGTATGAAGCCAGGTTAAAAAGGCTGTGATGGTGTACATATTAAAATGTATAATGTATAATGCTCCTATTCGAGATTTCCCTTCAGTCTTTGCCTTCCAGCTGAAATTCAAGGCTTATGTAATGTCATCTGTGACTATTTGGCTGCATTGATAAGAACTGCTTGATCCAGCTGGTTTAAGTGATCACCTACACTTTGAAACTCTCTGGATTCATTTGTTTCTGTATAAACAGCATCAAAATTTTTATGCCAGAGGGACCACACTTTTAATAAATGTGCAGTGTGTCAATGTGTGTGCCCATGGGATAACTTAAGTGTCTTTGGAACATTATCAAGTGAACTTGGCCAGTGATTTCAACATTAACTAGAACTCATATCTGTTATATCTCTGCATGGCTATCAAGGCAGTTATCATAACAGGTCCTTGACCTATTATGTGTGCACATATACACGCACACTACTTTCTGGTAAATCAATACACCCACAGCACCTTGAACAGTTACGCAACAATCCTCAGAGCATTCATGACTCTGGTGTGACATGTCCGAGGGCTCCCTGGTTCATTTGCAATGTTATCAAAATACCAAAGTGTCATACTACCAGAAGTTTTTAATCCTGTTATTTTATGCGTACCCTTAAACTAATCAAGTTTTTATACTCTGGAGTTAAAAAAAAAGAGAGGTCTAGATGGTAGCTAGAAGATCCTGGTTTGACCCAGTTCTTCACTATCCTACAGCCCACTTTGTTCTCACCTAAACCTGCCCTGGCAGGCCGACCAGGGGTGGTGCCAGAGCAGCCTCAATGATGCACTTTGTGTGTGTGTTTGTGCGTTTCCTTTTGCAGCTTATAATTTATCTGGAAATATCACCAAAGTGTCAGGCAGTCTGGTCAAATTTAGACCACTCTTTCTGTTTTTGAGTGTGTGTGTGTGTGTGCGAGAGAGAGAGAGAGAGAGCAAGGGAGACAGAGCAGAGTCAGATTGAGATGTCAGCCTCCTATTATAAGAAAAATGACTCAGTCTTTTCTCACAGGTACAATCCTCCAACTGAAGATCACATAAAAAGCCCACAGAGCTTTTTAGGCTTTCATACTTTGATTTGAGTAAGCACAGAGTGAGTTGGGCTTTTCTTTTTTTCATACATCTGTGTCTTGTTGTGTCTAGTTGTGTTGAGTGGGTGTGCTTCTTAGCAACGGTTATTTGGTTTCCTGTTGTCTCAGTGATTCCAGGTGAGTGAGACACACCCAAG
>RPOG01000915.1:0-212436 GCA_008086565.1 Thalassoma bifasciatum
GAAGCCCCTGTTTACAGTCACCCAGGGTGACAGACACCATGGCAACATTCCACTTCAGTTCATTCCTACCCCCATCACCTGGGAGACGACAAATCTCAGACAAAGAGAAAATACTGAAATGGGAAAAACACAGCATTCCCCTTTATGTTTAACCTCAAGGTTTCTGAAAGTCTTGCAGCTTCTCTTTGCAAACAGGTGACTGACGTGAAAAGAAACGACTGTCCTGGAAGTTATTCAGCCTCTTATTTAGAATCACCCTCTTTTAATCGGATCCAATTTGCACCTAACTTTTCCTCTTACCCCACATCGCAATCAGCTGTCGCTGGGTCTTGTCCCAGTGCCTTTGCCGACTTACCCTCTCACTAATTGCACCGTATTTGATGGCAAGCTCATCTCGATCCGCCCGGCTGTGTGCCAGCAGGTCCTCCAGCCTTGCCAGCTCTCCTTGCAGCACCCGGTTCTCTTCCTGGATGGACATGACCGAGGACATGGCTCCAGCTGCTCAGAGAGAGGACGCCACGGAGGTGAAGGCACGGGCCACAGGAAATCGATTTGATATGACAGGAAGGATAAGTTTATAAAACTCACTGCTGTCGTTGAGATTCTTCGTGACAATCTCTCGTACTCTTGCTGGTAGACATGTAGGGGGTGCATCTGGTGAGGGGCCCCGCACTGTCAGCCTCTTCTCCTCAGATAAAACACTCTCCTCCAGTCGCTAGAGAACAAAACACAGACAACAGGTGCCTTACATCCACTGCATTCAAAAAGACCAAAAATGGCGAGTCCTAATACAGACCATTACACCCATGCTCAATAAACACATGGTGATGAGATGCTGTGAATGTGCAACAGAAACAGTCTTTGCAACAATCACATGTGATGAAAATACACTGCACCCAAACAAATCTGTAAAAAGCAACAGTAGACAAACTCACCACAAAAACCAGCAACTCATATTTTCCACAAAACCATTTGTTTTATGATGGATGGATATGACCCGGTGTGTCTCACCTGTATCACTGACTCCAGCTTGTTGGAGTCGGTGTCTGAGTTTTCTGCGCTCATCGCGGTGGTGGCAGATATTTAAAACCCTCCAGTGAAGAGGATTAACTCCGGTGAGACGCGACGCTCCCAGACGCACAAATGTCGTCTTTGCTGGAGAGAAAACAAATTCAGACTCAAACAGTCTGACGGAGCTTCATGAGTCCTGCTTCTGCAAAGTTCAGTATGGGGAGAGTGGAGTGGAGGTGGCCGGTCTCCTCCTCCTTCTCCTTCTCCGCCTCCTCCTCCTCCTCCTCTGCCTCCTCCTCCTCCTCCTCCTCCAGCACAGGCAGGCAGAGATTTAAGGACGGCAGGATTAGCAGGTTTAAGATGCTCCCCTCCACCTCCTCCTACTCCTCCTACTCCATGTCCACCGATGATACACCACTCTCACTTGCAAACCCTTTTCAAGCCACTGCTATTCAACTGAAAAGTTTCACACTTCCACATTCAGAGAAATTTGACTTTTTTATGCCTAATAGTTGAACACCGCTCTTTCCAGCAATTAAAACAAAACTTTACCAAAACTTGTAGGCCACTCCTCTTCCAAAAACAAACATTACTTCACCTGCAGGGCTGGGGTTATCAACAAGCAGATAGAGAGAAAATTATTTAAAAAAAAAAAAAAAAAAGTGAACTGCTCCTCAATTCCCTCTCAAACTTATGGAAGCCCATTCCCAACAGTAAAAAAAAAAATTGAAATTAAATTTTGGCTTTGATGACAACCATTATGGCCGGGATATACCATCAAAATTTTGAGATAAAACGTCAAAACTATACGATAAAAGGCCGAAATTTTGAGATATATGTCACGTTCTAAGATAATACAGTCTAAATTTTAAGATAAAAAGTCAAAAGTTTGAGATAACGTTGGGATAAAAAGTCAAAATTTCAAGATGGTAGAGTTGAAATTTTAAGACAAAAAGTCAAACTTGTGAGATAAGTCAAAAAATTCTGAGATAAAAAGTCAGAACTGAGATAAAGTCATAATCTGAGATTAAAAGCCAAAATTAAAAGAAGGGTAAAAGTTTTCATATGAAAGTCAAAGTGTGAGATAAAAAGTCAAAATTATTTAATAAGACATCGAATTTTAGGGTAAAAAGTCAAAAGTCCTGAGATAAAAAGTCAAGGTTCTGCTATAAGTAAACATTTGAGATAAATAGTCAAAGTTTTGATGTAATTAAGTAAAAATTTGAAATCATTCAGTCAAAAAAATGAGGGAAAAAGTCAAAGTTCTGGGATCAAAAGTTGAAAGCATGAATTAAGAGAAGGAATTCAAGAGGACCAGATGAGATCATAAGATAAAAAGTACAAATTTTAAGATAAAAATTCATAATTTGAGATTAAAAGTCAAAACTATGAGATAAGTCAAAATTTTAAGATTTAAAAGTCAAAATTTTAGATTATTCAGTCAAAGTTCTGAGACAATGAGACATCAGCATTCAACATGGGAGTCTGCTCAGAACTATTTGTTGTTTGGGATGTCATGGTAACAGAGAGTGTTAATGGCAGACCCCCCACCCCCCACACATTCCTGCTGTTTACACATGTGAGACCCCCAAATGACTTACTACATTCATTGCCAATCAATCATAAAATAACAACTACCTGTGGATGATTTAAAATACAACTCCAATTCCAATGAAATTGGGAGGTTGTGTAAAACATAAATAAAACAGAAAATAATGACTTTCAGATCCAGTTTAACCTCTGTTCAATGTAAATACACCACAGATACAATATATTTGTCATTCAAACTGATTCAAACTGTTGTTGAACTTATATCTTTCCAAGTATACATCAAATCTGAATTTGATGCTTTCAGCACGTTCCAATAAAGCTGGGACAGGAGCATGTTCACCACTGTTACGTCACATTTACTTTTAACAACGCTAAATAAATTTTAGAAACTAAGGAAACTGTAGCTTTGTAAGTGGAGGTTTTTCCCATTCTTGCTTGATGTACAGCTTCAGTGGCTCAACAGTCTGGGGCCATAGTTTGGGGTTCATATGTGCCACATTTTTACACTGGGAGTCAGTTCTGGTCTGCAGGCAGGCCAGTCTAGTACCTGCACTCTTTTACTACAAAGCCACGCTTTTGTAAGATGTGCAGAGTGTGGGTTGACATTATCTTCCTCACTTTGATGGCAGAATATGTTGCTCCAAAACATGCATGTGCCTTTCAACATTGATGTTGCCTTCACAGATGCAACAGTTACCCATGATGCCATGGGCTCTAACATACCCCCATACCATCACAGATACTGGCTTTTGGACTTTGCGCTCATGACAATTCGGTTTGTCCTTTTACTCTCTGACCCCAAGGACACGGCATCCATTTTTTCCAAAAACAATTTGAAATGTGAACCCTTTTCAGTAAGAACTAATCAGCAGGACTGATAAGATAAAAATTACGATACAACATATTCATGTATTCACCCATGTACATGCAAAGCTTATACACATATCTTCACTTTGAGTAGTATTAAGCTTCGAATGAAAAGAAGCCCCATTTACTATTCACGAACATTTTTGTATTTTTTTTTCACAGTTAGAGAGGTTGAATTGATTTTAAAAAATCAAAAAAGGTATCAACTACCCTGCAGAATGATAGCACCATTTTTCTACCTTTCAGCTCCTTTACTTTCCAGTCTAGCAATCAAAAGGTGGAGTCACTGATGTTGGGAGCTCTTTATTAGACGATACAATGGGATGACCAAGTTTGACTTTCCTTTAACTTTAAATACATGTGGAAAAGTTTATCCCCTATTACTGGGGCCTGGGGAAAAAAAATCACTATTGAAGTGATCAACCAGGGGTCAGATCTTGACACCCAGCCAAGATATGACAAGAAAAAAAGGTAAAAAATATTATGATGGTAGCAATTCATTTACAATCTGCAACAAAGAACAACTGATATTGATCTCAGGAGGAAATTACATGGGGAAGGATTTTCTGCAAGAGTCAAACATTCAGTCATGGAGCCAGTGTTTTTATTTTCAAATAGCGCCCCCCTCTGGCATATTGGTCTGAATACAGCCGCTTCTGCAGATGTGAACTCAATATCTGGTCAAAAACATCTTAACCCAATGATCTCTCATTTGTACTGCTAAAGTAAAAGGAAGACAGCTCGGACATGTAACTTTTAGATCCTGAATGACTTTACCTTCTCTGGTCTCTACACGCTGTGATGCAGCCTCATAACCACTAAATTTTAACTTTTAATCTCTGATTTGCAGTTTTTTATCAACTGCTTTCTCATTATTTTCACAAAACCGGACATTCAGAAGGGAAGAACTGTGTACAGTTCAGTGAACACAAATCCTAAACATCCTCTAACTGTTCTCATTGAAACAGCATCTGAAGTACACGCCCAAGTTTTGAAAAGTCCATCAGGAGTTGGAGGCGGTATGATGAGGAGGGGGTTGGGTTGGGTGGGGGGTGTAAGGGGTTGTTTATATTTAACTGAGCAGCATCACATGAGTATTGTTTCACAGAGACAGATAGTCAAACATGAACGCTATGTGTTAAAAATACCCGAGCCCAGGTCATAAACGCTTCATAAGTGGGTAATATTCACCTTGTGTTGTTGCAGGACGCAGTGGATCCACTTCCCTGTCTGGTTCGTGGTTTCAGCTCGACGCATTAACCGATGAGACCACCGCTCCTCCATTCCTCAGCAGCAGGTCTTAGGATCACAGACACGGACAGATAAGCACCATCCTCAGCTGGTAGCAGAGACATAGCATCAGCTACTTGCGTGCTGAGCTGCTTTCGCTGAAATCTCCTCCATGCGTTTTTCCGGGGAGGGACTTCCAGTTCATCTGCGAAGCTTCAGCCTGTGGGCGACTAATACAAGCTGCTCCAAGGAGAGAGCGCACACGTCATTCTTACTACAACAGACTTTTTTGTCCTGCTTTGTTTTGTTTTGATTTTACTATGAAACTGCGGGTCACAAAATTGCAAAATAATGATAATATTTGTCTCACATTTAGGGTCTAATCTATTTTTAATTGTATTTATTGTCAATTAATCAATATTAAATCTTATTTCCTCCTTATTTTTTATAACCATCTATTCTCAAATTATCTAAAACTCACTTGGGGTAATGAGGCACCAATATCATTTGTGGCCTAACCTTTCTATCAATATCAGATTATGATTTAAATTATACAACTGTGTCCGAAAGTTTACACTCCCTCCAGCAGAATTATCTGATTTTTTAGCCTTTTCCAGAAAATAACAATGGTAACACAAAAACCTTTCTGTCACCCATGGTTAGTGGTTGGGTGAAGACATTTATTAACACACAACTGTGTTTACTCTTTTTAAATCATAATGACAACAGAAACTTCAAAAATGACCCTGTTCATTTTTTTATACACACACACTGATCACAGGTGAGGATGGTTACCTTTAGTAGACATTCAAACACATTTGTGTTAACTTTTGTGCATTTATTAGGACAAAACCACCAGAGTTGTGTAAACTTCTTAACAGGGTCATTTTTGAAGTTTCTGTTGTCATTATGATTTAAAAAGAGTAAACTATTTTTTTTTTTCAATAAATGTCTTCACCCGACCACAAACCATGAGTGATAGAAAGGATTTTGTGTTATCGTTCATATTTTCTGAGAAAAGACCAAAAAAATCAGAAATTCTGCTGGGGGGTGTAAACTTTTGGGCACAGCTGTATATATTTAACATTTTTCACTATTAGTTTTCAAGTTTGTGACCTGCTGTCGTCAAATCTTTGTTTATACCTAATTCTCAGTTGGGGGAATTAACACTCTAACTTTTGTCAAATCATTGTGACCTCATCTTTTTTTAAATAAATATTTATGGTCAATCAATTTGTATTTCAATCAGTTCAATAACTTGCATTTTTTTAATGATCAGTCGCCTCAAATATCTGTGGTTTGATTTTTTTCGTGAACGATGCATTATTTAGAATTTTCTGGCAGAGACAAAGACCCCTCTTTGCACTGCTAAGCTTTGTTGACCAGCATAGTGTTGTTTTGAAGACTACTCCCATCTATTAATGAGAAATAGTCTACTTTGCTGAAAATCTGATGTTGGGTTGTGGATTATGATCAGGCATATTTCTGGAATGAGACTTTCTCAAGATCACTTAGAAAATCCTCACAGTCCCTTAAATAATACTGAGAACACAGCAACTGTGGTGGAGAGAGACAGTTGACCTGAGTTTACAAAAAATGAAACACAAGCCCATGAAATATGTTTATTTACAAGAAGACATACAATTTTACATTTTTAGATCTTATTTTTCTTCCAGGAAGGCACTTGATCAAAATACTCAATTTGCAGTTGCATCAAAAATAATGGAAAATCAATTTGGTAAAAGGCACATTTAAAAAGCAACAACACACAAGGGAAAGACAAATGGAGAGCAAACACAAAGAGACAAATGAACAAAACCAAAATGTGAACCATGGACAAAATGGCAATCAGGCCTTTGACCCATTATTTAAAATCTAAAATCTAGGTATTAATGGATGAAGGCATAAAGCAGTTCAATGTACAACCAATCAGATCTCAACAGAATTTTGAAAGATCTTCTAAAACGATGACTAAAATAGAGGAAACAACACATACTCTGGTACAAGGCTACACATAACATGGATACTTCAATAAGTAAACCTTTTATTTTTCCCAAATGGCAGAAACAACTTGAGATGAGTGTTGCTGGAGTGGGCGTATCTGAGAACACGTAAAGAAAAGCCCCGCATGTTGCATAGAAGAGTGTAGAGAAAGATAATGATTGTAAAAAAGTATGAACATTTTACTGTTTGATCCTTCGGAGTCTGTTGGTCAGCGGGCTACATGAGTATACGATCAGTGTCTTTTGAGAACAGGTTCAGAGAATGAGCCGGTCACATTTTCTAACAGTTCCTCTCTTTCTTGGTTTCTTCCCCCCTTGACAGACCTGTCCATGGAATGTACGCAACCTGAGTGTGTGCATGCCTTCTCACAACTCAACTAAACTGTACCCATCCTGATTTGGCTGTGTCTTTACTGGAGCTGTGGAGGGGGAGGAGGAGGAGAGGGATGATGATGATAATGACATCAATGCCAGTGGGACAGAGTTTATAATGAACGCTTAAACAACTGATGGAGATGAAAAGGTGAATAACCACACAAAAACAAAGGATGTGTGAGTTTTTAATGACTTACTTAGAACCAGCAGATGTGAAATCCCCCCATAAGTCAGAGCTGGGCTGAGCTGCAGGAACTGGAGATCCAAAGTCTAGAAGAGGGGCTGGGATTGGAAAAAGACAGTTATTACTCCCAATTACCTTTTTGATTAATCAGTTAAACCAGTTGTAAGCAAATCCTAGAAAGCTTGCGATAAAGACTCTGCTTTGCCTCACTTTGCTCCCCATGGACAAAACAAGGCATGTCTAAGTTTCGTTTTTTGGTGTGGAGAGGATTAATCTTTTTCCCTCTTCTTTCCTTTGTTCCAGACAACTTTTTACCGTACACAATGCAATGAGGTAATGTACGCTTTTTTTTGAAACATGACAACAATTATTGAAATGTAAGGCTTTGTCAGGTTTCAGTACAACCAAGAGGGATTTTTCTCTCAATATCAAATCTGGATTTGGTTCTAACTAACATTTAGATAACCATATGCTAGTGTTATTTACACTCTGTATTGCTTCAGAAGCAAAATTTATGAGCTCAGTTTGTAGTATTTTCATTGCATAATTAACTTCCCGCAACTCGGTGCTGAGACATGTAATGTTAGGGAATTAGCAATCATCCACCGAGCAGAGCAAGCGTAACCTGGCTCTCCATTTTATAGATAGCCTCTCAGTTTTGAACAGACCAGAGTAGTATAACAGCTGCATGTAGGTTAGAACGAAGCACGGTTTTAGCCTCTAGCTCGTGGGTTAGCCTTCAGCTGGTGTTTTTGCCTCTAACCCCTGCTCAATCACACCCCGTTTAGCTTTCTTCTGCTCTCCCGTTCTGTTTCTGTTAGACAGTCGCGTTCTAGTGTCGTCTATAACTCATTCACAAATCGTTTTCAGCAGAGAAAAACACAGATCTCTCTTCTCACTGCTTAACTTCTGTCTATTTGTTAAAAAAGCTAGTTGATTGTGTTCTACTTTTATTCTCTTTTTTATTGTTTATTTGTATATATTTATATTTATTATTCTCATTATTCTCATTTCTATGATTGGGCTTGGGATTGGGCTATTTATTATTCTCATTATTCTCATTTCTATGATTGGGCTTGCTCCAGGACCAGGGTAACCTAATTTCGCCCCACCCATGTTTTTACATGGGTTGTATGACAATAAATCTCCTTGAATCCTTGAATCCTTCATTAGTCTGCCTGTCTTTGTCATAGGGACTTTGGCGTGCCTTAAATCAATCCAGTCCAATCCAACCCTTAGATGACTGTTCGATAAACTCGGAATCAGCATTTAGAAATGACCTTTTTTGGCACTGGTAATCCCATATGAAACTGCATGATTAGGCATATGTATAAAAAAGAGACTTTTTGGTGATCACTTTCAACACTGAGGTCCAGGTCTTTTAAAATCATAGAAGACATTTGAAAGGATTACACAATACCAAAGTGCAATGATTACCAGAGTTAGATTGTGCAGCAGGAACTGTTTGTTGTCCAACAGGAGGTGGGAGGACCCCTCCAGCCTTTGCACCTGGTGGTGGTGGGAGCAAACCCCCACCCATGGGCCGTGGTTTTGCACCTCCTGCTTCCTTCTTCTTGATATTCTGTTTTCAAAACAGTTATTTTGCAGTTCTGTCAGTGTGTTACAAAAATTAAAAAGCAATTATATAAAAACATATATATTACATAATACATAATATATTATTATTTTATTTTAAATTTCTTCAGATAATTTTTTTCAGGTTATAAAAGACTACATTTCATGTCAATGCCTCAATGACACTTAGCTTTAAGGCAGACTGTTTCTACAAAGTTATGTACACAAATGCTGGACTAAATGAACAGCATAGAGAAAAAACTGCCTTCAACTACATTCCTAAGATTCTCAACGTGAAAAAAGAAAGAAGGATGAGTATTACATGCAAAAAAATCTTTCAAATATCCCTTAGACCAGAGGGGGTGTGAAAGTTAACAAGAAGCCAAAAATCACACACAAAAGCTTTAAATAATTGCTTTACTTCTCTGATGTTAGAGCTGAATACTCACCCCAATGCTGATCTTGATGGTCTGCCCCTCTTTGAAACTGAGGTCCAACTTGGGTGCATCACTCTGACTAGCTTCTTGTTTTGCGAGCTCACCCTCTTGCTTCACCCACCTAAAGGAATATGAGTTTAAAAGTATGATAAAATTAGAAAATGTGTTGAGCACTCAGCAAGGGTCACTGCAGCAGTAAGCTATACCTGAGAGAAGCCAAGCAGTGTTTATGGTCCAGTAAATTCATAACACCACTCACCTACATAATCTAATTTCTAATAAGGATGCATCGATCCAACCATGCCCCCAAAACTAATACCAAAACCTTGGCCTTGGTATTGGTCAAAACCAATACTGATCCGATCCAATACCTGTGTTAATATAACGTTATCTATTTCTTGATATGAAGATGAGACTGGGAATTATGTTCTTTCAACATCAGGCTTGTAACACAAAATTAATGATTTTAAAAAAAAATGATCTTCCATTATTTCATGTGTAAAATTTAGTAGATCTCTGATACTAGATCTGCTATTTGGATCAGCCCTTTTTTCTCACTTACATCTGATCTTACTTTTTGAGTCTATACCAGGATTAGATGAACACATTCTTATTTCAAAATCCTTCATGCAAACACATTCAGGACATGAAAGCAAATGTATTTTTCAGGTGATATGCAAAAATAAAACTTCAAAGGTAAAAGCACAGAAGAAAGCGTACTTAAAATGGTCTTGTAAAGCTACATTGAAGTCGAAAGAGTCTCCACGATCAGTAAAACCCAGACCAATGAAAGCGTGGCGTCCTATACAAAAAGCACATTGGGAAACAACTTTAGTACATAAAAGTTTTTAAAACATGAAGTGAACTGTCGTACACTGCAATCAGCTTGTTCTACATGAAAAGTACAAAATGAAATCAAAGGGCACTTGAATGATAAAAATGACAACACATCAAAGAGGAAACACACACTTTCAAACAACACCGACCTTTTTCGTCATGGAAAATTGTACTGTCTGAACTTTAAATTAAATGTTGACTCAGGTAAATAAAGACTTGAATGAAAGTGACAAACCATTTCCATCTTCTATCCGGATCACAAAATAACGGCTTGAGTCTGTGACGGCTTCTACGACACTGCCTGGATACTGTTCGACTGGAGCTTGAGCAAATAACTCTCCTGCACAGAGCAAATTTACAACAATCAGTGAAAGCAGTGTCATTATCACAAAACTATCTGCTGTGATTGAGCTGTACAGTAACAGTATGTCTTTCAAACAGGCTTTTTTTGGGAGAGGACACTTTTTGAGAGCGCTGTCCACACTGACAAATTCAACACCAGTCATAACGCCCAGTTATTTTTACCTGTGTTTTTGTCCTCTAACTTAATGAAAGCCATTTTGCCTTTAGCAGTGATTTTCATTCTACCACTCCAAGCAGGCTCATCCAGCTTCCAGTCAGCAGCTCTAGAGAGACAGGAAACACATATGTGATTATGTAAGTGGTGCTGTCGACTCATCACACGATGAAAAAGGGTCACTTTTTTTTACACAGGCAGCTGTAGCATGAGGAAGTGAAATCATTTTCAGGAAGACCTAAATGAGACGTTGGAGTACACAAAGATCTGTTTTGTACTGATTTAATCTCAATCTTTGAAAAGGCAGCCAAAACAGTCAACAGTAGATATGATGAAAGAAAAATTAACATTTTTTCTAACTCTATGAGATTTAGAGTAGAAGAGATTGTTGCTGAATTTAACCCCAATACTTAGTGCTGAAACTAGCATACTAGCTGTGCATACTCATTTAGCCTAAATGTAGTGTATGCGAACAAGAGCAGAATCTGCAGTATGTCAAAACTATACGGATATCCCACTGATCTGAAAAATTCAGTGTGCAACAGGCCAGTGTACCTAATATTTTTTTGGACAATGCACTGTTAATGTTGTTTCCCTTTTTTCCATTTGTAGCAGGTGGCATTCAGCTTTAGGGGCAATACCTCCATAAAATCTGTTGCATTGTCTATACTAGAACAATACTACTGTATTATCATTTAAGCATATTTAATGTAAAAGCAGAATGTACATTTTTTATTGTTTATTGTGTATTTTGACCCACTTTGCAACTTGTTAAACTACCTCATTTAATATCTGCATTCTTGCACTACTCACTATTGCACTATTATCGTATTCTTAGCCGGTCAATACTAGTCTTGTCTATTTGCTATTCTTTTGTGTTTATAGTTGTTGATTATATCTTCATGCAAAGATTGTATTATTACTATTTTACCTTTTATGCCTTACCACTCACTACCTTATACAAGAGAGCACAGTATACCATAACAAATTCCTTGTATGTTCAAGCATACCTGGCGATTAAAGTTGATTCTGATTTCTGAGTCTGATCCTGATGTTACATTTGCAATGTAACAAAGTTGAATCACGTCACTTTTAGTGAAATCCATCTTGCAGGTAACTGTTTATTTCTAAAGTAATGGTCAATGTTCTTATAAACTACTAATACAGTTTAAAAAAGTAGAAAACAAACTTCATTCCTGATGAAAGATAAGTGACTACTCTTGCTTTTGGTAACTTTGGTACATACATCACCAAAAAACACAATAGTCTTTTCGGCTGGCAGCCAATTTGATAACATTGTTTGACAGTTTAATTTAAGTGGTTGATAATAAATACTGAAATACTGCTTAAATTAGCGCACTTGACCCACTAATAACGGTTAAACAGCATACAAAAGTTAATGAAAGGTTGTTTTTTTTTTTTTTATGAAGTCACTAAGTGCACAAGAACAAATGGCAAGACCATATCATTAATTAACTTCGAACAAAGAGTGGACAGGCAATATGTGAATTTATGAAAAGTCATTTGACACTAACAAAACATTGTGTGATCATTATATATTGATGACGAATATGCAGTCACAAATCAGAAAAAATAGCACTTTCTAAAATGCTGCTTCACTTTAGTTGGTGCAAGATGGGCCACCAATTAAAAAAACTAAACACGCCCCTGTATTTGATGAACTATCACCGTGCACACACAAACAAATACAGCCATTAAAAAACTCTACATGATTATTTGTGGTGCAAAAGACTCCTAGGTTATTGACAACCAAAGATCATCCCTGTCAACATGTGTGAGACGTAGTTCAGTAAATGTTTGTGGGTGAAGTCATTATGACGGTGTCCAGTTTCTGCTGGAAGATAAAGTTACGGCGGCCGAGTTGAGTCCAAAAATAATGCTACCGCGTGTATTAACGAACTTATCTGCACACTGTGTATCAGTCCGTGTCTGATAAACTTGTGTTGATTTCTGACTCAGTGCTCTGCCACCGTCGACACCGGGACAAGTGAATATCCTTATTACACAGTTTATGTCCAATGACAGGCGAAACTCTGACAGATAATCCAGTTTAGCCATACTTGTCCTGCACAGAGTGAGACTTTCAGGTTTCTCCTGACGCATCTTACCGATACCCACGGTTGGTCGCCCGCGGCGGGATCCGGTAAACATGGACCTCAGGCTTCACACAGAGCATCGACTCATAACTGTTGTCTTCTGCCATTTTGTCAAGTTTCACTTAACTATCCAAACAACTTCCGACTTTCAGTGGACACCTCGGCTGGAGTTGAGTTGAACGGGTGATCTCGCCAACCAACCCGAACAACCTGCTGTGCTTCACCCGAACAGCGCCGCCTCTGGTGTGGATGGTCTGACCCATAAACTGACTGAACCGTGGCAAACTTCTCCTAGTATGTTTTAAAAATCAGACCTATATTTGTTGTTTTCATGAGTGAGCAAATGAGCTTAAAAAAATCACTTAAACATGTTAAAACTAAACAAGCAATGGATGTAAACAATTCAATACATGTATTAATTCAGGAAAAGATCTCTGTATTTTTTTTTTTAATTTATTCTATTTTACTTTCCTTTTTTTTTTTGACTGCTTGTTCTTCCTTTCCCTGATGTTTGTTCAGTTCCTTTAAGAAAGGTTGCTTAGTCTGAAATGCTTGCAATTTATTGTCTTTAAAAAATGTAATTGCCAGATTTTGTTAATGAGTAAAAATAATAATACATTTCTTAGTATGTCAACTGTTTAAAGCAGGGGTGTCCAAACTTCTTCCAAAGAGGGCCGTAGTGGAAACTGTGAAAACGACCAAGGGCCGGCAGCTCGTATGGACATGTTTATTAACAGTGATAGTTACAAATGAGTGCTCATTTGGAAAACTATTTCTCTTTAGTGGTTTCTGAAAAAAACAAACAAAAAATAGTTTGATCAAATATGCTTGTGCTGTTATTGCAGACCTTTGACATAAAACCAAACCTGGGTCAAATATGTAACAATTTTATGGCAGGATCAGAATCTGGACTTTATCACGTTTGTTTATACGAAAATTATAAACATTTTTAACCCCATATATCTCTGATCCTGCATTCTGAACCATTTTATGCTTTTGTCTTTTTTGACCATTTCATATCTATAATCCAGATCTTTGGTCCTCTCATGTTTTTTTTGTTTTTTTTAAATTCTAAACAACTCATGAAACACATTTTACATCATGCCAAATGCAATTAAATTTCAGCTGTAAAAGTTGTTGAGTTTTTACTGATTGTACAGAGCTATAGCTTTATAAAGTTGCACAGTCCAAATCTTTGTGAAACGTTACCAGATATATTAAGATTTATTTCAAGCACTTGACAGAAACTGTAAATGTAAGCAATTAGAACATGATTAATTTACGTGACAAAACTAACACATGGTAAGATAAGAGCTGGTAAGGGGACCTTGAACAATTGGCCCCCGAGCTGCAGTTTGGACATCCCTGGTTTTGAGCGAGACAAACTGTGCTCGACCCTTAAATGCGTGATAGGGATTGTCGTATGCGCATTGGAGTATAGTGTGAAATTGTAGAAAATATCCATTGAACAATGTCGTCATAGATTTGGAAATGGGGCAGACTTGTGAATTATTGTGAGTAAGCAGATAAACTTCTTACAAAGCACGCATTTGATCAGGGCAAGTACTGCCACCCAGGGCCGAAGCCAGGATTTCAGATGGGCCAAATAATTATTGGCTGGGCCTTCAATTCCAAAAAGTTAAAGGGACTGTAAGAAATTTCCATGTGATAATGGAAAGAGTCTCATATCTAGATATAACAGATCATAATCTCCAATTTAAAAAGAGATTATGAGTGCCAAAACAGGTTATTTCTAGATGCTAATTCCTAGCTTTCTGATCAAGACTGGACAGGTCAGATTGGGCGGATTGATTTACGCTGAAGTCTCCACAACAACACCACACCAGCTGCCAAAGTTTAGCAGAGAGAAGAGAGTTTTTCTCTGCTGAAAATGTTGTCTGAGGTTTACTTAGAAACAGGAACTAGACTGTCTGACAGAAAAGGGACAGGAGAGCAAAATAAAACCATACAGGAGAGTGACAGAGCACGAGCTAAAGGCTAAAACACTTTCTGTGATTCCTCTCCATGGTACTGACATAAGACAAGCACTCTAATGCACAATTATCACATTAGACAACAGGTGCTTTTGTTTCATTACACTTTTTGTTTAAAGACAGGTCGTTCAGGAAAAAAAACATCCCCCATTCTTTCTTTGAAGTGAGTTTATTAAAGGGTATTCAAATGTCATCTGAGTTCTTCAAGTTTCAATATAACACTGACATCAAAAGTGGACAGATTGGTGTGAATGACTTGAGTTGATTTTCACTGATTCACCACAAAGGTACAAGATGGCCATTTGCTGTCAGGTATTCGTTTAGGATTATTAAAAATCTTTTGTTTTGAGAGTTGAACACAATCCCTGGGAACAGTTTGTGACAGTAATGAATCCTACATCTGCTGCGGAAAAAAATCCAGTTATCATCCATGAATGTCATCCCCTCTAAACAGTGTGCATCATCTTATAAACCCAAAAAACACCAAAAAAAGTGACATGTAATATGTATATATGTATCATAAGAAAAAACAAATATGTAAGTTAATCTGAACAGTGCACTTATAGTAGTGAGGTTGGAATACTTGATAAAAATGCAGCAGTTTGAGTTGCACTGAAGTTGTTTGCAATAGAAAAGCTCGTTGTTTCATTTACTGTTTAATATTATTTTGATTCTGCAGAATTCAAATAACAGCGGTCGAATAATGCTGGAAATGAACCTTTCAAACCATTTCTCATAAAACCTTGCTCTCACAATAGCACTACTGTGCTTACTGAGTGTTAATTTGTACTACTATAAAAACCAGTGCCTTGATGACATGACATGAGATTCATTTCATGAAATTTTTAACTAATCACAAGATTAATGCACACTTCACATTGTTAAGTTCATGTATGAAACCGTGGATCATTTGTTATTAAGGCATAGAAGTGTAAAAGGTTCAGAAATTGTATAAGTTCACCAACTGTGAACCTGGCAGAAACTATCAGTACTGGTAGATCATCAGTATCTAATTTTGCAATTGTAAAGACATTTATGATGTTGTAGAAGTAATTCTTTCAAAAGAACATCACAGGAAAGACGTTAAACAGACGTGGACAGAGTTATTTAGCTTCCCTTTAAAAAGGGCACTACTCAAGAAATTATATTTCTGAATACCTTGTCATTTTGTAGTTTCACCACCAATTCTTTACGTGCTGACTTCACTAAATAAATCAGTTGTCATGTGTCTAAATGCTCTTTGTCGCTTGGCATTCAATAGTCCTTGAGTAATTTGGATCCATTCACTTACTCTTTTAGTTAAATTACTGCAGTAGGTACTTATGATCTCCTTTTTCTTTACCAATGCAAAAAGTCAGTTTTTCCTGTTCAGAAACAGCGCCACGACAGGCACTCACACATATTTCTGAATAACAACTTGAAATTTCATCGTCATCATTTCTTGTCAGGGTTGGACCTTTTCCAAATTGCTAAAATATTTCATATAACACTACCTAAAAGCTATGCAGGCAACATCATCTAACCTCTGATTAACTACAAGTCATCTGACTTAAATACAGGAAAAAAAAATCACAAACATGAGAGAAAAAAAATAAACACTGTAAACGTTAAAACAAAAGATAACTTGAAACACAAACAGCAGAAGTATTTCGGCACTACAAAAGATAATAATCAAGGAAGTAAATTTCTTATTGCTCGAATAAACTTTTGTGACATTCTCCTCTTTGCTTTCTGTAATCTTTGGCCTCAGGCTGAGTGCTCACCGGGCATTTGTTTCATAGCAGGAAGTGCTGCACTATTCCTCTACCATTGCTTAGCAGCTATAGTGCTGAAACACACTTCGAAGACATCCAGTTTCACACAAGGGTTGGATCAGTTTGACCCTCACATAAGTTGTGTTCAAGCTGCTGAATGCATAGTACCTTCCTCTCAGGCACTGCTTTCTACTCAACCGACAATCAAAGGCCAACTCCCCGGTGGACGCCCAGCCGTGATCCCCTGTCCATCAGCCCTCTGATTTAGTCAGCTGTGTTTGGGGAAATCCCACAGATTCACAAGCTCCACTAAGGATCACACCTGACACCCTGGCACCTGGCAGGCCAATGGTACTTAAAATCACAGGGCACCTCATGGTACATCAAAGTATCACAGTGTGTAGAGATATGAGGCCAAAGCCTGTTCACAGTGTGGAACAGCCAGAGTTTCAGGTCTTGATCTCAGCCAGCCCCTCATACCGTTCCGCAGGACAAAACGACTGGGTGAAAGGCAAAGACCATGTCAGTAAGCAGAGTAGAGAGAGGGTGGAAGAGTTTGTATCAGTCCATGCTATGACTTTGTTTTATAAATGTCTGTCCAATATTTTGTCACCCCCAACTCTACTCTTCATACCAAACACATCCCTTTAAATTTCTCTCTCTTCAGGTAGCTCCTGTTTATCTGCCAAGTCGGAAGCCTGTGGTGCCGTCTGGACCGGTGGGCTGGCGGATGACATGATTGTTTGGACGAACTTGTTCTGACGGTTGCTGCCCACTCATCCTCGCTGGCCTAATGATAGAGCAAAAAAAATTAAACTTAATTAGAGACCACTACCATTTACATCAGGGTCGTCAGCTGTTCGAGCAAAAAGTCAAACTGAACATTGGACTTGCAGTTTGTTAAGATATACCTGTCCTGGCTTGAATTGTCCTGAGGGGTTTCATCTGAAGAGGCACTACCCAAAATCCTTCGCCGGGCTTCTGCGTACTCTGCCTCCCGTTGGGCCAAAGATTTCATCTGCTGAGATGGTCGATTTGAGGATCCAGGATTTCCTGCAATCCCATTATTTGAGGGACGTTTCAAAATTCTGATCTGTGGTGGGGGTGCTGCAGGCAGAGAGTCATCCTGGATTACGATGGCAGTCCGGACAGGTGAACCAGCTGAACCCAAGCTTGATTTCCTGTACAGGGAAAGGGAAAAAAGGAGAGAAAGAAAGGTGAAAAATACTGGAAAATCACTGGATAGATTCCTTTAATGAATGTCAAATAATATCTTTTTTGCTTACTTTGCCTCCTGATTTATTTTCAACTTTGCCTCAAGTCTTCTCTCTATTTCCTTAAGAAAAAAAAAAACAAACAAAAACAATTTTCATGTCTTTAATCACATGAGAGAGAACAGTGAATAGAGTAGGAAATGGGGCTGGAGTGGGGAGTGGTATGCAGGAACAGGCCACTGGCTGGACAGGAACCCAGGCCACCCATTAGTTTGGAGAACGAACCTCATAGGGCACAACCCAGACCACTTGGCCATCTGTGCCAATTGATCTGTCGTATTCATGACCTGTGCTTAAAGTGCTATATTCAAGCAGAAGTATATTAACTGAACTCTAAGATAAGCAATTACAAACCAGCAACAGGGTGGGCAGATTCATTAACATATTTTCCTGTGTTTATGTTCAAGAAGCTTTTGCAGTGGTGGTATATTTATTTTATGTTTGATGTATCCTGATACTTTAATTAAAATTCTTCCTTCAAAGTCGATATAACAGATAAATTGTGCTTTCCTTCATATGTGATTACACTTTACAGAAGCCAAGATTTTGGTATACTCTTAGTTGGAATAAAAAGGTTGAAGAATGCAACTGGAACTTCGCATTTCTTTATCAGTTATAACTTAATGTATAGTCACATGCAAGGTAAGGTAAGAAATGTAAGTCTAATTTAAAGATAAAAGAATGATGCTGATAGTGACTGATAGAGTAGCACTTGAGCTTACAGACATAGTTCTACCATTCATCTAATCTAGGAGAATTTGCTAAAATGGAGAGCCAAAAATTGGCTGGGATAGACTTCATCCAGGCTTCATCTTGAACAGGATTGGTAGAAAATGAATGAATGAATAATGATTCCACACCACGTTTTATTGTATTGTAAGTATTTGCCCTAATGCACCTTGTCATCTCTGCAATGTGTGGATCTAAACAGTTTGAGCCTAAGCAGGATGTAGTGCACTTTCAGAAGAACTGGTAACTATTTATGGTGAACACTTGGGTTTTCTAAGTCTGTGCTTAAAAAGTGCGTCTAGCGTGTGAATGACATGAATCCGTACTCAGAGTATTTTTTTCCCCAACAGTGAGGCCTGTGAGGCTCATTCAGGAAGACAGACTTCTTAAACTAATAACATGGTTATGCATTCAAAGGACGGACACAGACACAGCATGGCCGGGTTTCGTATGCACCGTAAACTTTAGAAAGTTTACGGCTTTGTTTGCAATAGTGCGACGGCAGAGTTTTTCTCACCCCGCTGTCTGCTGCCTCTTCCCAGCTCTCTGCAACCTCTTCATCCTCCATGTTTAGCAGGACTGCTGGCTGGTTACCTCTTTAGCCCCACTTCTTTACTGTTTCCCCATCCACGCGGAGGCTCCGGACAGTGGGGTCGAGCTCAAACACGCCCACTGGTATCTTTGTAGCTCGGTTTACTGTGTGAAGATGAAGGCAGAACTGACAAATCTTGGAAACGCTGCCCTGGCCGTGTGTGTTAGCCGGATAGCTCTCAATGCTCCACTTCTGAGGGCAGACCCTCGCCTGCTGCTGCTGCTACTTCAGATTTGGCGACACGTCCTCCTCGGTTTACCAACTGCTGGCCACAGGTTGCGTCCAAACACGGCTCCCTTATAAAAAGAAATTCATAAAATTGTTCGGATTGCTTTAAATCGCGTCTGGCTACGGATTCACATTGGCTGTCTGTCAAGTTTAACCGTTTGGTTTCCTTGCGTTAGACGGCAACGGAAATGACGTTAGACTGACGTTAGGGCAAGTGACGTTACCTTAACAACGTTAGCCTTCAGCTACTAAGAGAAAAAAAAAATTGTCAAGAAAGCCCATATTAAATGTAGATTAAATAAACGCCAAGGACGAAGCACAAAACAAAACTATGGAACCCCAAAAGAGTCATAATTAAATAAATAAAAACAACATTTTGATGAATAATAGAAAAATCTGTAACATGAATGAATATGAAATATGTATCAACAATTATTATTCCTTTTAAAATAATATATTTGAGTACTCTTAGCATTGTAGTATTAAGCACTTCAGTATTTTATCATTAAGCATTTTAGCAAAGCATTACTTATTATTTTTATTTTTTCTACTACTTTAGTAGCCAAGCAATTTGTTTTCTATTTGTATTTCTAGATTCAGGATTTTTACATTTCAGGCAGCTATTTACATTGCAATACTTTGTCTACAGTTGTTCACTTTGTTTACTGCTATATGTGGTTCTGATTGTCCCGTGGGGGTATATACAATTTTTTGAATTTGAAGTTCATGTAGAATCAACTCTATATCCTGATCAGGAAAACTAAAACTGTCCCTTTGTGCACAAATTCTGGCTATTCTGTATTTCCACCACAGTGTACAAACCAAATTAAAAATAATAATAATTGGACAAAAAAAAAATTGTCCCTAAGTTCACCAGAAATTTGTGATGTCAAAATGGGGTCCCAGCCAAAAGAGGTTGGGAACCACTGATTTAGAGAATGTTTTTGCTGAGCATAATATTGAAAGCAGTTGGTGCGCTCAAGTGTTTTTGGGAGCACCGGCAACAACATTCTTGTACAGGTGCTGTCCTGATACATTTAGAGTTAGAAAAAGGAATATAGGATACTGACATGGTGTCTTCAAATTTCTCAATCCTGCTCTTTTAAGTATTAACAAAAAGAATTATTTTGTGTTCATGAGGAGTCGGATTAAATTTTGCAAAACTTCTTATAAACTTATATAACTTTCTGATATAACTTAAAAATAGTACAATGCTCATGGACCTCATAATTCAAAACTAACCCTGCCAATCCCTTAGCACAATGCAGAATAACTCAAGAGTCTCCTGCTGAACTGAGTGGAACTTTTAACACATTAGCTTTTCAACATTGCAAAATGTTTGCTGTTTCTGTTTCTATTTCTCTGAACAATGAATTACCCAATGTGTGCACGTTGCAGCAGATTGTTGAGGATGAACTGAATTTACTGGTCTGGATTTGCCTTTCAGCCTTTCAGTTGAAATTTTGACATGTCAAAGATATGAGGAAAAAAGGAACGTTATATGATAAAAAAAAAAAAAATTCAAAATTTTGGATAAAAAGCCAGCATATTGAGATAATAATGGCAAAGATTTCAGTAAAAAGTCAGTTATGAGACAAAAAAGTGAAAAATTCAAGAAGAAAAGTCAAATGTTGAGATAATGTCAAAACTAAATGACATAAAGTCAAAATTTTAGAAAAAAAAAACAAATAATAAGATAAGAAATGGATTAAAGCCAAAATCCTGAAACTGAGACACAATTTTGAGACAAAAAGTTTAAATCAGATGATGAAAGGTCAAAGTTATGAGATCAAAGTTGTAATTGTTACACTAAAATTCATAAGTTTGAGATAATGTCAAAAATATGTGATATGAAGCCAAAATTTTGAGATTAAAAGGCCAATTATAAGGTTAAAAGCCAAAACCTTTTGAATAAAAGAAAAACTTATGAAAATAAAGTCATAATTTTAGGATGAAATAAACTCTTTAAGAACAAAGGCAATAGTTTGCTATAAGAATTCAAATTTTTGTGATTTAAAGTAGAAAATTTATGTCAATATTCTGAGAATATAAAGTAAAAAACTTTCAGGGAAAAGTCAAATTTCAAGCTAAAAAGTAGAGCCCTTTAACTTATTAATTCGACTTTTATCTCAAAATTCTGACTTAATGTGGGCAAAAAAATCTTTTAAAGTCAATTTTCCAATTTATTTTTATTTTCATTTATTTATTTATTTTACTGGAGGAAATCGGCTTTTATATATGTTATTTATGTTTACGTTATAGGAATTGTCACTTAAAAAAAGAAGGGGTGTTTTTTTAATAAATGTGTTATGAAGTTACTTTGAGGTCTTTGAGTATCATTGTTTTCTGTATCTCTAAGAGGCCGGGTAGGGAGTCTTCTTTTAAGGTTTTCAGATTATGGTCAGATTATGGATTTGTTTGCTTTATTCCGAAGTGGCCGCGCAGGGTAATTTGCTTTTTTCATTGGATACGACACTTACCTCCAGCAGCTGCTGGGGGGCGAAGTGCTCGGTGTACGGTGACCCAGCCCTGGTACCACAGTCTGACGGCCGCTACAGCGTCGCTGTGCTGCGGAGGGAGGACGCTGTTCACAGAGCGAAGATGGCGACTGTTTGGAGGCTGCAGAGACACCTCCGGAGCTGATACCGGGGGAGGAAAGGAAACATACATACTATCCGTAAAAACCACGTCCAGATTAACGGTAGTACAAATATTACGACTGTCGATGAGTGGAATGGTCACAAGTGGTGTGGAGCGGTATCTGAGCATTGAGGAGCTTGTTAATTACTGCACACAGCCTGAGCTCCAGCGAGTGTTAGCAAAGATTATCAGCAACAGCAGACAAGACTGTAGATGTCAGCTAGCTTTTAATAGGATGTGACAGTAGCTGGGAATGTTGTTTGTGTATAATGCTGTGACTTATAGATTCATACGACGAGAAGAGTTTTCCGCCTTTGTTGAGGGTTTTGAAACACGCTGGTGATGTGCCGCTAGCTGCTGTTAGCTCTGATGCTAGCCGTTAGTTAGCCGGTGCTAGCTCCTATTCATCAAAGAAGAACACACGTTACATTTGGACACTCGTTACCATCCATCGCCTGTTTGTTATCAAGACAGATATGTGAGACAATCCGTCCATCGTTCGACCGTGTGACTTGAACCTGCTGTCCTGATCTTTTTAACCGTAGTTCCCCTAGTTTTAAGGGATAATCAGCATTAGCAGTCCGGCATTTCATTTATTAAAATATGGCTAATGATAAAGCAGGGACGTGATATATGGAGGGGCCAACACCTCAGTCAGTCGAAAGGGCACCACCCGTTTCAAACAGCAGATGTCACAGTTAAAAGTAGTTAACGCATATGATAAAATTTTATTGTGATTGCAGCTCTCTGGTGTCATTGAGTTTCCTTGACCGGACAAGCTACACTCGCTGTGTCAAAGACTGTTTTATTTGTTGTATTTGCAATTAGAAAATGTAGGTCAGACGTTAAATGGATGGGTCTGCTGGTGAATATGGCTAATATTAGCCCTTGCCCAATTATAGGTAGACATGCTCCTGAACATCATCAACAACAGAGCGTATATTAATAGCACATCTTCTCATGTCTCAACAGACAATAATGTCCCATTCTCCTGACAATGAAGATGGATGCTTTGTTGCCATGGATACAGAGGACGATAGTGCAGAGCCTGCTGGAATAACAGAGGAAGTAGACGCGAAGATGGGGTCCTGCCTGCAAGAAGGGAACATGGACAGTGGTGCCAAAGGTGAAGAGAGAACGATGGTGGAGCTGCCAGAGGAAGTTCTAGAGTACATTCTCTCCTTTCTCTCACCTTACCAGGAGCACAAAACAGCTGCACTAGTCTGTAAGCAATGGTATCGCCTTATCAAAGGTATGGCTCTTTACTGCACAATTTTATAAAAGCTATCTTAGATAAACCAGTCACAATTATAGACACACCTCTGATAAAAGATGTAATGCCAGTCAAAAAATGTCACTAATTTACCCTTTATACTGTTGAATCTTAATAATGTTGTAAGTGGATCCCCAAAATGCAAAAAGAAGAAATGGGAGTGAGCAATTTATTGCAAATAACTAAACTGAGAGAGGTTGGTCATCAGATGAACAAAAGTTTAAGACCACAGCTGAAAAAAAAAATACAAAAACCCCACCAAAAAGGAAATGAAAATTTAAAAAAAGCACTCAGAATTGATTAGCTCCACTGCGCTTGTCGATCACTTTCAAAACTAATTTCAGCATGCTTGATGCAAGTGTTTCCAGGAAGCTAGTGAGCACGTTTCTTTAAGTGGTGAAGATGGCTTCATGGACGGCATCCACTTTCTGCATCTGACATCCAACTTTGTAAACTTCCCTCACCACTCGTCCCCAAATGTTCTCAGTGTGACATAGATTGGGGGAACATGCTGGATGGTCCCAAAGAGTTAGGTTATTACTCTGGAATAAGTCCTTTGCCAGGTGGGCATTGTCAACTGCAGTATTGTCCTATTGAAAAAGCCAGTCATTGCTACATAGACAAGGGCCCTCAGTCATGAAGGATGCCCCCTGCATCATCTCTACAAAGCCAGCTGCTGTTTGATGCCCCTACACAAGCTGAATCTGAAGCTCCATTGCTTCATTGAATAGAAAGGCACACCAGTTTGTTTGGTGCTCTCTTTCAAAGTCCAAATGGGCAATTTTGTGGCATTGAAGGGAACGAGGTCTGAAGACATTTTTTGTTATGAAAGGCTCTTCTGTCACAGATGTGGTCGGATAGTTATTGAGCTACAGTCGGCCCCAGTGACAGCATTAACTTGGGTAAAGGACCATCCCATCCCATTGGCTGTCTTGATGAATAGCCAATGGGAACCTTCAACTCAGCAGTGGGGACATTTTTTTGTGTCTGCCACGACTACCACTTGACTTTTTTTATTCCATGATCCTGAGGGTCTTCTAAGAAATTCAAATTGACTGTCTTTGTCCAACCTCAGCAGCTATGGCAAGCTGTAAAAGGCTTTGCCTATGCAGCTCAACAATCCAACCATGTTAAGCATTCAGTGCATTGCTTACTCATTTTTTGTATCACTCTGATTTCTTCTTTTTGGTTTTTGAAAATCTAGTATGTTATGAGCAGAATGGTGAAATGTTATTTAAATGCATAGACTTGAAAGAGGAGTTTTACAATTGTTCGCTGTTGTTTTGTCCAAACTAGGTGTTGCTTATCAGTGCTACCATGGTTTCTTGAGAGCTGTGCAGGAGGGAAATATCCAGTGGGAAAGTCGAACATACCCATATCCAGGAACACCCATCACTCAGCGCTTCTCACACAGTCAGTATATGTTGCATCAACTGTGGAAACAAAATTGCTGAAAGTTGTATTTTTAATGTTGAATACAAAAAGGAGATCTTCAGTTTTTGTATCTGTTATATCAACATGTTTAGATGTAGTTCGAGCTGAGTATCAGATGTTGAGTCCACTGTGCAGCAGATAAGAGCAGTGATTCACAAAGAGTGTAACATTGCACCCTCAATCCATTTTGTTGTCTGAGGTATTTTAACCACACTTATAAATAGATTCAGTCCAGGACACAAAACATTGTTGTGAAATTTTATGCTGAGTCATCATCTTATCTTCACCTTAACTGTTTGAAAAGGAATGAGCTATGATTTCTTTTTTTAGCCATACAAACAGTTATAAATACTGCATTGTGTTTGTGTCCAGTTCAAGTGGTTGAAGCATCTTATGCCACAATAGGACAATTGCCTCTGAGTGAGCTCTATGTATAACCTTGATATCGAACGTCAGCTTTGTGGCAGACTATCTTAGATATATGTGGGCGTCTATGGAAAATGTTTTTTCAGTATGGTCTGGTAACATTCTTGTTCTTAAGGATGAAAAAATACATGTCTGTGAAAAACATCACTTATATCTGAAATATTGTAATCTAAGTTGTGGTTTATATTTTTTTTGCAGGTGCATGTTATTATGACTCAAACCAGTCTATGTATGTGTTTGGGGGCTGCACTCAGAGTAGCTGCAATGCTGCCTTCAATGATCTATGGCGACTTGACCTCAACAGCAAGGAGTGGATCCGCCCTTTGGCCTCAGGTACAGATGATCAGTTAAAGGCAAACTGGGGAAATTTTAATGACATGTAGCTCTAGTAAAAAAGTAACTTTATGAGGCTTTTGCAACCATGGGAGGTTATAATAAGTGAGTTTATACAACTGTCAGATGCTGAGCAAGCTGTGTTTCAGTTAGTGATAAAAAACATACTTGTTGCATTGATGAAATGAAGCTGGAGTGAAATGGAATGTTAAGTAAGCTTCCATTTCTTCACTGGTAGCTTTTGCTCAAATTTTGCCTTTATGACATTTCATTGTATTCAAACTTGTATTCAAGTGAAAATAGTGTAAAAAAACCAAACAAATCAAATGTTGATGCTAAAAATCTTGTTATAGGATCTGTGAAGGAGTGTTATTAGATCATTAAGGATTGTAACACATTCATGATGAATTAAAATATTTTCAGTTGGAGTGTTGCACTAATACACTGATGCACAATGTATGATGAATGTTGTTTCCTCTTCGGGTGACTCAAAACTAGTTTGATATGCACGCTGCTTTGCTTATCAATTAAGGACACAGCATCACCTGTCGAAGCAGACCTCTCGGTCAGAAGTCTGATTCTCTTCTCTGCATGTACATGCAGATAAGACTAGATGCCTGCTGTGACTTTATGAGCAGTGACCTAAGTGCTGCGTGCATGAAAACGTACTGATTGTTAGGGGTACCACAATGTCTGATGCAGACCATATGCTCACCAAAAAGAGAGTTGCCTATCACTTGTGCTAAAGCATGGGCCCAAGTGCCCAGTGAAGCAAGTGTTCGTGTTTTTCCATAGAAATTAAATGATTTCTCTTCATTTACTGTGCCCACGGTGACTGCTGGAAATGGGTACTTTTGTACAACCAAATGTCAGACACCAAAACACCACTTTTTTTCTTTGAAAAGTTTGACCAATTTATGACTTGGACCATGATATTATTATTTGTTCATTACAATACAAACCCTTGACTATAGTTACAAAGTTTTTGTTCAATAATTGTTCTTTTCCTCTTCAGGCTCTTATCCATCTCCTAAAGCTGGAGCAACTCTCGTAATGCACAAAGATCTGTTGGTGCTGTTCGGGGGATGGACTCGCCCCAGCCCATATCCACTGCACCAACCAGAAAGGTTTTTTGATGAAATCCACACCTACTCTCCTTCAAAGAACTGGTGAGAGATGTCAAGTCACTGTGATCACCAGATTGTAGTTTGTGATGCTGTAAAACTCTGACAAGCTTTTCTTTACTGTTTTTGTGTCTATTTTTTCTTTTCTTGTTTTAGGTGGAATTGTATAGTAACCACACATGGACCTCCCCCTATGGCTGGGCACTCTTCCTCTGTGATTGGAAACACCATGGTGGTGTTTGGGGGATCACTAGGAGCACGACAAATGTAAGAACACGCAGAACCTATTTATAGCTTTTCCAAAACAGAGTTGTGTCAATTAAATAAAAGCAGAAAATTTTCTGAACAGTGAATGTACAACAAAGATAACAGTTTATCATCTACAGGGCTATATTTATGCATTTGAAACAAGAGAAAACATACTTGAAATCATAAGTGTGTAGAGCAAAAGTTTTACAACAGCTGTACCACAATCATTTGATGAATGTAACACCTGAGTCAAAAGCCTCTCAGAATAGTGTTTTACCAAAAGATTTAACAGTGATAGCGATGCAAACACTTTTAATTTTAGAATCATTTCAACTTAAGATTTTAAATTCTATTAACTTGAGCATTTTTGTGAATACTATCTGTAGTTTTCTCACCTTAACATGTTCCCTTAACTGATGGCTCTTGACAGGAGTAATGAAGTTTGGGTTCTGGATCTGGAGCAGTGGTCTTGGTCTAAACCACCCATATCAGGCCCATCCCCTCACCCACGTGGAGGCCAATCACAGGTGAGAGCACTAACTCAAGCTGATGATGATGAAGCAATCATCTCAAAAGTGTTGGTACTTGGTAACTTGTTGACTGAGAGCTATAAATAGTTTTTTAAACATGCCTTTTTGTCTTTTGTATTAGATTGTGATTGATGATAAAACGCTGCTGATCTTAGGAGGCTGTGGTGGACCTAATGCAGTAAGCTCTTTGTGGTTTCGTCTTGATTCTACTTAACTTTATGCAAATGTGAATGTAGCTTTTTATTTCAACATTCAGGTAGTAACATTCAGTAATTTTTCTTTTCACAGCTTCTGAAAGATGCCTGGCTCCTTCACATGGACACACCTCCTTGGAGGTGGCAGCAGCTGCAGGTTGAAAACGAGGACCATGGGGCCCCAGAGCTGTGGTGTCACCCTGCTTGCAGAGTAAGTGTTAAGCTTATTCAGCATGTCTTTGTGTGTAATCATAAAATTGCTGACTCATTCCCTTTCCTTTTGTCTTTTATCTCAAGGTGGGGCAGTGTGTGGTGGTTTTTTCCCAGGCTCCATCTGGCCGTGCACCCCTTAGCCCAAGTCTTAACTCTCGGCCCTCTCCCATAAGTGCCACGCCCGCCCCTCTGGGCCCTGAACCGCCTTCCTTGCGCTCCCAGTCTCCTGTTCGGAGTGGGGCTGCCGGCGTTGTCCTGGGAGCTGTTGAAGAGGCTCCGTGCGTCAACGGCCGGTGGGGCACGCTGAGACCTCGGCCCTCAGCCAGAGGAAGTGCCAGAGATGGAAGCCCATCTTCATCTCAACAGCAGTCCCCCTCTCAAGGCCCAGATAGCCCTCCTCTTCCTCCACTTCCTCCGTTGTTGAATGGATCATCCCCGTCTCCCAGGACCAGCCCAGCTCAAGCTGCGTCTCCTCCCTCCCGCCCTCACCTGCCCGCCCCCACGGACTATGGTTGGGAGTCCCCCCCTTCTGCTGCCCCCCACTCCGAGGTGCCCAGCACCAATGGCCTGCATACACCTCCTTCAGGCTCTCCTTGCACTCCTCCAGGAGGAGTGTCTCCTGCTGCCCTTCGGCGAGGTCTAGAGGCAGTGAAAAACAAATCTTCCCCATCATTACCATCTTCATCCTCATCATCTTCTCTTCAGACACAGGGGGTCTCTCATGGAGGAGGAGCAGGTCCTCCTGTTACCCCTCCATCATCCTCCAGCCCCCCACAGGCTGCAGGAGCTGATGGACATGCTATACCCCCTATTGCACGGCGTCTTGGCCATCACCCGCCTCAGAGCCTGAACGTGGGGAAACCTCTGTACCAGTCTCTCAACTGCAAACCAATGCAGATGTACGTGCTGGACGTGTCCCGGGCTAAATCTGCAGGGGTGGTTTCCTGGAGGGTTTATGGGAATGGCACCCCAGCAGCGGTGACAGGGCCACCAGAGACCAGCCTTCACACAGTGGTACAGGGCCGGGGAGAGCTTATCATTTTTGGGGGCCTCATGGACAAAAAACAGAATGTGAAGTATTACCCAAAAACCAACGCCTTGTACTTTGTTCGTGCTAAGAGGTAATGCAGCACCAGGCAGGATTGAGAAGATGGACGCTCAACCCTGTGACCTCACAAGGGATTTGACACACAAGGCCTTTTTCTCATACAGAGGATTATGGGAAAAGAACATAATCAATGTTAGATGTGTCACTTCAGAAATTCACTATTCTCCCTTCTGCCTACTGCAAGCTTTCAAAATAAAACACTTTAACTACACTTTGATAAAAACATTTGATTGAATGAGGATCTGAACACGTGTGTGTGTGTGTAAGTGTGCGTGTGTGTGCGGGTGCGTGCGTGTGTGTGTGTTACTGACTGCAGTGGTTAAAGAGAACAGGTTTCTTGTTCTTCCACAAAAGGAGATCAACTAAATAAGATCTTTGTTTTCTGTGTCTCTCTCCTCTGAACTTTTGAAAGAGGAGAATCCGCAAGAGCAGACCTAGTAACTGGATCAGTTAAAGACTACCTTGCTTTTTGTATCACTCTTAAAGCCTGCAATGTTTACATTGATACTAGTGTGAGTGTGTGTGTATGTGTTCTTGTCATGTGTGCACGGTGGTGGTTCAAAGTTGTTGACTAATGTGTGTCGGGGGGCCATGGTGGGTGAGAGATGTGGCACTGTACTATAAAGCATAGTTGAACAATAAAGGCCTCCATGTCTCCTCTAATACTGTCTCTAAGTTCATTGTGTATGTATGTTTGTTTCTCTAACTGGAGCACAGGATCATATCACTCTTTTTTCAAGCTGAAATTGTAACTGGTATCCAGGTGGATAGGTGTATTTTTGGCTCAGAGGTTAATCACAGCGTGAGAGCCATTGCTACACTGCCCCCAGCTTTTATCTTTAAACATTAGTTAGTCAGAAGTTTGTCATTTTTAAATTTTTATCTTCAATGAGCACAAACAAAACTTGTGCAAGTTCAATAATTTCTCATGAAACTAGATTATAAACAGGTAATATTTATAAGATCAAAGCTCTGTGAATTCTGCAGGACTAAAACAGTGCAGAAACACTCCTCAAGTAGTTATGAATGTATTCATCATGTCATGCAAATGCGCTTGATGAACGTTCAAAAGACAAAACAAAGAAATGTGCCAGGCAGGCAAAAAGTGGTGCACCAAAAACTGTTGAGACTGCAGGATTAGAACATCTGGTAATAAAGATGTTAAATTGTCTAAATTGTTTAAAGAACAATGGTTGTATGAAATTTCCTTGACAGCCTATCCCTCTTTGTGAAGAAATAGACTTAGCTGTAGCCCAGAAAATTAAGGACATCATCAGGTATATTGAGAGATAATTCAAGGACAGAATGTTTTCTGTTAATAGTCTAATGATTCTGCAATTCTACAATTTCATTTAGCAGACACTTTTGTCCAAAGTGACATATAGCACAAGCAAAGATTTAGACTGGAAGGAAAAAAACCTTTGTAAGTGCAATGAAATGCTTGAAGTTGATTGGGTGCAGGTGCTGCCATCTGGTGCAAGAAAGCTCTTTAGTTTTCTTGTTTGGTCCTTAATAATGCACCCAGAACTAACCATAACTAATAATTCAAATCCAACAACAATGTTGTTGGATTATGAGCTTGATGCTGTAATGAGGAAGCAAGATCAATTAATCAACCGTTTAATTGTATGCTGTTAAACCACAGAAAGGATATATCTGAATGTTGCAGGGAAAAATGTACTTTTTACAAGTTTATAAGTTGTTCTAAGGGACATCCATCCTCTGATCTCTTTGAGATCAAAGAGAAAGGTCAGACTGAAAAGTTAAAAGACAGAGAGTCAGCACATGGGGTCATCAGGTGGGCACATCTGTTCACTGATGTTCAGTAAGTTAGTAAAACATCAGTGAATTAATCATATCACATTATGTTCAACATCACTGTAGCATAATCTCATAAGAGCCTCCCCCTTTGACTCAATAGAAAGTGCAGGGGCTCTGAGCTTCATATGTCAAACATAGAATCAGGAATCATTCCACTATGCCATTCCCAAAAGAAGTCTGTAAAGACTCATCTTGATTTTAAGTTCACCTGCTAGAGAATAAAATCTGTGGTTGGTTTGTTTTCTTCACTAAAAGAAAGGATGACTTCGCGTTTTTCCTTTTTCATCCCTCCTGACAGAGACACTGACAAACCTCAGTGTAGGACAGATAACACTGAGCGCCATCTAGTGGCTTTCTTCATGGAAAACAGGAGGCATAACAGAGTCATCCAAAAGTAGCTTTAAATTTTTCTAATTCATCTCATATTTCCTTGGTCAAAGAGAAACAGGGAATGTGATTCCACATTTTTTGTGCCAGATTATCAACACTACATAGGGTGGCCATGAACGTATTCTGAACACCCAAAAAGAGGACCCCCTACCCGGCTTCATGGAGATCCTGCAAAATCATCCAAAGATGACAAAGTAGCTTCATTACCGATACATTTATATAGAAAACTCCTTTTCTGTCTGGAGTTAACATTTTTGTTATGAATACATCAAACAGTATATGGAAGACCATTTCAGCCAGTTGAAAGAGACATGACCAACTGGGTTTTGTTTAGATTATTATTTTTTTTTGCCATATTGAGTTGAGATTATGAGATGAGAAGGAAAACTTTGGGACTTATAAAAGTCCAAATTTCGACTTTTTATTCCAAAGTTTTGAAATTTATCTTTGTACCTGAATTGACCTCAAAATCTGACTCTCTACAAAATTAGATTTTGTTTTATTTCAAAACATTTACTTCAGTATCTTACAACTGTGAGTTTTTATCTTAAATTTTTAACTTTTTCTTATAATTTTGACTTTTAATTTCAAAATTTCGACTTTTTATCAGGAAAAAACTGTTTTATTATGGTAAAGTTTCGATTCTTTTCTTCTCAAAACTCACTCCATTGTCTTACAATTGTGAACCTTATCTCAAAATTTTTACTTTTCTTGCACTTTTGGCTTTTTCTATCTCAAATTTTAAAAAGTCTTGTCTCAAAATTTTACTTTAATATGGGCCCAAAAAAATTGGTGAAGGAGTTGGACTTGGACTTGGAGGACAAGTCGGGGAAAGAGAGGACGTTTTGTCACCTTGGTATTACCTGAACGTGCTCACCTTGTTCCTTATCCTTGTTATCATTTTTGATTCTCGCTCTCTACACCCCCTCAGACACTCCTCCCCCCTCTTTGACCAACCATAACCTTTAACCCAGAGAGCTCCCATTGGACCACAGCGGGGGCAGTTTAGAGACGAGCCTCGTGATTGGTGCAGACTGCGGGATGCGGTGATGTGGCAGAAATACTGAACTCTCATTGGCTGGAACAAGAGACAGGGGGCGGAGCCTTGTACAATGAATGTGCTGAGGACGCGTGTTTACAATGATGGGGGAGAGAGGAAGAATGGAGCAGCACAGGAGGAGGACCACTCGACACCATGAGTTCTGAGTAGAGTAACACAATGAAAGGGATATATGTTTTATTATCGAAGGAAAGCACATAAACGAAGTTTCTAAAAGGTTGTTTTTCAGTCTAATTGGTGCTCTGCACTTCTTTTTAAAAGTAGAAATGTGTTTGAATGAGTCTCAATTAATTAATTTGTACCTGGTTCATGTCAGGTCATCTTGCATATTAAGTTGTCTGATCTGTAAAATGTATGATTTAATGTGGAGCACTTACAATAGAAGCTGTTCTATATCTGTGTCCATGAATTTTAACAGGCTGCAATAAGTGAGGATGGTCAAACAGACAAGAATGTTTCCTGACAGGTTTTTTGTTTAAAAAAATTACCTGAATGTTTTCATTTTTAGGACTCTTTTTTTGTCTTTCTCCTGACAGATTATCTGTCCTGATGCGTGGGATGGAGCACATCTACAAATGCTTATTCAGATATTTATTTTCTCTTTCAGATGGTGCTTCCCCTGGAAAGACTTTTTGTGAGGGAAGTTGACATAAACCTTTGAATGACTTAAAAGCCACACTGGACAGCAGCACCACAAAAAAACCCAAAGATATTAAATGAGTTATCAGCACAGAAACTGGTTTGTTACTTCACGGTTTCAAACAACCCAGAGAAGTTATCACAAGGAGAACAGACTGTGAAGACCACGGCTCAGGAATGACCAGTGCTCGGTTGCTGGAAACACCAGAAAAGTCTGTTTTTGGAGCCCAGTCTTCCCACAGGATGGCTTCGACTGTGTCTGCGGTCCCTAGAGGTGTCTATGGCCCCTCACCACCTCCTCCAGCTGTCTGGCCTCCTCTAGACTTCGCCCTGGGTGCCCTGGCCTGCTGTGCCGCCTGTGTGTTCACCAACCCTCTGGAGGTGGTGAAGACTCGCCTGCAGCTGCAAGGAGAGCTACGTGCCCGGGGATCCTACCAGAGACACTACAGGGGAGTTCTGCAGGCCCTGTGGGTGGTGGGCCGCACCGACGGGCTCAGAGGTCTGCAGAAGGGACTCTCAGTGGGGCTGATGTACCAGGGTGTGATGAACGGCATGAGGCTGGGCTTTTACTCCTACTGTGAAGCTCTGGGGGTCACCTCGTTTCACGGGGGGAGTCTGTTGTCTGGTGCAGTGGCTGGGGCGCTGGGTGCCTTCATCGCCTCTCCTGCCTACCTGGTGAGTCTTATTTACTGTAGGTCACCTGTATACCTGAATAACTGTCACCCTGTGAAATTTGAGGTTACTATATACTTTAGAGGTCCAGCTGAAAAGTATTCCCTAGTTACACCACCTGTTCAGAAAATGCATGTGTTAGGAGATGTGAAAATAGTTTGAAAATTCATTTTCACTGAAAAATTTGATTTGTTTCTCAAAGGAAACTGGTACAACCCAAGTATCAGATCCTTAGATAGTTTATAATAAAAATCTTTCTTTTAATGGCCATCATCCTCTATATGACATTGATTTTTACTGATCTCCATCATTGATTCTGCAGATTTCTTACGCAGGAGATTGTAAATTTAAAAAAATGTAGGCGTTAAAACAGCCCATATGATGATGAATCCTTCTTTTAGTAGAGGAGATTTGTAATTATGGGTTTAGCCAAAAGATTTTAGTCCTAACCAAAGAGTTACAACTGTATATTGCTTTACACAGTCATGCAACTGATCATGAGATCTCTTGAATGAGTTATCACAGCTTCCTGTTTCTTTTAATCAGATCCTTTAGTCTCTGCAGCAACCAAAGAGGTTTCATCTATTGTGTTAGTCTTTATTATCTCGATCTATTGTAAACAGAACAATATATAATGAGGAATTTGAAATACCCATATGCAGTAAGAACAATCTTTGAACCAGGTTGCACCCGCTGCCCATTTGTGTGTTGGAAAAACCACAATGAGTTAATCAACAACTGCACAGACAAGAGCTCAAAGACAAGACGGCTAATGGTGAAAGACTACACTGTCAATTTTCTTCCAAGGCCAGCATCACATGTATTATGCAGAAGGTTCCAGCAGAACACTATTCCTGCAAACACATCATGATGAACACCTATGTATCTATTATCAGACCATGTTTGTCCTTGGTGGGTTTTTAAAATCATGATTAAAAGCCTAAATCAGTCACTGTAACCTAAAGTTGTTCTTTACAGGAACATAACACAAGCGTTGTGTCAGCTATTTAAACAGATCTGCTGGAAGGACTTTAGTAGAGTAAGATTACATAATTATTTATATATACTACAAAGCTTATGCAATGCTGTGCAGCAAGAGATGTTCAGAGTTCACTCACATCAGTCATACTGGACAAACTTTTTGCAGTGTACTCAGAAATTCCTGCAGCAGATAATCATTTTACTTTTACCACAAGGTGTGTGCATTTTGTTAGCACTCAAGGTACAGAATGTCCAACGTGTAACGCAGGGTGCAAAATCTACCTTTATTTTCAGAGGTGAGTTTAGACTACTTTTTGGTATTTCAAGTTACAACCTAAGACAACGAGTTACATGCAAGTGGCCAATTACAACACAGCACAGATAGCTGATTTCAAAAGAAGCCAAGACAAAAAAGTCAGTCAGACTGTGAGGTGTCAGTGTCCAGTCAGATTTTAGAGAGGGCATAACATCCCTCTAGATTGTCCCTACTTTTTCTCAAAGTTTTTAGATTAACCAAAGCTTGTCATGTGACATAAGTCCTCTCAGTGTAACATCAAATCATCTGCATGTGTTGTTAAGTAGTTTTCTTTGATGAAAGTTCATCTCTTTGTGTTGTTCCCAAGCTGAGCTTTGGTACAACAGTAGATACATGAAGAAGAAATACTGTGCTTGATTTGCATATTTGAGATTTTACAAAATGAATTTCCTCACAGGAACCAAAGTCAAATCCAGAGCAATCTGGAGGAAATTAAAGCAGGCAACCATCTCAGCCTGTCAAAGAAAGTATTTTCTTGCCTCTGCTTTAAATGCACACTCATTTTTGACAGATGTATTTTTTTTATTAAAATGGTAAATGATTAGAAACAGAAAAAGAAGGCTCTTTGTTTTGTTATCCCTATGTATTTCTATTAGGAAATCTGAACCCAACAAAACATCAGTTTGGCCTGAAAGCAAACAGTAACATGAAAACACAGCAGCTCAGTTTCAATGGAGCCTTAAATGTCCTCAGTCTATTTTGATCCAGTAGGCAGGCCTGTGAGTCAAAGTGACATTGCATGGCTATGTGTGTACACAAACTTGGTTTGTGCGAGGTCACACCTAATCTGATCACATGTAATTTGAAAGAAGACGGGATATAACATTTTGATCAGCTGTATCTTGCACATAAAGATGAGTAGTATGTCTTTCATGCCTTTTTTAATGGTGCTTGGTATATAATGTGCATTTGCAAAACAGAAGCTGTTTTATTGATTGTTTTTTTTAACTGTTATTATTTTTAAACTCTATTCTCACATTTCACTGTCTTCCATGTACAAATGACCTCTGCGTGTCCCCTCTCAAATACCATGGAAGATTTTGTGGTTTTCCTCTCCACTATCAATTGATATGTTGAAAATAATCTGATCTCTTGCACCGTCATGGGAACACAATATTCAATGACATATTTGTACAGATCTAGGTCACTAAATATATCCTGCATGTTGCACCTCCGGTCTGTTCCTAGAAACATACGAGACATTAATACTGCACGTACAGGGTCCCATATAGCTACTCACTTTGTGCTGCTGGCATAGAGCATGTGGTGGAAGAGCTTGTGTCATTGACACTATGTGAGGGATCAAGAAAAGCATCTTATACATGCTCTGTTATGCAACTGTTGGCTCATGAAGGTTTTGTTGAATATGCTGAATCATGATGAAAATTTGTCAAAGAAGCTGCTGTAAAAGTTTGTGGGACGTGACTCATGGCAGGTAACCTCGAACAGAGGTTTCTAATTTTTTGCTTATAGAGAAATGTTTTGTTCGTAGGTGAAGACTCATCTGCAGGCTCAGAGTATGGAAGCTATAGCAGTGGGCCACCAGCACAACCACCTGGTAAGAAAGAAAGAAGATGAGCACATGAGGGCATCATTAATTACCTTACCTGTAATACATTATGCAGTTTATTAAGGGGACTCATTAAAGAAGTTTTACCACAGTGTAAACATGCTTAAAAAATAACAGAATGCAATAAGTATGGGAATTTCTGCAGAAAATGAATTTAAAAAGACCCCCCACTCCATCGTATGAATTGTAATCATAGTGGTATTATTCATGTCTATATTGCTGCTAAATTGATTATGGGTTCATTGAGTTTAAGTGTCATTTTAATGTTTTTAATATCACTTTAAGGTAGCTTAATCATAATCTTACATCATAGTATGCACAAACATCATACTTTATATTTTTCACTTATTCTGCCTTATGAAAAGTCCTCTCTGTACTGTTAAGGATTGTTAAAGTGTGCTTGATTGCCTCACCTCTATTAGTTTTCTTGAACCAGTCAAGCAGGATGTCTTGTTGTCATTAGCATTTGCACACACACAGTTTAGACATGCCATCCATATCATGGCTCCACCCAAACGTCACCTGACAAGAAAGTTTATTGCAGTGGCCTGAAAAACAATGTTGCTTTCCAGTGTTTCTTAATAGCAAAGTGAAAAATACAAAAAGTAGCAGTCCCATCTCTGATTTTAGCTGGGTTTTAAGTGTGGGATGATGCTTAATCATAATCATTTTCAATATGAACAGATGAACAGATACAAAGAGAGATCAATACCTGAAGCAGAATACCTGACACTAAGTTTTATGCCGGAAACAGACTTCTTGATACTCTTAAAACATTCTTACAAGGAGGAAATGCATAGCTGTATTTTTGTCTATGTGTGTCATTAGTTATTGCCATCACACTCTTCTTTTTTATCTTCCATCTCAGGGGGTGTCTGATGCCTTTGCTACCATCTATAGAAGGGAGGGTGTGATTGGTCTCTGGAGGGGTGTGAATGGGGCCGTGCCTCGAGTCATGGTGGGATCAGCGGCCCAGCTGGCAACCTTCACCTCAGCCAAAGACTGGGTGTCACATTCCCAGGTAGGCGTGTTAAACAGCTGACATTTTTACAGCGCATGGATAAGTTGCAGTCCTTTCGTCAGCAGAACGTCAAGCTTCTGTTCATTATCTTTGTCTCTCATTCCTATCAGTGGTTTAGTCCAAACAGCTGGCCCACAGCACTGATAGCTGCCATGATTAGTGGTGTTGCTGTGGCAGTAACCATGACGCCATTCGATGTCATAAGCACACGTCTGTACAACCAGCCGGTGGATGAGTCTCATCGAGTGAGTCCCCTAAAGTTGTATCTTACTCAAAGCACAAAAGTGATATCTGGTGTATTTTGACTTCCCCTTGTTACCTTTCAGGGCCGTCTGTATCAGGGATTTTCAGATTGTCTACTGAAGGTGTGCAAAGCTGAAGGCCCGTTGGGGTTATATAAAGGAATGGGTCCGGTCTTCCTACGCTTGGCCCCCCACACTGTCCTCAGCATGCTGTTCTGGGATGTGATGAGACAACAGACGGTGAAGAGCAACCAGAGCCAGAGCAGGAACTAAAACTGACTGTTTTTGATCATGTGAAGACGACTCTGTTCTGGATATCAAAGTGGTCCAACAACAAATGAAAGACTGAGCAATAACAAAAGCATTTTGGACAATTCTCTTGGTTATTTTATTTCTAAGAGTTAGATAAAAAGATTTGTTGGAGTCTCATTTCTGGTTTGATGCTAAATGTGATAGCAAATTAGCTTAGCTGGTTTTACTGGAAACGGGGGAAAATAACTAATAGCTTTAATCCAAAGGTAACAAGAAAAACTTAAAATACCAATAAAAGTTAACTCACTGATACTATCTGGCAAATCTAATACCCACCACATCAACTGTGTTAAAAATATTTATGCACTGACTGAGACTGTCCACCCAGGACTGTTTAATCTTTTTAACATTCAGGTAGATATTTTATAGCTGTGAAGCTAAACTTGCTGTCCTTTAGTCCAGTTGTTATAGTAAGCTAATTTAAGTTAAGCTGAGCTAAAAGTACAGCAAAAGCTTGATGTTCAGCTCAAAGTTGACCATTGGTTGTCTTATCTCACTGTTTGCCTGGAGTTCAGTTAGAGTATTTACCTGAATGTCCCACTCTTCTTCATTGTGCATAAAGATGACTGATGAACTTTAAAGTACTTGAAGATGGACACAAGCTGCAGAGACTCTTAAAAGCATCTGAGGGGTTTTGTTCGATTTCCTAAACACAATTTTGTTGGTGAATTCTCTGATTTACACCAGGTACCAGATGCTTTTATACCTCAAATGATTTCGTACAAGCTTGAAAGTCTCCCAATGAAAAGCTAAAATGAGAAAATACTGGCTTGTTTTCAATGGACTGAAGATGACTGGAGGTAATATGCTCTCTATGAGGAAATGTGGCTGCTGTCTTTTGATTTTTCAGTTTTCTTCATGACTCAAGTTGCCTTATCCATCAGATATAAGGAAAAAATCTGATAAAAAATGCCTTTATTAACTAACATGAACCACTGGTACTGAAAGCACAGAATGTTGTTTGATATTTTCGTGTACAGCAATTTATCTTGAGTGTGTTAAGCCTTTAAACAGCACTAAGAAGTATTAATAAAGACTTTTTGTATGAAATGAAGCTAACATGTTTGTTTTTGTATGTTTTTGGATGAAAGAGTTGCAGAGTTGATTCGTAAGACTCATTGCAAGCACAGATTATTTTTTGTTTGCTTGTTTAATCTAATCATGGTTTTGAGGTTACTTTCATCAGGAAATGATTAAATTCACTCAATTCACCCCTGACCTTTGCACCCAAAAATGAAGCCAACCCAGCAGAAGGAGATGAAACAGGTTTGGTTTGAGGTTGGAGCACTTCTTTGAGTTCACATTGAAATAAAGAAAAACATGTTTTTCCCATTCTCCTGGATCCTGGGGTCGTCTGACTGGACACCTTTTAGTTTAAACCCCATTGACAGCTTTTTTCAGGGTGAGTAAAATATTTTCACAGTTTTGGTGTTTAGTAGTTTCTCTTACTCACCCCCTGTACTCATACATTTGTGTTGAAGGCATTGTGGGTGCATCTGCAGTATCTGTGGTCTGCAGTTTAATGAGAGTTTACTACTTTATTCAAACGTGCAGGTGAGTTTCATCCACAATAAGAAGAGAAAATGTTCTGACTGGGTCGCAACAGCATTTTTTTTACTAACTTTTTTCTCAGCAGTGACTCTGAGGCTGATACTGAAACTGAAGGCAAACCAAGGTCGTCCTCTCCTAGCAGAAACGTGCGCAGAACCTGGAGATTGGCTCTTCAGTTTTGGTCTCTGGCTGTTGTTCTGTCCCTGGTTGGCTCAAGGGTTTCCTCTCTGATTGTTCTGGAGTTTTCTCTCAGAGCTGTTTCTGCATGGGCATCAGCAGGACTGGTGAGATTATCCAGCACACAAAGCTGAAAACACACCCAGTTAGGCTAGTTTTACCTTCATTTGGCAACACATTGTACCTAAACATAACAGTGACAATAATGATTATGAGCCCTCTTGTATCTATGTAAACTCAGGATGCCAGTGGCAGAGGCCCAGACCTGATCCTGCTCCAGAGCCAGTTCTCCCTGGGCTGCGGTCTGTCCAGCACTATGCTCTTCCTCCATCAGGGGGCTCCACACAGCTCTCTCAGCCTGTTTCTGGCAGCTGTTCTCAGTTGGGCACTGGCAAGTTACAGTCAGGACATGTGGACTCATGTGGCCAAACTTTACCCACTCCACAGCACCGAGCGCTACTGTGGGAAGTGCATCAGCCTGCTGTCCTCCGCACACAGTCTGCTGGCCTCACTTCAAAGAGTGGTTATTATATTCTTTGTTCTGGCCAATGTGGCCTCCATCGCTACAGTTTATGACCAGTTTCTGTCCCAGAAGGATGCTCTGAAGTTTTGGACGCCACTGACACTCTGTTACACCATGCTGGTGGTTTATATTCAAGGTGATTGTGAAAACAAAGGTTGATCAGAGACAGTTCAGGGGTGTGGAAATGGCTTTGGAAATGACCAACTACATTTATGTTAATATGTTACTTTCATTTTACAACAAATAGAAATAGAGACACAAACCAGCCATGTCAAAGGAAGAAATGAAAGAACTCACAACTGAAGCTTTAAAAGGACTAAATGAGTTAGGGCAGAATCAGGATGGTCAAACACCCTCTTTTGCACAGATGTGTATTCCTTGAATCAAAAATTTACAACAATCAAACTGTAAGGTAAAGGAAAGGAAATCAAATCTTTTAGCTAAAAAGTCAATATGCTGAGATCAAAAAGTCAACATTTGAGCTACAAAACCGAGATCTTGAGATAAGTAGGTAAATTTTTTTAAAAGAGTCAAACTTATGAGATAAGTCAAAGTTTTAAAAGAAAAAGTCATAATTTTGTTATTTTGAGATTAAATGTCAGATTTCATGGTAAAAAAGTTTACATTTTGAGTTAAAAGTCAAAATTTTTGGATAGAAAGTCAAAAAAATTTAAGAAAAAAAAAAAGACTTTTAATCTCAGATTTCTGACTTTTCATTTCAAAATTACGACTTTACAGGCAAAAAACAAAAAACCCTTCATTTGTTTTATTTTTTTGTTTTTAACAGGAAGAAATAGACTTCAAAAAGGGAGTGTTTAAAAAAGGGGATCCTTTTTGGGGTTTTTAAAAATATGGTCACCCTGGACTGGATGAGATATTATGGGATAGGAGCCACTTGAAGACTCCCTACTGACAAGCTCCTGCACAGCTGGGGATTCGAACCTAGGACCTTCTTGCAGCAAAGCAACAGTGCAAAACTATATATGCACCTAGACATGACTTAGATTTTATAGGATGAACAGCTCAGTTTAAACTCGTAGACCAAACACATCAGAAAGAAGCACAAGTCAGCAAAAATGCCTTCAAAAGGAAACAAAACAATGGATAACAAAACTATCTGATTTCAAAATCATGTATATGTGCATAAAACATGGTACATGTGACATCTCTCTTTTATTTTCATGCTGCACAGAGGATCAGCATCGACACACTGTTCCAGAGGCCCTGGTACAGACAGTGGTGCTGCGACTGGGAGCTATACTGGTGCTCATGCTGACTGTTGGAGATTGGAGCGACATCCTTCATGTCCTCATCACTTTCCTGGGTGAAGCGGTCTGCCTGCTGCCGTCTCAGGACCTGCTACAAGCTATATTAAAGGTCTGTGTCAATCATTTCTCCGTGTTTCACTCGTAAGCTTCTCTTAAGTTTCATCATTACTTTTTATGAATGTTTGGAAATGTTCAAGTTATGGATGATACTTTTCTCTTTTCTCATTTTAAGGATGAAGAAGACACACAAGAGAGCAGATATATACAGAGCTCCAATCACAGAACCAGAGATGGAAACACGTTGGATGAGAACCAGTGATGCCCCTGAAATTGAAATTTAAACTGTAATCATATCCCTCAATTTGTAAGATGTGTCTATACTCTCTAATAAAACAACAAGAGGATTACAAGTGCTTTATTTTATAGCCTTTAATGTCAAACAAAGGGGAGGAATTATTGCAGCGGGGTTTTTTGTTGTTGTCAGTGTTTACTGTATGACTATGGAGCTTGAGTAAAAGTAAATATATATGGGGGTAATTACCTTCTTTTATTGAGACAAAATTTATAAAATTGGAAATACATTGAAGAGACTACTGCACTCCATCACGATCAGGATTGAGAAACGTATTTCATGTTTTCAACTTTTTTATCCTCAAAAGAACGCTTCAATCCCTGCGTATCTTCACCAAGTAGGAGTCAACAATCTCTCTCCCATTGTTTCTCTTCAGTATGTTTCTCTTCTCTTCCTCCTTTTGTTTCTTTCTCCTCCTTCATTTCCCTCCATTCTCCCTCCATTGAGGCCTTTGTAGCCCTCAAAGTCAAAAAACTTGGGATAAAAGCATGTCTTTCTATGTGGTGTTGGTTAAGTAAAATGGAAATTCATGCTGTAGCAGCAGTAAAGAGGTTCAGAGAGTTTAATGAGGGTTTTGGCTGTGTTTTTGGAGGAGGCGGAGCTCAGAGATCTGGGGATTGTGTCATCAGTAGGCATGCTCCCTCCTGCAGCCGTGACATCACTGCAGCATTCCTTTCCTCGGAGCTGGAACAACAGAGACCCCCATCACTCTCCTCATCCCCGTCTCCCGTTCCCCCCCCCCTCTCTCTCTCTTTCTCACATTCCTGACTCATTTTTTCACTCTGATCCACATTGATCAGCAAAGTTTTATGCAGCTTTTAGTCCCCATCTACCAGTTTCAGACCACAGAAACTGTGGCTGCAGAAAACTTATCGCAACATTTGCTGATTGTTGGACTTGATAGTGCTAAATTACTTACTCTATAGGGGGGGAGCAGCAGTTCACAACAAAGTCGCTTTTTCATAGCTTCAACAGGCATCACTCATTGCCTCCGTCCTCCTCTCCTAATAAACCAATATCTCTTCTGGCACAAAGCTTTGATTCATTGCACTGTAGCACTGCTGCTTTTTTGCTGTGGCCTTATGAGACTCTGATGTGGTCCACCATGTATTATCAGACAGACCCGTGGCACAAATGGAGGCCATGCCATGTGACACTGATAATGAGGAAAGGTCAAAGTGATCAAATGTGTTTTCAGGGAAGGGGAGAAGAAAGAGAAGAGAACAAAAAAAGAATGGAGAGTTGGAGGTCTGGGGTGGGGGGTCGAGAGAACAAAGCTGACAGATCAATGAAAAAAAAGCTGCACAGGTGAGAGATGAGATGAAGAGTTGGTGGAAAAGGCAGGTACAGTCACATCCTACTGACATGTTCAAAGATAAGTAAGATGTTGTATGCCTCCCCTTCAGGGCAAAGACCTCAAAAGACTTTATGATACTGTAAATGATATTTGAACAAAGTCTGTGTGTGTTTAGTTGGTTGGATTGCCCAATAGTTGAACTGTTTCTTTTGTATGTTTGTGCACTCATGCCTGTACGAATATATATCTGAGTGTCTGCCAAGTTTACATAGTAGATGAATGTGTCATGTTTTTTACTGCCCCTTGCCCAAGATTAAATGTTCACCTTTTACGGTTTGGAGGGAGGTGGTATTGTCATTCAGCTAGAAAGAGAGGAGGAGGAGGAGGGGTCGACGGACGAGTGAGCCGGGGAGAGAGGGAGGGAGGTACAGAAGGAAAAGGAGTGGCTTTCTGCTGATAGTCTCTCTCTCACTCTTTGCCGGAGTAAAACCTTGTCTCTGTGGCAGCTCACAGGAGGGACACAAACCAGACGTTTTGGAGACACAGAACAGGGAAGGAGAGGGAAGAAAAGTTTCTCACAGGTATGTAATGGCAGCTCACCGACAGACCAAGTGGGTTTAAAGGAAACAGATGATTCAGATTTGTGCTTTCTTTTTCAAAAACCAGTCATTAGGGATAATGAAAGCTGTGGGTGTGTGAATTTACCTCTCTGAAGGGAGAGTTAACACACCCACAAAGTTGGCTTTAGAGACTTTTACTGTGAGATAAACATTTTTGAGATTATAGGGATAAGATGTTGTGACTTGTTCTGCTTTTTTTTCTTCTTTTTTTATTGCCTCTAAAGACCTAAGAATGTGTGAGGTTGATGATGGGTCTCTGTGTCACATTATTCTGTTTAAACAGGGTTACGAAACATTAAATCATGCCCTTTATCTCAAGTCTCGATACATGATCTGTTCTCCTGTCAGGCTTTAGGTGGTGTTATACAGTCATGGCATCAGCAGCTGTGCCAAAAAGGATGGTGTCTTCTGTCTTCATCACCCTAGTGACTCCTCATCGAGCCACTTTAACACAGCAGAAGCCTGCACTCCAGGCCTACAGCAGCCTGGCAAGAGAGAAGCAGCAAACAGCTGTACGAGTCACCCCAAGTGACAGCATCACCGACACCAGACAGAAGAAAGAGTCAGTGTCTGAGTCTAACGGCGGTGCAGACAGTAGAGGTCAGACCCAGGCTGTGGCCTCAGCCCAGGTCTCAGATCCTCAGAGCCCAACACCTGCCCAACCTGGATCCAACAGAGAGAAGCTGCAAGAAGGCAGCAGAGAGGATGCAGGTAATCATGACAAAAAACCCATAACTAATTAATATCAAAAAGTGATGAGTGACACAACTCTATTCAAAAATCATGAAACTGACTCCATCAGGGCCTGACGAACCGAACAAAGCTCTTCGACAGCATTGTTCCAAAAAGTCTGTGTTTTAATCAGATGCTGAGGTGTTGAGGTTCTCCTCTGGCTTTTCCAAGAAACTACTCACTATGAATTTTAACTAAATAAGTTTGATGAGGAAGTCCAGCATAGTAAGAAGTCCTGCATTTGTGGAGAGGCAATTACAATCTTTTTTTGAAAAATTTTCATCAACTTGTATCAAAAAAAAAAAAAAAGTGAAAAACCATATGCTGCAAAAACTGAAATTTACGGGAGACTCTACTCCTTTATCTTATTTTCAGTCTAATCTGACTAATTTGAACAAATTGAATCACATTCACTGAAAAGTTCTGGTTATATCGAAGATTTTTGCCTGAATGGCTTGTAAAGAGTTATAAAATCTACCAATGGGGTTGGGAAAATTTGCTTGTTACATTTTTTCGAAAAAAAACAATGTTTTAAAACAAGAAATTAAACAATTACATTTACTTATCTATGGACAGATTTTCCTACCCTTTACAGACAACTCAGGTTTCATTTTTTATCCTAAATGAGACACTTTTCTGGACTTGTCAGTTAATGTGGGTCACCAATGGAAAACTTGCTTGGGTTTCATTTTTTGCAGCGTACATCCTCACCTCAGTTACAAGCATCTTGGAAAGTTATCAAATGTGTTTGTCAAATATGTTGCTTGTTGGCATTGTCTTTAGATTCTGTGTTTAACTCTTAAACATGCTGGATCATTGAAGTATTGTCCTCTCGGGTTGGAAACGCCAGAGTATTATCAATACATTCAATCAAATTTGAGTCTCCTATTACTTGCAAAGCAATAAAACATGCTAAGAACAGTACAACCCTTAAGCTGTTATTTTTCATGTATTCATTGAAATTGAATTTTCCACTGTTTAAAAAAAAAAAAAAAAAAGATTTATGTCTGAGTAACTAATGAGTGAAATTACCTCACTGCAGATTCCCTCCCCCCTCCTCCTCCTCCTGCTACCACCACTGCTGCAACTTCATCTCTCCCTGGAAAATCAGCTCCTCCACCATCACATCCTGATCAGACGTCTCTCTCCAAACATCTGCCTCCAGGCCAGCAGTTACCTCAACACAAAGCGGTATGCACAATTCTCTGAAAAACTGGTCCCAATTTCTCTCAGAAGACCCTCCTGGAAGAAGTGGACCTTTATTGCTCATCAGAACAATGGATTTCATCAAGTTGTACAGATACTGCTGCACAGAGAATTGTAAAGACTCATCTGCAAAGTACATCATAGGGGGGAAAAGCTGTCCTTTCGATTTGGATAAATGATCAACACCGTCCAGTTTTTTCTTTTGGAATTAGAGCAATTGATGAGTCTGTTGAAGTATTTGTGAGAAACATCTACTACAGCCTCAGATCTGTAGAAACTATCAAAGAGCACAGCAGGAAGTAAGGCTGAGTTACACCAGGAGGTTTGATCAATGGCAGACTTAAAGCATTTTGATGTGATGTGTGTAGCAGAGATTGATGCAAATGATTTTTTTTGAGAGTTGTATCCAATTTCATACAGTCCATTTACTTTAGTGATAACTGGTCTCAGATATTGAAATATTTCAAGACTTCAAGGCAGTAGCCCACAATTTGGATCAAATAATTGACAAAAAAGATTTGACCACAACTTTTGTTAGAGGAACTGTTTCAAGTACGGCCTGCATAGAATCTAAATCTTGTGTCTTTTAATTTTCAGCACAATTACTACATTTTGGTTTGCACAGCTGAACACTTTCAGGTGTAACAGAAGTAGAATTGTTATGAACATTGCATCAAAATCAGTTTTGAAAACATATATAGGTCATTTTAAAATGTGTATGCCAGGGGAGTAACTTAGTTCTTGTTCTACTGAATGACCCTCATGTGCTTGTTACCCTTTTCCTTTTATTTTATTGACATTAACTGTATGCTTTACCTTTTAGGTAGAAACAAGCACACCATCTAGTGGATTGAAAAAAGACGAACAATCCCAGAGGATTCCTCACAGTGGCCAAGAAATGAGCACTGAGAGTAAAGGTAACATTATTGCAATATACACGTTCACTTCAAAACTGCTCCTCTTTGACAAAACACACTCAATATTATGATTACCTATAGACATTTTGTGCTTGTGTACAACTCAGAGGTGTGTGGCTTCTGTCGGAAACCTGTGGCTCTGTCTGAACCTGCGATAGAGGCTTTAAACAGAACGTACCATGAGGGCTGCTTCCAGTGTAGATCCTGTCACAGTGCTCTGGCAGGAAAACATTATTACAACAAATCAGGAATCCCTCTCTGTGAAAACTGCTACCAGGTAGGAACATCCACCAGTACAGGGTACAAGCAACATGTTAAATAACTGGTATATTTCAGTGTGATATTTATGTTAAATTTATTAAGAACAGTTACAGCAAACAACTAGAAACATCCATCTAATATGAGAGTCTTGGTTTTCAGAGTGATGCTAGTTTGCTGCACATGTCCCCAGAAGGGCTTTCAAATGTCTGGTCACTAACAGATGATTAATTTTTCAAAAGTAAAAAGATGCACTATTGGAGGAATGGGCCTCAATGCCGAGGTTTACCCTGCATCACCCTGTCCCCAACTGGTCTCCAGAGAGCTGACCAGGGGGTTTGTGGGGTGAGACACCCCAAAGAGACAGTAGCTAAAATGAAACAGGGTTTTCTAAATCACCAGTGTGAGTCAAAAGTAGAGATTTTTTTTGGCTGGGAATCATGCTACCAGGCTACCCCAAGACCAGAGGGACAAAATACAGCCTATAAAAAGAACCAACCCCCAAGCTATGTTGCGTTTTTTTTCTCCCCAGTTTTAATTTTTCCTGTTTTACCCAGCAATGCTTTTGATATGCTTTTATATTAACTTCTCCTGAACAATAAAAACATGTTTTACAATTATATTTTTTTTAATTAAAAAGTAGGAATGAAGGAATTCAGTAATTTATTCTAGATTGATTAGTGTGATATTTCTGTTTCACAGGCCAGTCTGGAGCTTTGCTGGGCCTGTGGGGAGTCCATCACGGATCATATAATCAGAGCTCTAGAGCGAGTGTACCACCTCTCCTGTTTCACCTGTGCAACCTGTAAACAGAAAATTGGAGAGCAGCCGTTTGCTCAGGGGGAAGTTGGAGAGGTTTATTGCCTCCCAGACTACTACAGGTAAATTCAGCTCACTATACAGAGATTTTGTGTACAAGGGTTGAGCCAGTCAAAAAGATCTCTGTGTATTACAAATTGTCATTGAATCGAATGTGTTTTCCCTATGTATATCTTATTAGAGCTGCTCTATGTTATTTTCTTCCTTGTCCATTCAGAAAGTATGCTCCAAAGTGTAATGCCTGCAACAAGCTAATCATTCCAAAAGATGATGGCACTGACAGCTACAACATTGAATGTTTGGGTCACTCTTACCATGAAAACTGCTACAGATGTGAGGTAAGTGTTCAGAGAGAAAACTCTCTTGTATGTAAACACACAGAGTCTTTTTGTGCTCATTATTCACAAGTCCTATATACTGCGTGCAGGTCTGTGTCATCCAGCTCTCTCCTGAGCCCAATGAGCATGGCTGCTTTCCTCTGGATGGGAAGATGCTCTGTAAAAGCTGTCACATGAACCTGGTATCAGGACAGCACTAACACTGGCGCCTGTTCATGGAGTGAACTTCCACAAAGGGATAAGTGCCACAAATAAGTGGGATGTTCACGGGACCCTAGAATACACACTACACACACAAACATATATTTATATAGTATCTTCTTGCAGAAAAGTTAATTATGGATACCTTTTGACAATATATCATTCTTTCTTAAGATCTACTTATCCTACTTGATCGTTTTGCACTCAGTCAACTCTACCAAATGTACCCAATGTATTTATGTAACTCCAATGTACATCAAACTTTTATTATTTGACATTTCAATCTTTTCTCAATCATTTTAACCACAATACATCTTTATACAAAACAGCTTGAATAAGGGCTAATAAATATATTTTATCTCCTGACAGAATTCAGCTATTACACCCGCATCATATCCAGGTATTACCTTGTGACATACCATTTAATTCTTGGTTTGTAACTTTTATATCACTTTCAACTGATTTGGTGTACTACATTCATTTACCTTTTTAGCTGCAAAGGTATATTCAACCAATTCAACCCAGCTACTCACCAGCAACCAGTTCCTGTCTCTTGCTAAGCTCGTTTAGCTTGATAAACGCCTTTTTCTGTGGGAAAAAAACCCCAACTTGATATCAAAGTTGAATACAAAGATGTCTGGACATTGTAACAGGGTGAATAAACCATCTCAAAGCCTTCATGTTGGACCAAATTGTGGTTTCTTCTCATGCAACTGGGGTTACAATGCAGACGTGCTGTTTTGTCTTTTGCTGTTTTATTACTGTGATTCTCTTTCTCAGATTAACTTTTTTTTTTCCTCTTTTTCTGTCTCAAAGCAACATTTCTATGGACCATTTGTCTATATTATATTAAAAACATACTTTTCAATTCATATTTACATCATAAATCCCCAAAGTAACCAAAATGAATCACTTACTGTGCTTATTTGTGTATTTATTTCAATCTTGTTGTTGCTATCACAAGATCCGATGGAAATATTCAGCAAGGCATACATTGTCTCCCTTTATAATCAAAAAGGTCTTATCTTAAAGTGAAAATAAAAATATCTGCTTATTGCAAGCTTAATAGTCTGGTAATTCACAATTTGATATGTTATTTAATGGTGCATTGTACTTTTAAAGAAATAAAGATTGGTTAGAAATATCAAAACCAACAGACCTTGTTAAGCTAGAATAAAAAAATCTCTTGTAAACCGATAATCTTTGGATTTAAGTCTTACATAGTCAAACTTGCACAAGTACCTGAACACTTAAAGGGAGAATTGCATTGTGTTTTAGTTTTCAGCCTGTGGTTTAGCCTTTAACTCATGCTCTATCGCTCTCCCATTTAGCATTCCTCTGCTCTCTTTCCCCTTTTCTTTGGACAGTCCAGCTCCAGTGTCCACTATAATTACTAAATACATCCAAGAAACCTTTTTCAGCAGAAAAACACAGATCTTTTTCTCACTGGGAAACTTCATCATCCAGTGTGGCGTTGTCATAGAGCCTTTGGTAAGCTGTAATCATCCCGGTTCAATCTGAACTGTCCTGTCCCCATCAGGGAAGCTAGGAGTAAGCATTTAGAAATAACCTATTTTTGTGATGATAATTTCGTTTTAAATTGGGGATTGTCATCAGGCCTACATGTAGAATTGAGACCTTTTCAAGATCACTTAGAAAGTCCTTATTGTCCCTTTGTGAATTTCCCTCGGGATCAATAAAGTTTCTATCTATCTATCTATCTATCTATCTATCTATCTATCTTTCTATCTATCTATCTATCTATCTATCTATCTATCTATCTATCTTTCTATCTATCTATCTATCTATCTATCTATCTATCGGTCTGTCTATCTATCTATCTATCTATCTATCACTACAAAAGAGTTTATACATTTTCAAATTTTTAGATTTTTTTTCTTTTAATTATTCATTAAAGGTGAAGCCAGTGTACAAATAAACTGACATTTTCTTATTTGAGGTTTTGAAGTCTGAATTCTGTTTTTTTAACCTGTGAAACGCTCTCAATCAGCTGAACCTTAGGGAAATGCTCTTGAAGAAATCACGTGCTCTCTGTTGCGTATGAGCTCACGGGTACGCGCAGCACACCAAAAGCTGGCCGCGCAGCTCGCGCCCAAAATAACCAGGAGCAAGGCTCCAGCGCGCGTTCACGTGTTTAGACCGAGGACGCAGCAGCTAAAGCTAAACGGGCATCAGGCTACCAGGCCCAGATTATTCACGGAATCCACCGTCGTTCATTTTGTTCAGGCGGATCTCCGACCGGCAGGGATTAGAAACGTGCGAGATCATATGTGTGTGAAGGGGGGAAGGAAAGCGCAATATGGTTCGGGAAACCAGACACCTTTGGGTGGGAAATTTACCTGAACATGTTCGAGAGGAGAAGATTGTGGAGCATTTTAAACGGTAGGTTTCGCAAGAGTGATGAGTGTTGGCGAAGCAGCGCGGGCTGTGTGCGGCAGCAGAGTTAGCCCGGGCAGCCTGGGACTAATGCTACCAAGGCTAACATTAGCATTTATTTAAGTTCTCCAAGCGAGTGCTTTTTTTATGCAATGCATATGCTCAGATGCTTAACATTTGCGTTTGTTGAATCGAGACGGCAGTAGTGGAACAACTTTAGTCAAATTGTTTCGGGGTTTGACATATTAGGCTAACTTTTAGTAATGCCAGAATGTACGTAAGCGAGCTAGGTTTGTTAGCCACCGAGCTACCACCCAACAACCAACCATTTTGTGGGAAGTCAAGACGCTTACACGATCAGTCCGAGCCAAAAGGCAGCTAGCGTTTGCTCCACAGCAGGTTTGAAAACATTGGTTATATCGGATAAACTCTGATGTTTTCACCATTCGAAGCACATGTAATAATTTCTCCGTTCAACATTTGTCTTGGAGAGAAATTTAGATTCACTCTGAATCCTGAGACCACCGGACTGATAATCGCAAGTTGTTGAGCTGCTTGACGTCGGGAGCCATCTCTTTTCTCACAGTTTGGCTCAGGATCCGTGTGAAGCTGTGTTGAACGCTCCGTGTGGTTTCTAGCCAAGTAAATTGCAGACACGGTTTTGGTTTAGCTTGTAAACAAGTGCCCGAATTTACATTACCCTGACATGCTCTCGCGTATTCATAGAAGTCGGGTACAGTCAGGTAAAGATATTATCAAACCAACAGAGTATTCATCTGCAGCACACCAATCATTAAACCCAGTTTCTACATCACTTCATGGACATATTTCTGGTTCAACAACGGCCGTGTGTTAAAAAGCCAAAAAGATGTGCCTTTTATAGGTTCTTTACCGAAGTATCAGTAATGTGTCAAATCCCAGAGGGATACTTGGGTAATATATGGACTGTGAAGTCGTTAAGAAACCATTCAAAACCACCAATGCATGTAAAAACAAGAGGCACTTCCTTAATGTCAGACAGTTCACTCTTCTGTGGTAGATTGAAAAAAAGGAAATGCGTTCAAACTTAATCCAAAAACACCATTATTACTTCCTTATAAGGTTGGTCAAATACATGCTTATTATTTATCGCAATAAATTTCAGATTAATTACTGTGAGTTTATCTAAGCAATCAGATATAGTGAGAATGTGTGTGATAAATAACAGCCATGCTCCACTTAACTTTGTAAGTTGCCAGAGAAGTAAGCACAATTTTTTGGATAATGATAATGTTTACAATTTTAGGCATCTTAATTATTTTTGAGGGAGCAAGTGGTTTATTTCGGGTCTTGCATACCTTCAAGGGACCGTAAACTATTACCCGTGGTTATTTTGTATTTTCTACAGAGGGATTCCAAGGCATGTAATTTGAGGCATTTCATCTTATTTGGTTTGCTTTGTATGTTAACAAATGTTGAACAGTGCAAATGCCTAAAACTGGCAATTTAAAAATAATATAAAAAATTGTGATGACAATTTGAGATCAGATAATATGAACAACTACAAATGATCCTTTTTGCCCAGCCCTTCATTTTTGTCTTGTTTTTAATTTTTGTTTCCACACAGGTATGGACGTGTGGAAAGCGTTAAAGTCCTGCGGAAGCGAGGGTCGGAAGGTGGTGTTGCAGCCTTTGTGGATTTTGTGGATATCAAAAGCGCACAGAAGGCTCACAATGCCGTCAATAAGATGGGAGATAGGGATCTTCGGACAGACTACAATGAACCTGGGTCAGTGCCTAGTGCTGTTCGAGGCCTTGAAGACAGCTCCCCCTCTAGCAGTCGAGACGTAACTGGATTCTCTAGGGGCACAGTTGGTCCAGTGTTTGGCCCACCTGTGTCCCTTCACACCAGGGAGGGACGTTATGAACGGAGAATAGATGGGTAAGTGGACACGGCCTCCCCTTGAAATCCAGGGGAATCTAAGTATTGGATAGATGTAAAACCTAAACACATAGTTGGATTACATGTGAGGGAAAGATCCTTTTAGGGGGTTACAAAGTCTAATTACAAAGGTAATTAGGGATTCTTCCACTTTCCATCATGTCTGACTCGCCTTTCCCATGGGATCTATGTAAATTAACTTCACATATTCATTTGGTAAGGTAACTATTCAATTCAAGGTTTGACATCTGGTTTGGATTTAACTTCTGCAAGGAATATCCTGGTGAGTTTTGGATTTATTACATTTTATGAGGAATTACCTTGAGAGTTTTTTGATTTTTTTTTTTAAAGAAACAACTTTTTTTTCCGAAACCTGGGATCTAACCTTGCTTTTTTTATGGATTCACTTGAAACTGGAAGTTATTCCCCGTGAAGAAGGATGTACTTTCCCTTGAAGAATCTCATAAGGTCGTGAACCATTGCTCCAAGGATTCCTCCTCCCGGTTGTCTTTTTTTCTCCCTGTGGGCGACATCTGATTGGACTACTTGAACCACTTTTTTGACAGTGGATACTCCTGCTCTGGATTTAAGTTTTGCACAAGAGGATGGAGAATCTATTTTTTTTCTACATCACAAGAAAGACCTCTGTATGCCATATATGTCTCAGGCTAATTCATCCTAGGAAATTTAACAGAAGGCATGAAAACTTTTTGTCCACGATATGGAAGCTATACTAAGAAGACTTTCAAGATCACTGAGGTTGGATAACCATTCATTTTTGTGGAGCTACTCTTGTATTGTATCAGATTGGTGGCCATGAAGACACATGAAGAGTTGGGATGTATCTGACTGGATGTACTAGTACTGATTTACAACCCTGGATGTAATTATGTAAACCATAGTGTGGATAGGTGTAGCTGCCATTAATTTGGATTACGTGAGTGTGGATATAGCCGTATACAGCCTCAGTCAGGAGAAAAGCTCTACTTACATGTACCAGAGCTGAAGATAACCTTTTCAGAGTGACTTGAAGTTTCGCCACCTGATGCCGCCTGCCGATGTGTACGTCTGCTGAAGACCCTTAGACTATGGAATTATGTCAAGAACTTGTGAGGATTTTATTTGCTGGGGTGAATTTGTCTGCGAGTCAACAATCTTGTGTAACGTGCAACCACTTGAGAGCAACCATTGGAATAAATTTTTGATTTTTTTTCCCGTAACAACCCAACTTTTGAACTATTCCCCTCCAAATACTGCAAGGCAAGACTGGTCCAATTGGATGTTTATTCTCTTCTGGCGGCAACTCTCTGTATAGTCAAACCGGATTGTGTTCCCTGAAATCAATCACCTTTTTTTTTAAGAAAAGAAAAGCAATCGATTTACTTAAAGAGGTCTTATGTTCCTATTTTCAACCACATGTCCCGAAATCCATTAAAAGTCCATCTCTGTGATTATTATTATTATTTTTTGTTTTTCTTTTTTTTTCCTCATCCAGTGACGAGAATTAGTAGCATAACCATGGATTATACATCAACAGTCTTCTGGCCTGGTTGCTCTACAGTATTTGAAGAATAAGCACAGCGCTTGAACTGTGCAAGAGAACCGTTTTTTTTTTTTGCCAAAATAGGTCAATTGATTTTTTTTCTCCCTTGGTTTTTCATTGGGGCTCTCACATTTTGACCAACTAGATTTTATTTGGATTAGTATCGGTAACTTCTTTTCCCAAAAGGTTGGTATTTTTTGCCCTCTACATATTTTACTCATCTAACCTTCCTTAGTGCCTTGTCTGATGTAAGATTTTGCCCTGCTTTTATTGAAAATGAAATTGCTAAGTAGACAAAAATAGAAATTAAGTACCCACACACACACACACGCTTATTATATTACATTACTCTGATCTCCAATTTTAAATTCAGTCTCACTTATGTTTTTGATATGATTATTGTGTTGTTGTATAATTGAGAAAAGTGTTTTTTTTTCTTGCCAGCAATAGTTCATGAACAGTAAACGTCTGAAGCAGTCTTTGACAACAACAGGAGCATAAAGTTCTCAAAGCTCTCGTCTCTCGTTGTAGCTTTTAGTGTTTACAAGAAGAACTGGGATGACAGTCTCAGAATTGGGAATTAAAGATTGAGGGGTAAAAACTGCAGTTGATGTGAAAATCGGAGCAGCACGGATTAATTCCATCTGTATTTCACCCGCATACAGACTTTCGCAGCATTTGATTTGTTGACTTAGAACTACATTTTGAACACCAAATTATTTAATAATTTTGAATACATCCCCTGTACCTTCAACTCCAAAAGCAATACTTCTATGATCACATGCAATTTTTTTATACTTGTTCCTGAAAGTGTCAAGAGTAGTTCTTTAACACACATTTCAGTAAAGACTTGTCTCTATCCTATAATAGAGATCCAGTGTTCGGCTTCTGTGGGTCCAATTCGAAAATTGATGGACGCAGCCTTCAGATTTTAACTTGGTCAAGAAGTTAAAATCTATATCAGCGAGACTTAACCTGCTTATAACGCAAGTTTAGGCACTTGAACTGACTTCATATTTTATCTGGCCCACTCTTGGCTGTTTCATTGCTAAATAATTGGTAATCTTTCAGTTTTCTGCACCAGAATGCAAAAATAGCTTCAAAAGTCAATAGATTTTATGTTGTTTTGTTTTTTTGTTTTGTGAATCATAGTAATTCTCTCCCCTTTCTACCCTGTTCTTCTTTCACAGTAGCTCAGAGAGCCGTGACCGTGCATATGAACACAGCCCTTATGGACACCATGAACGCAGCGGCACCTTTGACAGGCAGCGTCACTATAATGCTGATTATTACAGAGACCGTTCTATGTTTGCGGCAGCTGGCCCAGGAAGCAGTGCTATTGCTGGAAACTTTGAGCCATCTGATCCACATTTTGACTCTAGAATAAGAGACCCCTTTAGTTTGACTAGCTCTTCAAGACGTGACCTTTACAGAGATGATAGAGGCAGACGTGTTGATAGGACTTACCATCACCGTCGAAGCCGTTCATCTCATTCTTCACAGTCAAGGCACCCTTCCCCACAACGGACCACAGGACAAACCTCTAAAACTCCTCATTCCCCTAAAAGAGCGCCTTTGTCCCCCGGAAGGGGCCCACGATCTGGATCCCGCAGCAGGTCTTCAAGCTCCGACTCTGTCAGCAGCACCAGCAGCACAGGCAGCGGCAGGTGTGATATCTATGTGATTAAGCGTCATGTGTCATGTGCTCAATCAGTGACAAACGTCTCAATCACTAACTTCCAGTGATGAGTGTGTCTTGTTTTTTGTTTTTCTTTGTAATACCAGTGATTCAAACAGCAGCTCAAGTGATGGCTCGAGGGCACGGTCTGTTCAGTCCTCAGCTACACATGCACCTCCTCAGTCTATGGTGCTTGATTCAGATGAGCCACGCAGGAGTTTTGGAATTAAAGTTCAAAACTTACCAGTACGCTCCACAGGTGAGTTTTTTTTTTTTTTACATCTAATAGGTAGGGTTGGGCATTGTTTGCAGTTGACTTCGCGGTCAATGAAAGACCGGTCAACGGAGTGAACTTTCTGTAATTTTTGTTTCTCACTGACGGAAATTATGTTACCTCCCAGTGCAAGGGAGTTGAACTTTTGGCATATTGTTCACCTACCAGGCAAAACACGTCTGTAGACTCTAACCCAAAGGAACATGGGGAGGGGAGGGAAGAGATGGAAGCACACCCTGCGGCGGTCACAGGGAGGGGTGTGTGTGTGTGTCCAGTGCCTTGTCACACAGAGCTTTCAGGGAGAGAGAAAGAGAGGTGCTCAATGTGCTGTGCCGTTTTTACAGGACTATTGTCAGAGCTAAACAGACATAAGCTGCCAAATACTCAATTCCCCTGCACCCAGGGATAGTGTAATTTTTAAAAATTGAACTCCATTGACTTCATTCATCAACCAAGACATTAACTTCCAAAAAAGTCCAGCCAAACTTGAGTGCCTCGCACTTGTGTTGCAATGTGCACACATGCATTTAATGTGGCTTCTTCTTTACTGGTGTTGGGCGGCTTCTTCTTAGTCGATGTCTTCTTCTATTTCACCCGGACGGCAGGCATCAAAATTTATATAAACATTCCGGTCGAATTTGAATACTCGTCCTGGTTCCCATTGATGTTTGAGACTACATGCTCAAGCCTACCTACAAGTGTATAAGTGTTCCCAGCTTGATAATATTTTAGAGAAGTCAAATTTAACTTGCACAAGGGACTACCTCTTCTTCTCTTACACTTTTTTTGATTATATAATAATGACAGATATAAAACAATGAGGGAAAAGGTGAGGTCGGTTAAGAGTCATATCATACTTGTGCTTTTTCCGTGAGTCATTCTTTATCCTAGTCACTTTATTATCGCCACATATGCTAAATAATGCTTGGTAGCAGTTATTTTTGGATGTTATCCCATTGGTATACTGATCACTTGCTACTCATATCACAGAAATACTTCTGCAAGTCTGCGATTTTTCTCCTCAAGTTCTTAGACCACAAACTACTAATTTGATTGTAACTGTTTTTGGTGAATACATACCTGAAAATCATAGTCGTGGTAACAAGTACAACAATAAGATGCAGTGTCCAGGGGTGTTTATCATTATTTACATAAGGTTATGTCCAGGTTAAAGCCAAGCTTGAGTACAAACCTTGAGACATCCCTATCATACCTTGAGTAATTCTAAAACAGGCAGATCATCTGTTGCTAATCCAAGAGTACCCCAACCCTCCGTTTTATGGAAAGGAGTAAATGAAAACTGGAGAGGCTTATAGCAGTATCAAAATCACTCAGAACGTCTACATGCACACAGCCGTCCAACCACGGTCATAGCTCCAGTGTAGTCACAGTCAGAAGTTGTATTCTTTATGCGTTTACATGCAGAAAAGAAAACCGGACTTCTGGTCTGGAATGTCTCCCTTTTCAACAGGCGGCACTTCTTCTCTTATGATAATGGAAGCTGCATGCATATCCAGTTGGATGCAGCTGTAGCTCTTTTTGTGTTCTCTTGTCGATGGTCTGTTTCTGTCCGACAAAGCTGTTTAAATGCATTTCAGTTATCTTATCTGGTACTGACTAAGCTCAAAGTCTGATTTCTTAAGCTGATGTAAACATACAGACTGTTGCCCAAACAGTAGCATAATGGAAAATTTATTCTTAAAAACAGTTCTAAGATTAGGATGAAAGCAGATCTGTTTGTTGTGTTATTTATGAAGAACAGCATTGACATTCACTTGTTTTCCCTTGTATAGACACAAGTTTGAAGGATGGACTCTTCCATGAATTCAAGAAACATGGCAAGGTGACTTCAGTACAGATCCACGGAGCATCAGAAGACCGATATGGCTTGGTGTTTTTTAGACAGCAAGAAGATCAAGAGAAAGCCCTCAGTGTTTCCAAAGGAAAGCTGTTTTTTGGAATGCTTATTGAAGTCACAGCCTGGAGTGGTCCAGGTAAGTGAGGACAAACAGACAGTTCTGTGATGAAAACTTGATTCCAACATATTAATGCTACAAACAATGAATAGATGATGGGTAAAACTGAACTGGAGTCATTGTTGGAAAATATATGCTGAACACAAGAATGTCATTAATGCAATACAAACCTTTCCTTACCTCAGAAACCGAGAGTGAAAACGAATTCAGGCCCTTGGATGGACGAATAGATGAATTTCATCCTAAGGCCACAAGGACGCTGTTCATCGGCAACCTTGAGAAAACCACCAGTTATCAACAACTCCTTGATATTTTTCAACGCTTTGGAGAAATTGTGGTATGATGCCAATTTTGCCCTTTGCTTTGAAATGCTTAAGCTTGTGTGAGATTGCTTGTTATTGCTTGAATGTTTCTGATTTTCTGTCTCTTTCTTAGGATATTGACATCAAGAAAGTAAATGGAGTTCCACAGTATGCCTTTGTGCAATACTCTGATATTGCCAGTGTCTGCAAGGCCATTAAGAAGATGGATGGAGAGTATTTGGGGAGCAACAGACTCAAGGTAGTGTTTACACTGAGTAGCAGTGACACTTGAGGCCCAAGAGGGTTAGCAGTCTCAAGTATTCTGTGTATGTAATTTGAATGTTATTGTTCTCCTTTTAGCTTGGATTTGGGAAGAGTATGCCCACAACATGTGTTTGGCTAGATGGTTTGGCAACTAGCATCACAGAACAATACCTCACACGGCATTTCTGTCGCTATGGACATGTAGTTAAGGTAAGTTAGTCACAGCAAAGAATTTGCAGCCATAATTTCGAGGCGCAGTACTTTTCATTTGAAATTTACTTTGTATCTCCTTTCAGGTTGTGTTTGATAGATTGAAAGGAATGGCCCTAATCTTGTACAACAACACAGACTTTGCTCAGGCGGCTGTAAGGGAGACCAAAGGTTGGAAGATTGGTGGCAATAAAATAAAGGTATGTGGTGACTTAAAGATTATATCTTGGATTATTGGCGTTTTTTGTAAATACTTCTGTAAGTTATCTTTTGTTTTTTCTCTTTTTAAAGGTGGATTTTGCAAGTCAAGAGAGTCAGATGGCATTTTACAGATCTATGCAGGCATCTGGCCAAGACATTAGAGACTTCTATGAAATTCCCCCTGAAAGACGGTAAATTTCCTGTTTTGTAAACTGCTTGCAGTTTATAACTTTAACAGCTAAGCATTTCAGAACTTGTTATATTTGTTGGTTAGTCGAACTTTTGACTGAATATTTTTTTTTCAAAACTAATGAATCCTATGAATTAGTTAATAAGTAATTAATTGGGTGATAGAATTAAGTTTTTTCTAACCATACTCTCAATTTACTTTACAGAGAAGAACGCAGACCTCCATACCATGAGTTTACTGCAGAAAGGGCATATTATGAGAATATTCGAACCCCGGGGCTTTATCCAGAGGAGGCCAGAAGAGAATATGCCGCTCGCAGCAGAGAACGATTTCCTGAACTTGAGCACTATCAGGGAGATCACTTTGATCCACGTTACCATGAAGACCCAAGAGACTACAGGGACTACAGGGATCCTTTTGAGCAAGATATTCGGAAATATACATATATTCAAAGGGAGCGTGAAAGAGAGCGAGAACGTTTTGAGGCTGACAGGAGCAGGTGGAGTCCGTCCCATCCAAGGCGACCAATTACTCCAACAGTGTCACCTTCACCATCTGAGCGTGCACCCAGAGACTCTGAACGACGAGTTTACAGCCAGTCCTCTGAGCGAAGTGGTAGTGTAAGCTCGATGTCACCACCTCACTTTGACAAAACAGACAAGACCCTATTGGATCATGCAGGATCTAAGAGTGAGAAGACAGAGAAAAATAATCAGCCAGATCGAGTGCCAGGGGCCGAGAAAACTAAACGTGCAAAAAGAAAAGAGAAGGGTGACAAAGCAGAAAAAAATAAATCAAGAAAAGCAAAGGGCCAATCTCCATCCAACCCATTGCCTGAAACTGAGCCTGAGACTGGTTTTGATGGAGGTTCTGGAAGAGGAAGAGTACCAGACCAGGATACTTCTGAGAGGCAGAAATCTAAGGTGGATAGTGACAGTGGAAATTTATTGTCAGCTGCTCACCATGACCCCGCTAAAAGTGAAAGATCTGAAGGGAGTAAAGGTGAGAATTCTGACTTGGATGGGAAAAATCGTCCAAAGAAACATCTGAAGTCTGAAGCTGGCCATGATGGGAAAGATTCATCGGTTGATTCAGAGCGTCTTGCTGCTAGGAAAAGGCGATTTGCAGACTCTGGTGGAAGGACTGTTCGTCAGAAAAGAGGCAGGCATGAGGAGGAGGATGGTATTCAAACCTCTGAGTTCGGTGCAAGTGTCACTTATTTGAAAGAGTTGGACATTGACAAACACAAAGATATACACCGGAGAGACTCAAAACTTAAAGCTGAAAAAAGTGGAACACAGAAGGACAGTCAAGAGGACCCGAGAGCACAAAGAGAGAAATCAGAGGGTACTTTGGACCCTCTGGAGTCAAAACGTCATCCAGGACACACTTCATCCAGAAGGTTTTCACATGAGGGGATTACAGAGCAAAACAACACACGAGAAGAAGAACACCTCCCTACTTTCAAGTTTTCACAAAATGCTGACAATGAAAAAAGTGCTAAAACAAAGGAAGACCATGTTGATATTGATCTCTCCCAGAGTTACCGTAAACAAATGGAGCAAAATAGACGGATGCATCAGCAACAACAGCAGCGTGAGTCTGACAAACCCGATAAACCAGGAAGTCCCCAAGGGAGTGAAACAGAGGACTTGGAACATCGCAGCCTTGTGCATGAAGTTGGTAAACCACCTGAGGATGTCACAGATAATTTCCCATCCAAACTTAAAAAACTTGACCAGTTTGAAACCGACCCTGGGATAAAGAGGGAGCGTGTCTACAGGAGCTTTAGACAAAAAAGTGAAGATCCTGACTGGAACAGCACCTCTTCTCCAGGACACCATCACTTCTCTCACCACACAGATGAAGACTATGTGGATCATTCTCAAAAAGAGTTGAGCAGAAATGAGGAAAAAATTCACACGGATCTAGAGCTGTTGGTCAAAAGGACTCACAATACCCAAGTAAACAAACCAAACACCCCTTTACTCCATATGGAAGAGGAGCAACAGAAAAGATGGGAAGGCCGTATGAAACATGACTTGTTACCTGACCTGAACTTCTCTAGAAGTCTAGGTAAAAATATTCAACACCGCAAGCGTTTGGAGTTTGGTATCTGGCATGACTTGGAGCCTGGGGAGGTCAGATCTGACCCTGAAGAGGAAAGAGATAACAAATCCCACTCTCCTGTGCCCTCAACATCAATGCCTTTTCCTGATAGGCAAAGGGTTGACAGGTTTTCGGACCCCAAATTGGCACACCTTGAAAGGAACAAGTTCTATTCCTTTGCACTTGACCAAAACATCACACCTGATACAAAAGCTCTCCTTGAACGTGCAAAATCTCTATCATCTTCCAGAGAAGATAACTGGTCCTTTTTGGATTATGATTCACATTTTGCAAGTTTCCGCAATAGAAAAGATACTGAGAAAGTAGAATCAACACCACGACCTACACCCTCCTGGTACATGAAAAAGAAAAAGATTCGGAGTGGGTCTGAAGATAAACTTGATGATAGGAAGGAGGAGCCGAAGCCAGAGGAACATGAACGCAGGGAACTTTTTGCCTCCCGCTTTCTACATAGTGCTGTCTTCGAGCTTGATTCGAGACGACTTCAACATTTAGAGCGCAAACACGAAGAACCTGAGCATTCACAAACACAGCCACCTAATCAGCAAGGGGTAGGAGACAGCGAACTTGACTCAGGGCCAGTTGTTCTCTTCCATAGCCGGTTTTTGGAACTCACCCGCCTACAACAGAAGAATAAAACACCACAGCTGCAAGAGCCAAAAGGAGATGCAATACCCACAGATGAGAAAGTAGAAAAACCATCTGTTCCAGAACAACAAGAATTGCAGTCCCCTGAAACCACAGAAACTGTCATGGAGCCAGAAATTAAACCCATCAGCCCTGTTGAAGAGCTACTTTCTGAACCCCAACTTACACCTACACCTGTCACACAATCTGTGGTCAAGGACTATCCTCAATTAGAACAGAAAAGTGTTATCATAGATCATCTTCCTGGAACATACCCTCCTTCATCCTTTATAAAGGAAGAAGTAAAAGACATTGAAAATGTTGAACCAGTGCAAGATCTGTCAACTGAAACATCTGATCCTGAGCCTGCACAACCAGCAGCAACAGAACCCAAGTATTCAGCAGAAGGATGTAAGCTTTCACCCTCTGAAGAGAAATTGTATAATGCATCTGAGGATGGAAAACCTCAAAGTACAGAAAAATCTAACCAGCATGAGTCTCATGAATTAATTGGCAGTTCGGAAGCAGAGCTAGAGCCTGAAACAACGCAGCTAGAAGAAGTGCCAGAAGCCACTAGCCCCAACCCGCCTATTCTTTCGGAGGAGATGGGTGTTGTCAAGAAAGAGTCCCTCCCAACATGTAAAGCAGTAGAGGAGCCTGAGGACGAAAAGAAATTTCAAGTTAGTAAAGGGGAGATGCCAGTTGATAATGTAGCAAATGATGAGCCAATATTGCAACAGAAAGATAAAAATAAATCGAAAGAATTGAAAACGAAAAAGTCCAAGCAATCCCCAGCTAGAGTTTCTCCGGTTCCTGTTGTTTCTACCTCCGGTTCTGAAAAACAAGCAACACGCAAGAGTGAGCGCATTGACAAAGAAAAGCTGAAACGTGGCTCATCTCCAAGAGCTGAAGCAAAGTCCACAAGCAAATCTCCCATTCATAGCTCAGATCCTGATATATCAGAGCAAAGCATACCACTAGGCAGAGCAAGACGGCGTAATGTGAAATCAGTCTATGCTACCCCAGTTGAAGACGATGCGCCAGTTCGTACTGGAAAAGACTTGGCAGAGTTGCCACGCTCTGTACGAAAGCGGGGATCAGACAAAGATGCAACACAATCTCAAATCGTTGAACAAGATACCCCAGCCCCAACCCCTGCAAACAAGCGAGGCCGTCCTCCAAAGAACCGCAAACAAAGTGAGGAGATTTTAACAGCTAAAGTAGAAAAACCAAAAATGGACAATAAGGACACAGATTCAAATGAATCAGAAAACTTTGAACGAGTTTCACGAGTGTCAAAAGGGAAAACATCCCCTCATGGCACAAAGGGTCAGTTGAATCAGGTATCCACAGTCCCAGGTCCTGGATCAGCAAAGAAGTTGGAAAAATCTGAAGGGGTTGAGGATGTTGATCAGGAGATGGATTTTATGGATGAAGATTCTTTGACCTCACAAGACCCAAGTTTATCTAAAGAAGATCCATTGATAAAAGTGGACGAAAAGAAAGATGATAAACTAGGGTTGAGCAGAGACAAAGATGTTCCTCCTGAAAAGGCCTGTGGGGGTAGATCAAATGGTAAAGAGATGGATCCACAAGTATTAGAAGAGAAATCCATTCCAGAAAAAGAAAAAACTGTGAGAGGAAAAACAAAGTTGACTCGGACTCCCAAGTCCCCTGTCCTAAAGAACCTTAAAATCAGACTTAATGTCACCGAGGTGAAAGATCTTCTTCAACTAGGGGAAGATGAGCCCGGTAATTCAGAGGATGCTTCCAAAAAGTTAAGAGCTGGTGACCATAGTGATCATGTTTCAAGTTGCTCAAATGCCAATGGAGGGGGCTCCAACAGTGAAGAAAAAGGAAATCCCTCCATAGAACTGAAAGATCCAATGGAAACATCAAAGAGCCTGATTTTGCAGGAGCGAGAATTGGAGCAGGCTGTGGAGAACATAGCCAAACTTACAGAGCCAGCTTTCCCAACAGAGCCACCAACAACTCCTGTCTCACTTACGGAAATAAAAAGTGACCAAGAGGAGGAAAAGCCCTCTAATCCAGCAAGTGAGACAGAACTCATGGCTGCTATTGACTCAATTACTGCAGAGGAATCGACTGTATCCATTGCCCAAGCGCCCCCACTGAGTGCAAACATAAGTTCAGAACCTGAGATGCCAGACTTCATTCAGGCTGCCAAGGAAGATGAACCTGAAAGTACACTCTCTATACAGGAAGATCCTGTCCTCCCAACCACACCCAAAAGGGCCCTCAAGGGGAGACCTAAAAACACTAAACGCCCAAAAGTACCCAAGCAGTTAAAGAAAGATTTAAAGGAAGGACTTTCAATAAGTGAGGAATTGCTGTCTCCTACAGAAGATAACACTGTGGTGAGTGTAAAGATTGTCCCCGAGGCAACTCCATCATCAGCAACTGCTGCTGTTATTACCCCAACCACCTGGAAGGCTGAGTCTGAGCCGCCAGCTCTCAAGACTACAATTGTTGACTCAGGTTTAGAGCCATCCTGTGAGGAACAAAATTCAAACCTCAAATCAGTCAATCCTCATTCAAATAGTCCAGTATGCTTGAAGCCCCCACAGGTTCCATCAGAATGCATCAACCCTTCCTCGTCTCCACTTACTAATAGGTCAAATATCAGACCCATTCAAACAAGTAGAACTTCTGTTTCTCCCCCTGATTGGAGGCACCAATCAAAAGAAACAGGACTCTCTTCCTCACCTGTTGTGCCATTGGCATCCAAGGAATACCAGCCTTTACCATCTGAATCTGAAAACACGGAAGTTGTTCATGGTACAAGCGATTTGAGACAAATTCTGATGAAGCACAAAAATCTTTCTGTTACGAGTGCTGCTTCTGTCCCAGGTAATCTCTCCACTCTGCAAGATCACAACCTCTCTGAAAGTAATACCCCAGCCGTTGTGCCAAATAAACCACCACTGCCTGAAAGAATACCAGCTCATTCAGCTCATCCAGCTCCACCAGTTGTTCGACCTCCAGCTTCACTACCATCTCCTGAAACCAAGTCTGTGATCTCTGTTATTGCAACCTCTGTCATCAGTCGTGTTTGCAATCCTCCAGAGCCTGAGGACAAATTAAACTTGAACATTGCAAACCCCTGTATGGACAAGCAAACCTATAGGCCCAGCAAGGATGACTCCGGATCATATCATGTTGGTGATGAGGGTGGAAGTGCTGCACGCTTCATTGTAGACAGCCCAAGTCTTGGCACAGGCTCTTGCCCTGGTCTGAGAGTAAACACATCTGAAGGGGTTGTAGTATTGAGCCACTCAGGCCAAAAAACAGAAGGGCCACAGAGAATTAGTGCAAAAATAAGCCAGATTCCCCAAGCTACAGCAGGAGACATGGAGTCTCAGCAGATAGTGTCCATGCCTCAGATAAAACCAGAACTGTATGGTCACTCTCATTCTGGACTACACAAGGGTCCCTCAGCGCAGTCGGATCATGGGCATCTTGGCAAGACTCAGTCAGCTTTGTCCTCCATTAAACAAGAAAGTGGTGTTTATGAAAAGATGGAACCTAGTTACCAAGCTGGACCTCAAGGAGTCGTAAAGCGTGTCACTCAGGGGAACCAACAAGTAATGAGTTATCACCAAGAGTACATGCCAATGAAGCACCCAAAGAAAATGGACACCGCTGATCATCATAGTACAGATGGCACAAAACCCCCTTGGACCTCTGCTATAAGTCCTGCTATTAGTCCCCATTTGCCCTCTCCACCTGGCAACCATGTGGGTTTTGTTACATCAGGTGAAAGAGCGCCTTCACATATCAGTGGAGTCAAACAAGAACCACGATCTCCTCGCAAGTCAGGCCACCCACACTCACCGTTCACCAAGGTACCCTCACCCATTGGCTCCTCGTCACCAAAGGGCATACCAGTGATGTTACCCACTGGTCATCCCGCTATGCAACAGTTTATTACTGGTGTACATCATCCAGAACAGTCCGTCATTATGCCACCTCACAGTGTGCCTGGAGGCCTGGGCCGAATGTCTCCTCACCGTGTAACACCGTCCATACCGGTTGGGCACCTTGTCCAAGGAGATGTTCGGGTTAATACTCCCCCTCTCTCTGTGATGAGTTATGGGATGCATAGTGACACTCTTGCCTCTCCCTGGTCTGGTTCTATGCAGACAAGGCCCACATCACCCCAGGCTGTAGGCAGAGACAAGGTCCTCAAGGTAAATCCCGGGTCTATGAGGAGTCATGAGGGAGAACCTGAAGAAGCCAGACGCTACCACCAGGCCCCAGGGAGGCAACCTGGTGCACAGCTGAAACCGGAGACATTACAGTCAGATCCTCGTGGACCTTTGCGGACGAATGTCCAGTTGGAGACGTATATGGCACAAAGGGATATGCGTGTACTCCTGCATCAACAGGGAGAGCGCCTGACCTCAGACCCTCATTCCGGACACATTCAAGAGACTCCTCCTCCATCTTCAGCACCTTCCAGTATGCCTTTATCCTTGTCTCCAAGAGCGCATGTTTTAGCCTTAGGTGTGGCTGAAAAGGATATGACAAAGCCTCTGGAGGCAAAGAGGCCACACTCTCCTCTCACAAAAGATGGAATGATGGGAATCAGACAATCTGCGCAAGCAATTGCATCTCCCCAGAGAGTTCAGCTAATAACCCCTGGACCTAGTGGCTCATTCCCAGAGTACTCGTCTATGTACTCCAATCCTAGAGGCATCCATTCACAAATACCAGAGACATCTGCTGGAATCAACCAGCCACCACTGAGTGTCACACCAACCTTGGTAAGTCCACTGAGCTTCATGCTCCACTCTTTCAAAAACATTTACTATACTTGCTTCACTTAGTGCCATCTGAAAGATCATGCATGCAATAATTCCTATAATATTTTGTAAAAGTTATATTTATTTTAAATTCAAGCTGTTTTAGGGATGCTGTTTGTCATTCAACTAGGATTTTTTTCACCTGTTGCCAGCAGTCTAATTTTAACACTTATGTTTGACGGCACACACCAAACTGATTGAGTGTGTATGCTAACTCTGTTGATTACTACAAAACCTGCTAATAACATTGTTTTTTCTAAAATCCTTAGGGTGTAGACCTCCAAGCCAAACCAGATGGCAAGATGACTCAGCCTGTTAATATGGTGCAGTTGCTCACGGTAATTCACAACAGTTAAAACTGTGGTGAGTTTTTTGTGTCTGAACAAGAGCTGGCTTTGTCCAACACATTTCTCTTTGTTTTGTCTCATATTCAACCAGAAATACCCTATTGTGTGGCAAGGCCTGCTGGCACTGAAAAACGACACAGCTGCAGTCCAGTTGCATTTTGTCTGTGGCAACAAAGCTTTGGCTCATCGGTCACTTCCCCTGCAAGAAGGAGGCGCATTGCTTAGGATTGTCCAGAGAATGAGACTAGAAGCCTCACAGCTGGAAAGTGTAGCCCGAAGAATGACTGTAAGTATCTCTTCCTTACAATGTGCTTTGTTTTACTCTTTTGTTGATTGGAAGATACAGAAAACCATTTTTTCCTCCACAGGGAGACAGTGATTTCTGTCTTCTCCTTGCGCTGCCATGTGGACGAGATCAAGACGATGTCCTGAACCAAACTCAAGCTCTTAAGGCAGCTTTCATCAACTACTTGCAGACAAAATTGGCTGCTGGTATCATCAATATACCCAATCCAGGTTCCAATCAAGTGAGTTAGTTGTTCTCAAATTAATTTTATACATTGCTTATTAAACAGCCATCTGATATTAAATATGTGAGCTCCTTGTAACATCTGTTAATTTTTTTTTCCTAGCCTGCCTACGTGCTCCAGATTTTCCCACCGTGTGAATTTTCAGAGAGCCACCTATCCCAGCTCGCCCCTGACCTTCTGAACAGGATCTCCAGCATCTCACCTCACCTCATGATTGTCATCACCTCTGTGTAACCTTCACTGTTGGGAGCTGCCCCATACATGGATGTTCTCACCAATGAGCCTCAGGAAACCAGAGGAATATGGAAATAATTTTATTTTTTTCTCTGACACAGTGGGAATGTGTAGGATGTACCCTATCAACATTTTTTTTTGCTTTTTTCCATCAGTCTTTTTCTTTTGTCTGGTCATTTTGTCCTTCTCAAACAAACTCAGGGATGGACCGAACCAGAATCCAGTCTTATTTGACCATTTCTCTGCTGTATTTGTATTTATTGAAATTTAATTTTAATGTTCGGAGAAACTCTAAAAAAAACAAATCAGGATGTTTGATGAACAAGATCGAGTGACTATTTGGGTGGCCTTTTTCTTTCATCAGTCTTTTATTGATTGTCATGTTCATTTCTTCACAACAGAAGATCACTGAAGCTGTTGTCACAAAGGCATTTCAACCTGTAATTTTAAATATTATGTACAGACTTCCTCGCCTTGGCTTTCTTTAGAGGAAGTATCAACTTGTAAACTATGGAGACCCTGTAGAGGACCACGTTCGCTTAACAACTCCTTCAATTCCACCAGCTCTGATCGTTTCTCACACTACTGAAGCAGTTACATCTCCGGCCACCTGCCTTTGCATTGTACAAGCTACAGTATGGTTTGGGAGCTTTTGAATACAGGACTTTGTAAATATTTTAAATATTTAAACTTTGACCATGGAGCTTGGACAACTTGACACAGACTTATACTCTGGGACATTACAATGCACAGAGTGCAGAAAATTGGACTGATAGCCTTGATTTTTGGGTGTAAATACTTGTACCACAAGAAGGTTGGCAAACTCTGCTGTGGAGTCTGCTGATGGCACTTCATATTTTGTAACTCAAATAAAACAAACTCCAGAAAACTTGAAAATTTAAGACATCCTTTATTTTTTTTAAGTTTCATTTCTAGAAAGAATCCTAATCTTTAGTAAAATGCATAGTTTGTTTCTTTTTATTGATGGCAATGTATTTAGAACAATGTTACACATCTATATCTCACCATAATACCAGTTTGTTAGTTGAATCGGGAAACAGATTTTTCCTTGGTTTTGTATTATTTGCAGCTAAAAATTCATATTTCCTCTCACCAGTGTTTAAGAAAAACCTCTAATGTGGTTTCAACCAGTTGGAAATCATTATTTGATGACTTCATTACTTCAGCAGGTCACATGAAGATCTCATGCTATTTTACAGAACTGACCTTTTTGACCAGTTCACAGACAGATTCAGTTATTTCTGCATATGAATGAGTGGTGTTAAAAAATGTGAAAACATTTGCTGTGGATCCAGCATTTCAACTTGGTTTCAATGTTTCAGAAATGGATGAAAATAAAACAGAGGGGAGATACATGTGCTATAGACTGCCACTATGCTCGGCTGATGAACTACTTTATTTTCTAGAATATTCTTGCTAGTGTTTCAAATCTACACTAGAGCCAAAGAGTGCCACCAGCTGGTCTTCATACTGGGAAATGTTCCTCTTCATGATGTCCATACAGGGTCCCAGTAGACGTTCAAAAGCCTGGATGTCTATAACTGAAAGAAGAGAAACTCTGGTTAATTAATGTAATTTATGATATCGACTGTGGTGTCCAGAAAGTATTTCAATGCAAACATTTTTCTGAAATATAAGTTTTCCTGTTTACATGGTTCATCTCAGATTGGACACGTGGGGTGTGTTTCGTGTGTAAGCTTCATTTCAGATTTTAGAGTGTTTATATGATGTTGAATGGAGGGTTTAGAAGAAAATATGTGTATGCTCTTCATTTACAAGGGTCAGTGGATATCTCTTAAAAGGAATGAAAATCACCATATTTGTCTGATTTGCCTCTGTAATAATGCTGTGGGATACTTTGCAGACTCCTAACTTAAGTCCTTGGAGTTTAAAATCAAGGCCATTATAAAATCTCTAAAGCCCATAGATCGAGCCTTCCCTCCTCAGCTGCTTCCCTGTTTAATATTTGGTCAAAACTCTTCTTGTGTATGAAAGATTTAGATATTTGAGTGTAATCATTCATACACATCATCTCTAACCAACTTGTTTTCCCAAACATTTATATTGGCAGTGTGTAGTTGTGTTGACATCAGTGGACTAAATAGACCACAGGAATCAATGATGTCCAAAAAATACTGATCCAGTTATCAACATATCGCAGCAAATAAGAAGCGATGAATGTTATGATGTCTCCGTTCCACTGAGTTATTTCATGCACACTGGAAATCAATTACTATGCTCTTGGTTGATGAATATAAATTTGGTGTTGAAAACTATAGGAAGGGACCCATATGGTTGGCTAAAGCTTAACACTTTGAGCAGACAATTTGAGCAACATCCTCCAGATGTTTCTAGATGTAATTTGTGAGAGAAATTTATTTTTAATTTAAACATGGTTTTTAAATGTCAAACTAGTCCATGATGCACATCTTTGTTCAACTTTGTAAAACCCCTCTTTGAGAGTAATCAAGGGGTAAAACCAATCACTGTTAATGAAGCATACAGTGGTGCCCAAAATTGTTGGAAAAAAAATACAGGAGCACTGATTGTGCATGAAACACTGAATTTTTACCTTTATGTTGAGTAAGACAGAATTACAGAAAAGGATATGAGCCACTGGAAAAAATATGCGGGACTTTTTAAACTCTGAAAATCAGACTTTAGAGTTTGAAGCCCTGAATTTTAAGAATTAAACTCAGATTTTCATATTTGAAATTTCATTAAAAGGAATGCTCTATAAATAATAAGCTTCAGTGGTCCTTATCGTTTTCTGTCGCTCATAGATAGTTAGTCGTTGTTTTTGCAGATCAGAAAACTGACAGGGTGTGGTAAGAGGACAATACCCTTTTTCATCCAGTTCACTTAAGCTCATCACCATGGCAACATTATCCTACTAGTTTTATTTCTGCAAAAGTGTGGACACCAGGAGCAGGAAACTCCTCTAGGATGCTGTGTAAAACAGACATTGCTTCCTTTCATGATTGTAGCAGCAAGACTTGTTGTCTGGGTGTTGACGCGTCCATGTCTGGATTACACTGATGCAACAGTAACACTGATTGTTCAACTGCTTTCTCTTAAAAAGTAAGAGAAAAAAAAAGAAGTGACAGACCTAACAGTTTGGTTTCCCCCACAGCGTAAACTGATGCTGCTCGAGGTTTGTTGGTGACCAGTGCCAGCTCTCCAAAATATTGTCCACGGGAGCAACGAGCCACCTCCACCTCAGTGTTATCCTGCTGACCTGCCTTTGTCTGTAAAACAAGAACATTAAAACCGCTGAGTTGAACAGCAGTTAACTAATGTTTATGTCAAAATACTGCAAAAACAAAACAAAACAAAAAATTCTAAGTGAATAGAAGCTCAAAGATGCAACTCAGGAAGTTGGACACTTACTTTGCTTTTTATCATTATCTTCACCTGTCCCGATTCCACGATGTAGAAACAGTCAGCTGCATCTCCCTGCAGGCACAGAAAACAGTCCAAGCATAACATGATTCATTGTAACCTTCTAAAATCAAACAAAAATCAAAGATATACAAACAAACAACATCATACTTGTGCTATAATCTGCTCTCCATCCTTGAACACTCGAGCTCCCAAAACATCCACAATCTTCATTCTCTCTGAGAGCTGTTATGAAAAAAACCAAAACGAAAAATGTGGTGACAAACAACTTCACAACTAACAGAAAAAAATAAACACCTTCAGCAGTTTACTGTTACTTTGTTTGTCAGAGTTTGATATTTGGCACAAACCTCAAGAGACTTCAGCAGAGGAACACACTCAATGAAGGCCTCGTACGTGCGCCTCTTCTTTGCATTATTTTTAACAATAAGTCTGTGAAATGTGGCTCGATCCTAAGAAATAAAACAATATTTAAGTGCTTTACATCAGTTTTATATGAAGTGTACTTTCAGCAACAAAGTAAACTTGAAGATTCATTTGAAAGTGTATGCTGCAGTAAAAGCCTCATGATCAAAATGGTTTGTGGGACTCACCAGCCCCCACAGAGCGCCCTCCTGTGTGGCAACAATGGTAGCAGCTCGTGGTGTGTTGTACATGAGAGCCAGCTCACCAAAGCTTCCCTTATTGTCATACTTTCCCACACACACATTCACTCCATCCTTCTCCACCAAAATATCATACACACCCCTGGAGTGGAAAGAAGTCAGGCACAGACATTTGGTAAAAAATCCAAAAATCATCATCAACAGTGAAATAATAACAGTGATTTTCTCTGCCCCTCACTTCTCAATGACGTAGAAGTTATCTCCATCGTCTCCCTGGTCAATGATGTGCTCCTGGGGTTTGACCAACACCTCGAACATGCCGTCCAACACCTCAGAGAACTGCTCCTGGAGGACGGTAGAGAAAACAGCTTTCAAACATCTAAAGGAATCACAGAACTTTACTATAAAAGAGGATTAGGACCTGGAATAAAAAGAAAGGTTCCAAGATGAAATTGTAACATAATGTTAAAATGATCTTTACTTTCATCTCATAAAGTTAAAATTTTACTTTGGCCTAAATCTGAAGAAATTATAAATTTATTTCAACAATATTCTTGCACATAATTTTAGTCCAACATCAACCTCCTACATTGAGACTTACTTCAATTTAAATCTCCCACACCAGTTTCCACTCTAATCTCATAACACATTTTTTTTGGCATACTAAAATCATTTATATCCACTCTAATCTCATACAGCAGGACTTTATGACTGGGGAACAATTTGAAAAAAAAATTAATTGTTGAGTTAGGTTTTTATGCTGATTGCAATTTTGGAACCAGCATGCCAGTTTTACTTTTCATCAACATAAAAATCCATCTCAATAGATTTTTTTATTTTTTTATTTTACAAATTCTTCCCCCCGTGTTTCTTAAGAAAACAGGGATCTGATAGCTCAACAACATGACGTGAAATAGAAAACCTGAGCTCAGTTTTGGATTTGGCACACAAAAATTAGTTAAAAACAGCTGTCAGACCTAGCTCAACAAAAATTGTGTTCCCCAGTGTAACGATTCAGACTTCATTTTGACTTTATCTCAAATAATAATTTGCCTATATTTCCACTTTATTGCTACATAAGAGGACTTAAATTTGATTTATGTCCTGTGAATTAAAGTTTGCTCCGGAGTCTGACCCTCAACAGTCTGATTTTCTTCCACTTTAGTCTTACAAATAAGACTTTATTTTGACTTCAATTTATGCAAACCTTCTTTTTTTGGCCCCAATCCACTTTTGTAGTTTACTCATAACATATGTGTATAAAAAGATTCAGTAGAGTCAAATTTTGAAAACAAAAGATACAAAAACTTATTATTTCTTTAAAATAGTACATAAAGCCTATGTGGAATGAAAGGTCAAATGTGCAAGAAAAAACCCAGAAAGGATCAATAGTTTGTTTCATCCGTCCTGTGCTGTACCGGTTCCAATGTTTTGAAGAGTAAAATGTCTTTGCAGGCATCCTGAAGTCTGCGGCGCTGCACGTCTGTTTTTGGATGAACAACCCGAGGTTCTGAGTCGTCGTCCTCATCATCATCAGGGTTGTATGCTTCTGCACAAACTGCGGCAGGACACACAGGTTCAACACTGTGCACCATATACAGTCAATATGATATGTGGGTTACACAGGACGCTCTACTTACTGACCTGAAACTCTGCGGTTATATTTGCCTGTTGTTGATTCTGTTGGTGGAAAAAGAGCGGGCAAGACATTTTTAAAACATACATGTTATCCCTCACTGTTTGACTAAGTAAATTTAAAAGTAAACAGAGTTAATCAGGATGATCTGAATTCAAGTTAGAGCTGATGTCTCTGTTTTAACACGTTGAGTTTGCAGCTTCCAGTTTGTGCATGATTTCTCCTCTTTCTGTGTGCTGCTGTACAATTTACAAACAGTTTTTTCTAGATGTATCTTTCATTTGGAGCAGGAAAAAATAACGTAAGACTACTCACTGACAGTGTCCTCCTCCTCCTCTTCCTCCTCCTCCTTATTCGACTTGGCTTCAAAAGACACTCCTTTCCGTGTAGGTTTGAAACTGCGCTTTTTGACCTTTGGGTTATTTTTTTGATTCTCAAGAATTTTTGTAAAATGCTGCACAGCAAATTCAGCTAAGTTTGGCGGCCTGCGACGAAGAACCTCCACTGTGTATCCCTGCAGCAACTCCTTCAAGCCAGCTGGTATCTCCACAGTATTCATCACTTAAGGTCAAAGGTCACAGATTCAATCCTGAGAGGTCACTCTTCACCACAAATTGAGGTTTGAAAAACCAAATCTCAGCTACAGGTAATCTAAGGTTTTATGAATATACATGTGTCTCTATACACTCGCGTCTCAGGAACTGTGTGATTCCTCGTTCCCAAACCCTCTTTAACAGTCAGCTGCTCATTGATTTCTGTTCTCTGCTCAGCCTGCTGGAAAGTATTGATCAGGACTTTTCACATCACATGTAATTAAGGGCTGTCTGGTGGATTGGACGTCAGAGCTCACTGTTATGAGAGAAAGGGAGAGAAAGCTAGAGCAAGAAAGAAAAAAATTATATATACACAAAGATAATGATATAAAATGATCTATTACTAATTTTCATGCAGTGAAAAGTGTGATTATATCCATCTGCTTTTTCATTACAGTCTATCCCAGCTGTCATTGGGTGCAGGGTTCAATACATCCTGGACAGACTGCCAACCAACCACACACAAACAAAAAAACAAACATCAGTTCACACCTACAGGCAATTTGGAGGAACCAATCAGCCTGATGAGCATGACTTTGAGCTGTGGGAGGAGGCCAGAGTGTATGGAAAGTACCTTAAAAGAAACTATGAACATATGCACAGAGAGAACATGCAAACTCTACAAAAGAGGCACCAGGGGGCAGAAACCTTCTTGCTGTGAAAATGCTCTTATCACTGCACCGGTACGTTCTGTGTCACTTTGAATAATTGGTTTAGAAATCTTGGGCTGCACAGTGGTTAGAGCTGTTAGAGTTGCTAACCTCACAGCAAGAAAGTCACCAGTTCAGATCCTGGTTCAGGTGAGGGAGGCCTTTCCGTGTTGTGTACTATGGCTGCTGGCACCATGGCTTCCTCCTTCAGTCCTTAATTCTAAATTGCCCGTAGGTGTGAGTGTGTGTGTCTGTGTGCAGAGTTGTCTGTCCTGTGTGTCAACCCTGTAACTGACTGGCAATCAGCCCAGGGTGAACCTCGCCCCAGGACAGCTGTGAAAGAATACATCCACACGTGACCCTGAACAGTGTAAGTGGTAAAAATGAATGTCTATGTAAGAAACAAAAAGTAAAGAGATTTAAGCTTGGAGATTTTTACATCACAGCAGTTCATGTCCTTGCGTGCTATGATTCAGGGTGTCTTTCATGGCAAACGCTGAACAGTGTTAAATAAAACCACTATTTGTCCCGACTTGCTGTAATAGGGTCCAGTAATCCATCTCTGCTCAATACTTAAAGGTTCTGGAGGTTTCTCAATGCAGCTGACCTGAAATTTTTCACATAGATTCTTATATTTTTCTCCCCACTACAAAAAAGTTTGTCTCTTATAACTCTGGACTATATTCTTGAGCATCTCTTTCTTTGATTTTAGTAGAATAGGCTACTAGTTAATCATGTAGACATTGTTCACCTGATTATAAATTCAATCAAAGGAAAAAAACCTAAACAATAATAGCTGAAAAAGGCAACAAAAAACAGAAATTCTATTTGTAAATATGGATTCTTCTTTTTATTTCTATACAAGCTGATATTCACATACTGTTCATTCAATCTCATGGTGAGTTCTCTCGTAATTTCACATTTAAACAAACAGAAAGAAGGCGTACTCATTATTAGTGGCCACTGGGTGGATTGTGACCTGATAGACAGTCTGAAAAGTGTGTATTGCTGACAGATTTAACACACGTAGTACAAAAAAATTGCACCTTTTTCCTGATATGTGTACCTGCTTGCAGATAACAAAGGTAAGGCACAACATGTTCATAGCACTCCTTTAAAGTCATACATACATAACAGATTTGAAACAATTGAAAAAACGTAAAACAAAGAGGAGTGAGAACATTAGACTGTCTATTTGTACGTGCGCGCGCGTGTGTGTGTGTGTGTGTGTGTGTGTGTGTGTGTGTGTGTGTGTGTACTGGCACCACTGCAGAAACATCATCTCTGAATCTTCAGCAGGTTTAACAGCTCCTCAGACCAAACACTAACACACATTTTTGAAGATAATCAAGTTTTTTTTGGAAAATTGTTATAATGTCTTGGTTTTTTATGATTCTTTGTGTTTTATGCGTGTATCTAAGGGTGGACTGCTTATGAGTGTGTTGTGTTAAACAGTCCTGTTCCAGGTTTCACTTATGAAGCGATGAGAGGTCTTCATCACAGGTCCGGGGCAAACCAGTTCAAGAACTTCATCGCACATTCAAATCCTAGGAAACAAGCCTGGAAAAAATGACAACAAGATTAGCACAAAGGTTTAAACAGTTGAGTTTGTGCTTAAAAGTAGTGAAATTAATCATGTTTGTTATTTTGTTGCGTGAAATATGAAATTCATCATTTTACCTCAGCTGACATACAAAAAAATTTTATTGAACTTTTTCTCAGTCTATATCAAGTATTTTTAAATTCAACGTACTTTCATTGCATTTTTTCTTGCTATTATGAACAGGGGCTGTATGATTTGCAAATGTGAATCCTTTCTTTATTTTGTGTAATGTTCCTATTTTTTTTTCAGTAAAAGAACTAATATTCCTCTTTTTACAAACAACTTTTGGGTGCTTTGATGTTTTTCTCAACTAAGAAGAGGACATAATAAAAGCCAAGAAACTATTTTTTTTGCTGCTGGCTGGTTATAGAACAATGATCAACCAGACAAAGACTTAACATTGGGGCTTTTCAAGCAGCCTGATGTCAGACACATTTTAGGTCCCCAGAGTCCTGCACAAAAAATAAGCTGAAGTGCACTTACTGCATTAGCGGGGAAAGCTCGAAGCATGACAGCGTTGAAGCCTTTATACAAAGAGCCCACACCCTCCTCTCTGACCAGCTCCCGCAGAACGTCCCGGAAGCCGTTGGGATATTTCCCCTCTGGAGCTGAGGAGAAACATCAAAAAACCAAGTCGATTACAGATTACACATTTCAGGCGCCAATGCTAGTGAGACAAAAAAAGTTTTCCCTAACATTATTGAAGGAAGTGACACTTTTTTAAAATAGAAGTGCAAAATAAATGAGTCTTTGCTCTTTTGCGGCTGTTTGATGCCAGATTTCTTTTAGTTCTGAATATAAGAGTAAGTGGATGTTGACAAAACTTAGCAGTTGAAAAAAAAAAACTTTTATGGGCTTTTTATTAATATATATAACAAAGACCCTTTTGATTCCAAACATATATTATTAAAAAGAGAAGTTGTGTAAAAAAACAGACCCTTAGCTAGAAGAGAATAATTACAGTCAAAGAGTTAAATTCTAAAGCTGCAAATAAAAAATGTAAAAGAAAAAAGTAAAAATGACACAATTTAAAAGACAGAGAGCTCAGACATAAGCCTTGACTGCAAATAAACGAAACAGTAGTCATGGACAATAAAACAAACTCATAAATTAAACCAGTAACCACATTATTTGTGGTTGAGTTGTTACCAAAAAAAGCTTTAAAAATGTTTAAAACTTGAGACTAACCTGTCTGGAAGCGAGACTTAAGCACATCAGGCGGAATTGCAACGGCCCAGTTGAAGATACCCGCCATCCCTCCTGCAAACAGCACGCTGGGAACACTGAGCTCGTTGTGGCTTCAGGGAAAAAGACAAACGGTTCACCTGCTGAACTCAACTCAAACTGACTTTTTCACAGAGGGTTGTAAATACTGTGAGGTAAAAACAAATATTGACCACAACAGTCACCTTTTTCCTGGAGGAGTGAGGAGGTTCTTCAACCACTCGTATGACGTAAAGTACATCCCACTGGCTGGAACATCTGGGATATGCAACAGTATCAAATATACATTACAAACAAACAAACAGGAGTTTGTTGACAAAAATATGTTAACTTTCAAATGGTCAGTTACTAGACAGCTAAAAGTTAAGGTTTGGATTAAAAGATAAAGCACTGATGCTCTTCAGACAGGACACATGAGGTGTTAGACCAGAGGATTTATACAATGGTTTTTTTTCAATAACTTTAAACTCAGCCCAAAATATGCTGACTCGGGAGGTGCCAATTTCTCACTGGGAGCCATGAAATGAAAATAAATCGAAGTAAATTAAATGAATAAAACTAAACAAGCAAGCAAACGACCAAGAAATCCAATTTTTCTGTCACTCCTTACAGCAAGTTGCAGTTCATTTTATAATTTGTTTGCCCTCAGGTGTTGTTAGTTTATGTTTTAGTCAGCAATACTTAATACTAACTACAAACAGCCACCTTGTTTGTCTACATGAAAAACTCCATGTTATAATTTAAACGGTTTACACCCTGTGTCATTTCATGCTTCAATCACACTTTGCATGTGTTGAATTTGACAAAGATTTGTGCCACCTGCTGAAGTGCAGACTCTAACAGAGCAAAGACTCGCCTCTCATCAGCGTTAGAGCAGTGCCTTTGTAGATTCCTCTGATCCCAGACTGTTTGTACAGCTGTTTGACACAGTCCATGGGTCCTTCATACTTCACCTGTCCTGATGTCGCTTGAGTCTGTGACAACGGGACACAAACATAGTTTTACAGTCACCATTCCAAACAAAGTCACTCAAAATACGAAATCCTGAAACATCTGTAAAAACGGGCACACCCGATCACCAGCTCTATTTCTAAGGCAGTGGTTAGTTCATAAGTCTCATAACCTCTCACCTGTAGGAGGCATTTGATTCGCTCTCCAGGAGCCATAATGGCTGTGGTGAAAACTCCAGACAACATCCCGGCAGCAAACAGCTGTGGATACCTGCAAGAAATGGTTTTATGGTATGTTATCACCCAGAGGGTGCTGGAAAGATCACATCATCATCACTTACAAAAAAGCTTCACCTACGTCAGGATATCATCAGGAGATTTTTGTTGGAGTTTCTTGCCCAGTCCAAACCCAAAGAAACAGACAGCAAACATAGGAGTGACTCCAATGATGGGGGCAGCCATACCTTTATAGAGGCCTTTAACACCCTGTGAGGAGCACATCAGAGGAAATATATTTAAGGCAATTTTGTCAATGCTTTGTCAAACCTTTGCAGGAGATGAAGGCACTTTGTGTCCAAACCTCTTTGGCTAGGGTCTTCTTAAAACAATCAATGGTCCCATTGTAGATAAGGCTCTCTCCGGGTTTAGGTTTGGGCTGAGTCTGTAATCGCACCTGGGAGAGCAAAAAAGAGATGCACCTCATTTTTACACCACGTGGAAAAGAACACATGAAATAATTACAGAAGTATTATTTTTCTCAGGGAATGACCAATAGTCTGTAGTTACTACTCTATCTCCAGAGCAAAGGGAGGGCAGAATTAAAAGCGAAGACAAAGAAAAACACAGATTTCTACCTATTTAGATATTGATAATCACACATCAAGTTGTAGATTCTGACAGGGAGATATCCAGACATGAGACTTTTTCAAGATCACTTAGAAAATCCTCAGTCTCTTTAATAAACAGGCTCTAAGGCATTTTAACAAAGTTAAGTGTTGGAGTTCGTATTATTACAAATTTTGACTACAGTATTTTTTACTTTTACTACAAATGAATATCAGCTGAAAATATTAGTTTTCGGCTTTCTTATAATCAGGGATGGGTATCGAGATTCCTGTTAAGAATCAATAAGAATTGGTTCAATCCATTGACATTGATAGTCTTTTTGCTCAACGATTCCCTTATCAATTCTTTTCCACGAACGGAGATATCATCAGTCCTGAAAGATCAAGGATCCTCCCAGAGAAAACAGATATGCTTATTTTTCTAAACAAGAACTGATGAGCTTGTACTACTGACAGATTTTCAGAGATCCAGGATACAGTGACTTTCATATGTATTTACTTAAAACTCAATAAATTGTTAACAGAACCTGAAACAGAAAATTCACAGGAGGAATCAACAAGGGAATCAATAAAAGATCGGATTGATAAGCAGAATAGACAAAGGCGTTGGTATTGAGAAAATCTTATCAATACTCATCCCTACTAATAACCTGACTACTACTAATCGGTATCGACCCTGGAAAAAAAATTTGCCTTTTGCTAATTTTTGTACATCACTGATCCACTTAACCCGAGTGAGTTTAGCTGCCAATTATTAAACAGACAGTGATTCATAAATATTTAAAGACTACAGTAAATATTGGATGCATGTTTGCATGATAGTGACATCAGAGCTTAAGTTTAACTTATTTTCTGCTGGAGGCAAAAGGCAAGTGTTTGCTGACAGTTATAGCAGTAACAAACAGTTGTGTTGTTAACAATTTATTACTCAGCTCAAAAGAGGCCACAAAATTACTAAAGCAACCTGTGATGATGATGATTAACTTATTTATAAAAAGGTAAACATTACTCAGGTCACGTCATGGTCACAAGACTTAACAAAGTTAGTTTAATCAGTATTTCATTTTTTCATGACTGACCAATGAAAAAGCAGACAGGACAGAAATAAGCCATCATTGTCTGAATGCAAAGTTTGTCACTAGCTTCACTCAAGAGTGTTATTGTTAAAGGTTTCATCAGGTACCAGGTGAGGTCTGTCAGTACAGGAAGTTCTTCTACCTGCAGCGAGCTGAGTCATATAATAATCACTGTGTAAGTGCATGTGGGTCAAAGGGCTGCAGCAGGCTAAGCTGACACCCTGAGCTTCATATGTTATCATGAAGTTTCCACATTAACCTCACAGCAGATTGGTGTTTGCATCCATCTCACTTTGACATATGTTTGTCAATAACAACTGTCTCTACTGTGTCACTGGATGTTTCCTAACGCTACACTAATCGTGTCAGAGAAGAGGCTCAAAAAGCGCAGTAATCACTTTAATCGTGTCGAGTGGATGTCCCGCGAAGACCAAGCAAACCCCCCCAAAGCCACCGGCGAAGAAGTTCTTCAGCGGGCTGATCGGCTGCGGCTGTTTGGACATTTTTACTTTCCGCTCTGCAGGAAGAACAAACACACATAAAAAAGGTACCGCCTGAATGCACCGGAGAAACAAAATAAACTCACTCAAATAAAAATAAAACTGTCACGGATAAGATCTCACCTGGTGGACAGTGGCTCTGTGAAGTGTGTTTTCTGCTGCTGCTGACTCTCGATCCCTGAACATGAACCTTTCACCCACTTCTCTACCCGGACCTGTTAGACGGCTGCACAGCGCTACACTGGTGCGCCTTCGTTAGGTGCCCGAGGAGAAACTCAGCACTTCTTTCCAAGTTGAGGAAAATTAACCAAATAATTTAGGGTGACTTTATTCTGAAGACTCAAAAAGAGCCTCTTAGAGATCCTATAAAAAGAAACTCAAAGACAGCAAAGTAGCTTTATAACCCATATAAGTGTTTAACACACTCCTTTTCTGTTTGAAGAGAAACTTTTTTATAATGTCAACAAAAACAATGTATAAAAGCCTATTTCACCGCTTAAAAAATGAAAAAAATAGTTTTGTTCAGACACTTTTTTTTGCCCATAAAAATTTTGGAGATAAAGAGCCAAAATTTAAAAAGTTTAAATTTTAAATTTTTATTTCAGTAAGTTTTTTTTGAGTACTTAGATTTTCAAATTTATTACTTTTTATGTAAGAATTTTTACTTTTTGTCAAAGACTTTCAAGTTTCTACCTGAAAATGTTTTCCTTTAATCTTGCTTTTTATCTCTATATCTCAAATTTTTGACAAAATATTGAAAAAAAATCTCCAAAAAGCCAAGTTTCCCTATTTTTACTGGCAGATTTGGGCTCCCATAATGATACATTACCACATGCCGGAATAAAAAGAAAAATGAGTCTTTTTTTCTTGTTCAAATATATAAATACAGTCTCAAATTGTTAGTTAAAGCTTAATTTAGGTTTTGAGGCATTTAAATGTCCAGGTGACACAAAGGTGCCTCCCTCCTCCAGAAAAGACGGGCACTACCGTGTATCTGCAGTGCATTTCCACTTCAGGATTTTCTGTTTGAGAGTGACATTTTTGACTTTAAAAAGCATCATTTCATGTTTGTTCACAGCAGCACTAAATCAAATTTAAGAATTTGTTGTATGATATATTGATACTACAGAGTCATATATATGGAAGCCCATTTGCACTAGTAAAGGGAAAAGTACAAAAAAACAAAAAAAAACAAAAGGTAAGTCATTGTTATGAGAAGTATCCCATAATTTGTTGTAACAATTAGAGTGGCACCTCCATACATTCATGCAACACCACATGCACTGTTCTGACAAATTCTAAGAATAAAAATAAAAATAAAGCAGTAAGAAAAAAGGTAATGAGAAATGAACACAACAGAGACTTACATAAGAAAGGAGAAGAGTGAAAGCAGAATAAAATCAGAAGATTTTGCAATGGAAAATGAAACACAAGACCATGAATAAGGATTTTTCTTTTATGTTTAACCTGAAGAAAAAAATACACAGGTACCTGCTTACAATCACATTTTAGATGTTTTAATCTGGTTTGAGTGTGATTGAAGATCTGCCTTTTTAGTTGTGCCCAAGATTTACCGCTACAACCTAAGATTTGTTCAGAAATATCTCAAAAAAAGGTTTCCTTTTTTAATAAAGCATACTAAAATACCATTTGACCATTTCCACTGTTAAAATATAGCTTTATTAGTTTTTCTTATTTTATTACACAGTTGCAACACTTTTGCAGACAATGTTAATAATGGTAGGAAGAGACACCCACCCCCTCACATCCCTGTAAACAGACACAAACAATTTATGAATGAACAGTTAGACTTTATCTAAAACTGATAACACTTCTTTTGGGTTGTGTCTACCATCTCAGAAACAAGTTTTCCAGGAAAATCATGCGAAAGAAAGTGAATGGAAAAGGAGAATCATTAGATCCTGGAGAAACAAGGATTTTTTTAAATCTCAGTGTTAAGTACTGAGCATTAAAACCACATGAGGACAAAACAAATTCTCTCAAACTTCCGTCCCTTGATTTTCAGAAACAGAATGAAATACTTAAAAATGAATTGTTTGAATAGCTGGAGCAAAACACTTTCACACCCAGAAATCTGTAGCTGAAATCAGCAAATACTCATTATATTACAGCCAGAGTGCAAGCTTCACAAAGCCTGAGTGCAGCACAGAAAGATTGGAACATGAATGCAGCATATGGACAAATAGTCCAACAGACATCATTCTGGAAAAGTCAGAGGTGATGCTTGAGGAGCTTTGCATATGTGAGTGCAGAGCCATCATCTTAAGGTATTTGAAAAGCAGTAAAGGGACGAAAGTACCGGATACAGAAAACTGTAGTCACAGACGCAATTTGTTGTGTAGCAGCAAATACACAGCTCACTGTTTACTAATGATGACACAGGTTAGAATGTGCTCTTATCTCTGTATTTTATTTGACTTTTATTCTAACTATACTGAATGTGGAGAGGAAAAGTCTATCTTTAAGAGTATTTTATCAATTAAGAAAATAATTCTCTCAGTAACACACAGTAGTTTGGTCCCAGTTACAGGGAAGCACATCAAGGGTGAAAGTTCTCTCACACTGGTTCAACCTATGGCACTATTATCAGCAACATAACTTCCAGCCTCCTTTTAATATTCAAAATATTCGAGTTTTTTCTAAAAATAAGATAAGCCAAAGGTATTACTGCACAAAAAGTGTTTAGTCTTGGTTTAGCTGTTGTTACATAAACTCAAATACTGTGAGTACATACAGTTACCTCAAGTGTGATTGTTAAAGTTGTTATTGCTATGAATCCAGTGAAACACCTTTAAGGACTGACTGATATTTTGGCTATTTTTACTCACTAATACTGACTAAATCTCATAGCTTTGAGTATTTGTCGTGTATTTTCTAGTTGAAGGAAACAAACTTCCGACGACAAAAATGCCATGCAGCAAACTGAAGCCCAGACAGAGAGTCCAAAAAAGAAGTGGCAAAACTGGCACAGAGAACAGGGCATCCAGCTCCTCCTCCTCCTTCTCCTCCTCTTCAAGCTTTAGTGTAGCTCTCCGCAGTAGACAGGAGCAGACTACAGTGTGTGAGTCTGATTTTGATATGGTCAGTTCTGGTTCTCACTGATCTGTGGAAACTCCTTGTAGATCTGTTGTACAATTAGCTTATCCATCTGCTTTGCTGTGGCACACTCATCCTCCTCTCCTGGATCTTCCTCCTCCCTGAGGATCCTCTGCAGTGCCCCCTGCAGGTCAGACAGACGGTGCTGATGCTCGAGGTAGTCCGTCGAGCGAATAATGGAGTGCATGAGTGAGAGGTACTCCATACGCAGCTTAACGGGAGATCAAAACGGAAAAAAAATCAGTCGAGGAAAACAACAGCTGATACATTATGAAAGGACATTTTACAAAATACAAACATTCAACACAAAGATTGGATACTAATGTTTGTTGTTGTTAATGAAGTGACCAATTTGTTGGATCTTTTCTGTTTCTTTTAACCCATCATGTCATTTACCTATTTGAGAGCTTTCATTTGTTAACAATCTCCGAAATAATCTTATGTAAACAACCAACAGCCTGACTCACTGCTCAGAAACATCATGGCACCATTTGAACCTTTTCTCCAAAGCAAGTTGTCAGAGGAAAATCTCATTGGAAGTATTTAGTTAATTTACTTCATTTAAAAGCCATCAGAAGATTAGTAACAAAGTGTATAATTACATATACATTTCACTATTTCCAAAGTTTTGTAGATTTGTTGTTGTGTCTCACCTTATCTCCAGGTGAAAGGTCTGATATTTGCCGAACTGCTATATCAATCATCACCATCATGTCAGTGCTGTAGAAGATGTTAGCAGTCTCTGTGCTGGCAAAAACATCCTGCAGAAACTTGAGCACAGAGTGTGGTGCAGGTGGAGTGTGTTTGAACATACACACAGGGTCATCTGGAGGGAAGGGAAGACCAGAAGTCAGAAATGGTACATAATGCATCAATGCAAAATGAGAGACATGAGGCATGTTTGTAATTTACCTCCTCTGTTTAGAAGCAGCAGCACTTTCTCTGACAGGATCTTAACGTTTTTCTTCTTAAGCTCCTGCATGATCACATTACTACTAGGTGCTGCAGACAGGAGAGAGAAAAAAAATGATTTACGATGAAACGGCAAAAGCTCTTTTTAGGTCAGCTGCATAACACGAGGTGCCGACACAGGTTGAAATGAGTGAAATGCAGCCGTTGTTGTTCTATGTTAACTTGCACTGTGGGTTCTTGCAATGACTAATCAAATCATCTGCTCTGAAATGTTGTGGGGTGGCTTTCCTACCTGTGTGGTGCAGGTTAAAGGATAACAAAAGGTTTAGGAAGATGTCAGGCAGCTGCTCAGTGGGATCAGAGGGAAGCCCGTCCTCCACCACGCCCAGCAGAAACTGAACAAAGTCAGCATTCAAGTGTTCTGAAAGCAAGAACAGACAAGGTTATGCATTAACAAAGCACATATGATCCATTTAATCAATCAATACATGCATTTAAACTTCAATTTGAAGATTTCAGTTTTTATTAGATGAGTTGAAATTGGGTATAGCTATTTAATTAGAGACAAAAGTAAATCATCATGGAGAAAAAACACAAGCTTTCTTTTTTCTACTGTTCTGGTATACTCAACATGGCTCATCAGAAATACTTGCTCTTCTATTCAGAGGTTAAAACACAAAGAAGTCTTTATAAAATAATTATTCATATTAAGTTGTTCATACCATAGTGATGATATGGCACCTGTTCACCCATTGAGAAGATCATTGTAAGGACCAGAGCAGTGTAGCACATTTTCTGATGTTCTGGGGAAAGTAAAACAAGAAAGAAATAAGAGTCAGCTAAAGTAATGGAAAAAAATGTCAGGCTTTGGGATCATTGCATGAACAAAAAACTGTGAAAGTAACGAAATTCACCCTGTGTGTCAGTCTGAAGATCCCTGGCCAGCTCCATGGGGAGGATGGAGTTGAGGAAGGTGGAGATTATAGCAGCATCCAGGCTACACATGGCCCCAAACACTTTAAGCAGCAGCAGCCTTAAAGACACACGATGCTCCTGCAGATTCACATGATGACAAATGTGAGCAGGTGCTGACCAACCTGAACTTGTGTTTCTAAATGATGCTAAATCTTTTTAGAATGATCTCAAAAAGTCTCAGAGTAAAGCTCCTCTGAGCAAACATTATTTTTAGATCAAACAATGTTACAAGTGAATATCTTTCATTTATCTTACCATCTGATAGTATGAGACCAGAGACAGCACATTTTCTGAGTGGTTTGCCTTGCACATCCTCTTACACACCTCTGGATCAGCATCAGTCTGTGAAGGATAAAATGTCAGCCCTCAGTTGTAAGCAATGTGACAGATACATCATGACTGTGTTAGTTTATGAAGTGTTGTGGTCCCTGAACACACCACAGGATTATGGAGACTATTAACAACTCATCCGGACACCAAAGCCTTGGTCTGAGTTCTGGTCAGGACAAAGTGCCAACAGAGACCATTTGGCAGCCTGAAGAGTTCCAGTGGTTTAGAGCTGGCAGATCCAGTCCTAAACCTTACTGTTGGATTTGTAAAGTCGTCTGAGCCGCTCTGATCCTATCAAACATGTCTGGAATTTACAGCACGACATCTGGATGAGTCCTGTGGGAACATCACAGACTGATCCCAAATAAAAACAGCATATATTATACCCATGTCAGCTCTTTCTGGAAAATTTCTTTTCTGGCACAAATTTGTTTTTATCAACGTAAACACTAAGTACAATACTGTTCATGAAACAGCATCAGAGTCTATGCACCATGGTTGTTCAAATCTCGATACCTTCATGGTCGGAAACTTTTAAACTTATGTTTAAAAATAGGCTATATGAATGACAAAAATATTTCAGACATCCAATTGTAGATGTTTCACAAAATAATTCGTCACAACTCTGCTGACTTTGTAAAACATCAGCTGTTAGCTGCTCAGAGCATCGTACCAGTATCTTCAGCAGCTCTTCCAGGTAGCATGCGATGAGAGCGTGGTCCTCATGAAGCGCCCAGCTCCGCTGCTGGGAGTCATCTCTGTGACGGGCCAAGTCACTGAAGATTACCTCCAGCCTCTGTTCATCATAACAAACCTGACCCTGAGGCAGCGCTGCACTCAGATCCTGGCGAGACATAAAACACCATGAGATACCACTTTCTGTCAATACTTGAAACATCAGACCACAGCAACAATTTAGACTATTAAACAGAACATAACTCATCCTCATGTCAGCACATTTTTCACTTTCCTTTTCAAATACTAACATCAAAGTAAGCACAAGTAATTTACAAGGTTTTGTGTCTTAATAGTTGCATTAATTAGTGTTACATTAGCATCCACACAGTACGGCTAACATATTGCCAAGAAGTTGTATGATAAGCAGTCATAATACAGCAAGATAAGACAGTAACAACAGCAAGTTGCTGCTCTGAGATAATTTTGAGGGTTAAGATCTCTGTCTAAAGAGCTTTGGATGGAGGCTTTCTTTAAGCTTCCTTCACTGTTGCCACATTACAAAGTTGTGATAATATTTTTAATGCAACAATTTTTCCCTCCTTAAGTCATGATTCGAGCAAACCTTGTTTTAGTTTCATTAAATTCTTATGACTTATGAATAAACCTTTCAGATTGGCCTGCGATTTCACCCTGGAAATACTCCAAACATGTTGACACTTTGCCCATGTTTGTGTCTGAAATACATCAACTGTTAAGATCCAACTCTTCAATGAAGCTAATAAATAAAGCAACCTCAGGTTGAGGTTGAAAAATAGCTCAGGGTGCAATTTCTCACCATTTCTATTATGCTGCTCGAGGTGTTGAAATGCAAAACTATTTTAATGCAAATCTATTTTCAGCTTTTCAGTGCCGAGAGGTTAGAAAACAGTTTACATATGTTGACTTCCTTCCTCTATAAACAGTCTCATACTGCAACGTAAAAGCGGTCTTTGCAAGAACCGAAAGTCCCAAAAATACAGACAGCTCTCACTGTGAGCATCAAATGACCACAAATATGATCTAGCATCTGCATCAGATTTCAGTGTCTACGCAAGCTGTTCTTTTCCGACCTTGTCATGAGATAATAAGCATGAAAACAAAATATTCAATAAAAAACAGAGTCAATCACAGATGTCATTGTCTTTTGCTTGACCGCTCTGTAATAGATGTACTTCCATTAACTAAGGTTTAGTGTCATATGGGCCAGACTTTTTATAGCACTTTGCCCAGGTGGCACCATGTTACTAGAGGATGCAGCTGGAAGCTTTCAGTGACTCCTGTTTGGGAATTAAATAACTCTACCAACTGTCAACAACCAAAAACTAGGAAGAAAAAAGCAAAGTGTCTTCCAGGGGAGCAGTAGTTTAATTCCAACCTTGCCTCTGCAGGGCACAAACAGGAAATGAGTGAGTGATACTGTGAGAACTGTCCTCTCTGGGAAATGTCAGCTAAATGCAGACCAAGCTGTAACGCTACACTACACCAGTATTTTCCTTCGAGCTGGCAGAACTCCAGGATGCTGAATCCCCATAATGTAAAGTAAACATGTCTGACCTTGCTTTCCACCAGAGAGAGGAGGACCTGCTCCAGAGCAGAGGAGGCCTGAGGTAAAGTGGTCTGCAGGTGGCCCACCACCACGCCCACAGCCACCCGCGACAGCTCGTAGCTCAAGCCTGTGTTCTTCCGTACCAGCTCGATCAGCTCAGCCCCGATAGTCATGGGAACGGGCTCAGAGGTAGTGGGGCTGCCAGGAGGGCTTTCAGCGACAGAAGGGGGGGCAACAGGCCATTCACCCTCCGGCTGGTCCTCCGCAGCAGGCTGTAAAGGAGGAGGGGTTGCAGAGGCCTGAGGAGGCTGTGGAGCCGGGCTCTTCTTTGCAGGAGCCGGCTGAGGAGGGGAGTCAGAGGAGGACACATCCAGAGACGGTGCAGCGGGCTTCACACGGGATGGCACAGGAGGAGGGGGGGTGCTGGACACACTGGGCAGGCTAACATCTGAGGAGACCAGAGAGTGGGAGGAGCCAGACTCCACAGAGGTGGTGCTGATAGAGAGGGAGGGAGCAGGAGACGCAGGGAGAGAGGACACTCTAGAGGGGACCTCTGGCTCTTCTGAGAGGGAGAGAGAGAGAGAGACAGAGAGAGAGCGAGCTCCAGTTACAGAGAGGAGAGAGCAGGAGTGACCTGACTAAGAATAGAGTGTTTATGAAGAAGAAGTTTTGGAACAAAGCTGCAGCATACAGCATCAGCAAAAGCACTGTACTGTAAATCTAATTGTCATGTATACACACTGCTGCTCTCACCGACACGATTGTTTCGTTGTTTCTCAGGAGGAGGAGGTGTGATAGGGGCCGCACGTCGAGGTTGAGGAGGCACCTGTAGGGGGAGGCACATGAGATTTTAATTTTACATGTGCAGATTTAAGTGCTGGACTATCTATTCAAGTGTGCTTCAATACGTTAAATGCCGGTGACAATGATCCAAAACACAGGGCCAAGTCAGCCTGCCATTTGCTACAGCAGAATAAAGTGAAGGTTCTGGAGTGGCCATCTCTGTCTCCTGACCTCTATATCATTGAGCCACTCTGGGAAGATCTAAAATGTGCAGTTCATGCAAGGCAGTCCAAGAATTAACAGGAACTAGAGGTACTTTGCCAAGAAGAATAAGCAGTTTTAGCATCTGTGAATATTCAGACCCTCATCCACAACTACCACAAAAACACTTCAAGCTATCATTGACATCAAAAAGGAGAATACATGGTATTATGATCTGGGGTATGTAAACTTTTGATCAGGGTCATTTTGGAAGTTTCTGTTGTCATTATGATCTAAAAAGAATAAACAAAGCTGTTTGTTAATAAATGGCTTCAACCACTAACCATGAGTGAAAGAAAACTTAATGAATTTGCAAGAAATGAAAAAGTCTTTGAGATCTTTGATGTGAAACCTTTAGGGGAGATTGGTTTGACAAAGTGAATCCAGGTTAACTCAACATCGTACTGATTTCTGCCTTTTGGACTGAGTGTTCTTTGAATTCAGTGTCATAGCACTGTAAAATGTAAGGCCGCTAAAGCAAAAGAGTAAAAGTGAAAAGAAAGCTGAGCTTTTTTAGTAATTCAAAATGTGGCAAATTAAGACCCTGTGCTCTGTGAGTTACCTGATAAAAGCCCTGTTCTCCCTGCATGTTGTCCATGCTTCCTGATATTGGCACGCTCCCCTGTCGTCCATAGTTTTGGTTAAGGCCATTGGGCGGAGGAGTCTGACTAAGAGATATTTCACTGCTGGAGGATGGGATGCCTTGTTTGTGACCTAAGGATGAGGAACTCCGCCTTGCAAGAGTCTCTTTTCTGTGATGGATCAACTTTCTACAAAAAAACAAAGAGCAAGAGAAAGATTCATATAAACAAACCAGATAAATAAACCAGTGCGTTCTTTAAAGTACATAATCATTAGTTTTGCACTTACTGAAGAACGTCTCTCTGTTCCAGGTTGTATTTGCCTCCATTCTTTAAGGCCACATTATGGATTCCCTCGATGGCTCTGTCGATAGACTGCAGCACCTCGTCCTGCTCTGGAGCCTGGCAGGGGACCACACAGAGATGGAAAGAGACAACATGGAGTGATTAAATATTCATTGAAATAATTATTAAACTTTAAACAAAACAGATCTGCTGCTCGGGGACGTGTGTGACTCCAGGCAGGATCAAACTAGGGCAGTTAACGAACAAAAAGCAGAAAAAAGAAGGAAAAAAAGAGGCTTTTTGAACAGTGGGGCCTTGCGTTCATGCTCATTAAACCTCCACAGCCAATGACATTACAGACAGAAGAGTGCCTCCTCTCCTGCTGCTGCTGTGTAAGCCTGTGATTTCATTCAACATGCTCCTACTAGTTCACTGTAAGCCTGGAGAAAAATCTCAAAGTGGAGCACATGAGGGTGTGACTGAAAAGCAATCCAAGTGGTAGGAAGTGGACACAAATGTGACACACAGGAGAATAGTTTAGATAAGCTTTTGATGGCAAAACAGACACACAAGAGCATATCATGTTATTTTGATTATAAACACAGGCTTATGTCTTGTTGATCATGTCCCTGACTTATTTCTTCTAATCCTGTCAGATCCATCCTTTTCTGTCCCATCTCCTCTCTGTCGCAGTGAGCAGCTGCAGTGCAGAAGGCCAAGTCCCTCGTGATGTAAACCTTGCAAATTATTTATGTTTATCTTAGAAAAAATGAATTTAGTCCCTGACATCAACCAGGAGCCAGCTTTGACACGGACTGCCCTGCTGCACATCACTAAAGTAGTAACACGGGATCTGTCTGTGGCGATACCGTTAATAAGAAATACGCCTTCACCAGATTTCACTTCACCTCGGGTTGCGACTTTGTCACAGCTTTATGAGACAAAAGAGTGGGATAACTGAAGGTTCAGACAAAGGTTTTCACCTGTATTTTCTCGATGTAGGAGGACGGGATGTAGCCGGTTTCCCCCGAGCTGCAGCGGGACCCGAGCCACCAGTGTTTGTTGCTCCTCTCCAGGATTAGGAAGCTTTCTCCGGCCGCGAAGTGAAGCGAGTTGGGCTCCGCGGATCGGAAAGCGTAGAGTGACCGGTACATACTTCACCAGCGGGTTAACACGCCGAAGGGAGGCGGAAGATCCAGAGCTCAGACGTCCGAAGAGTTACAGTCCCCGTGGGCAGCAGTGAGAGTGATTTGGACAGATTATGATGGCATGGCCCCGGCGGATCACTGCTGAATATTTACAATGTAGCTCAGACCGATCATCTGACCTGCGACTGTTGCCAGGGAACACCGCAGGGGGCGCTGTTGGTGCACGGACACGCCCACCAGACATGGTAATCAAACGCAGAGCTACAAGTTCATCGTTCAGCCCTATGAGATAATTCCATATAGCAAACCCTTTTACCTTTTGAAAAGTTTGGCAGACATACAGCAGTTCAGTCTTCACTGGTGCAACATGGCAAAATGTAAGATTTTGGATGTGTCGTCTAACTTACTATATTAATTTTGGATATGTAGCCTAATTACCACATTAATTTCAGATATGTTTGTACATAAGTGAAGAAATCTACAATAGCAATTTTACATGTGGACATACCTTAATACCATTTTTGAAACGGAATCCAATTTTGACTGATAAAAAGAAATATAGTTCGACTATACAAATATATTGTTAATTTAGTTGTGTGATTTAACAATAACTAAATTATGGTTAACATTATCGTATGGATATCGAAATAACTTGAGATATTAATACCCCAATATTAACGATATCAATGGTGTAGATTTTCACAGCTCACCCTGCATGTGAAGCTCAAACAGTCGCATAATTATTGGTGACTTTCTGTTAATGTTGATGATTGACAGTGAGCTCTAATCAATTAACCCCACTTTCCACATCCTGTTATATAATGATGCTTTAATTAATTAATTAATTAATTAATTAATTAATTAATCATTTTTTTGAAAAAATATTAGTTCTTATTAAACCCAGAGTCATATTGTATCATATCAATATCTAGATATCTGGCATTAATTTCGAGGTATGAAATTTTGTCCATATTGTTTGGCCCCTTATATAAATAGAGAGATTTATCATTATTATTATTATTATTATTATTATTATTATTATTATTATTATTAGTAGTAGTAGTAGTAGTAGTAGTAGTAGTAGTATTAATACACACACAAATATATATGGCTGTATTTATCTCAGTCTGAAATTATTTATTGCATTAAAATATCAGTAGCCTACCACAGGTTGTATGGTGAGGAAAGCTCTGTGGACTAAACATTTTCGGGCCCTGTGATATATTTTGGATCTATCATTGGGCCCTGGGCTGGTCGGGCTGAGACTAAAATGTTAAATAAAATCGTTCGATGTTTCCTTGCACAACACCGGAAATAAGCTGCTGGTGTCGCAGTTAATTGTGTCCCCCTCCGCTGCAGCCGGTGTGAGTGGGTTTTCATGTAAACATGGCGAGTGCAGTGTGTGCCAGATTCCTCCTTCAGAGATCAAACCAGGGGTTTATCTTTTCCAGGACAGTACCAACTCTCTCAACGTAAGACTGTTTGTACTTTTGAGGTGTGAGCGCATTTATACTGAATATTTAAAGACACTGTGCTGCATCGAGCAACTGCCTGATGACTTTTCTCCCAGAGAAGACCTTGAAACTCACGTTAACGTCGGGCAGTTTTTTATATTTATTTTTTTCGATTACCAGGTTGATAGCGTGTTTTGGACATGTATTGCTCCTAGATAACACGATTACAGCCTCTGTCGTTCTGTGGTGATGTACCGTAGGTTATGTAATGTCATGGGCGATTCTTGCCAATGTGTTTACTCCACAGATATAGGGCTGTGTTTGTATATATGTGGTTTACTCGGGGGTTCACATTTTACACCAGAATCCAGGCACTAGGAAAAATGTGGTCGCTGAGTCACTTTTTTTAAATTTATCTTTTTATTTTTTTATTTACATATGAGTGATTCTATATTTAAGAGTAGATTTCAAGTGCATGGAGTAAATTTATACATTTGGCTAAATATTGATTTTAAGCAATGACCAATTTTATATTGGGTCATTTGGGTGATATTGTACTCTCACTAAACACTGAACACTTTTTTAATAATGTAATTGTGTAAGAATTTATTAGAGATTAAGCTTGCCAGGCAATGAGTTAAGTACATTCCAGGTCTATACTATGCAAACAAAGAGAATATTAACTAAAAAAAAAAAAAAAAACACATTTTTTTTTTCATTTTTTGACACACCTGAAATTAACCTTTAGTTATAAAAACACTCATCTACATCTGTTACATCTTCTGTAAGATGTTTTTTTAATGTGTTTTATAGAAAAAACTCTTGTTTATTATTTAACTAAGGGGAATTTTGATTTTGCTCATTCTGATGGAAACAGTAATCAGGTTCACCTCACCTGAAAAGACGTGATTGAGGGTAGCATCAAATTTTAAATCAGACAGATCTGTCTAGCCTGAAAATGTTGTGCTACTAGTCAGTGAAAGAAAGTCAAAAAATGTTTGCTGGTTGCCTCTTTTCTCTATTAACAGGCCTAAGCCTTCTGGCTTTGGCTCTCAGCCCTGTCAGTGGAACAACAATAGTCTTTTGGACTGAGAACTGCATCACATGGCAGAAATTCCCTGGTGCTGTCAGTTTCGAATGAGAGAAATGTGTGAAGCCGAATGATGAGGGGAAACAGTTGATTTTGTGAAACTCAGATGGTATGGGTTCTAACCCAGTCTAACTTTCCTTTTTTGCAGCCCGTTGATGTGTCGTGCACATCGCCTGGGTCCCAGTGATGATGAAATGTACCAGCGTACCACAGTGTCTGTGATGCAGAAGGAATCAGGCAGCGGCCCCATGATCCACAGCTACAGTGCTCATGGATTCAACATCGATGGGAACAGAGTTTTTGGTCCCTGTGCTGTGTTGCCTCCGGCCATCCTGCAGTGGAATGTGAGATCAAAACCCAAATACTTCCATATTAAAATTAAATAAATGTCTCTGTACATGTTCCATTAGTTCAAATATGTGTCTTTCCTTTTCTGTCTTTCTCTGTTTTTGCAGGTTGGCAGTTATAAAGACATAACAGAAGAAAGTGTTTCACTTTTTCACATGCTTGAACCAAGAATAGGTACAAGTAAAATCACAACAACACTAACAAAAGTAAACAAACCCACTGATCTCCATGGGAAGGACTTCAGCAGGTGGTGGAATTTGCTTTTGTTCATCATTTGTCCTTTTTCTATATTTGTATCTGCAGAGATTCTGGTGTTGGGGACAGGTGCACGTGTTGAACGAATTGACCCCTCAGTCCTCGCTCTACTCAAAAAGAAAGGCATCGCTGTGGAGGTGCAAGACACAGTAAGAGGCACTATGATTCTCAGTTATAAGAGTACATTTGACAGCATACTGTACAACTTTAATTTTGCTGCTTGGATTTACCTCACAATCTTTCTTCTTTGATTCTACTCATTTGCAGCCAAATGCATGTGCAACTTTCAACTTCTTGTGCAGTGAGCGGAGAGTAACAGCTGCAGGTCTGATCCCTCCACCCGTCAGCACGGCCCTTGAACTGACACAAGAATAAGTGCTGAAGAGTCTTCATGTAATAGGTCTGATTTCTGCAGATGAAAGATGGAGGTTCCTGAATGACCTGAGGCCTGTGGGATAGATGTTCATCCTTTGCACAAAACTTCCAAGAGATAAACTAAGTGACATCCAGCTTTTCAACATTAAAGAAACTTAAGTTATAGCTCCTATTATTTGAGACTTGGGTGTTGAAAAGGGAACTGAGCAGGAAGTTGGCTCTGGTTGGAGAAGTGGGCTGTGGTGTCATGAACTGCAGATGTCGGTTGGTATGTGTCACTATTCAGGCAGCTTGTGAGTGTGAGTTTGTATGAGTGGACTTCAAGTTGTAAGGTCATTGTAATAAAGGAAGCTTATTAAGAAAAATAAGACTGTTTTAAAGGGTATGAAAATACTTCCACGGAGTGTAAAATATGTATTAAAAACTTTAAAGGCAATAACTTATGAAAGTGTCACCTTTCTTTGTGTTTCACCCCTCTAACTAATGTATGACACTTATACCTGTAAATGTATTGTTTTTCTTGGAACACACCTTGAGATGACACTGTTGCACAGCAGCAGCTTTAACTGGTCAGCCCGACATTTTCTTTGTGTTGATTTGTGTCCCAACTCTTTGCTTAAGGTGTTGCAGCTGACTGTCCTTCATGTGGTTAATCCTCTTTATCCGGTGCTTCTGTCCATCATCTCCCAGCAGTGCTGCCACCAACAAGCTGTCCGTGTGCAGCACATGGCGTAATTCACAGCTTTGTCCTTCTCCTACATAAGCCGCCATAGATAACGGACACCATAAATCCTCTCCACATCATTTCTAATAATCTGCCTCTCGCATCAGTCTGAACCTTTAAATCCTGTTGTCCCCCACACTGAGGGCTGCAAGACTGATCACTGCTGCTGCTGATGACGGTGGTACTAACTGGTTTTTAGAGAGCAGTTGTTTTTCTTTTGTCACGACCTAGAGAAGACAATAAGATTTAAAAAAACACTGATCCTTTTCTTAGTATTGTAACTTTTAATGCATCAATGCAGAATAATGGGTGTCATGCTGAAGAAACAGCAGCTTTTCATTTTCCACATCAAAGATTTCACTGAGTGATACATTTCACTGTTCATAGAAAACACTGGACTTTCCATCAGGAAATACTACTGAGTTATAAGTGGGGGTTGCACCTTATCTACAGGGGGCGCCAAAATGTAAAAACTTAAAGCTGCTCAGTAGATCTTAAAAGTAAATGACGTTCAAAATGAGGCCCATTACAGCTCTTTAAAATAGCAATTGAGCATTGTTTAACATGTTTTCAGTTCTTGTCTAACCGTAGCTGTAGAGATTTTAGTGAAAAGTTTCAACCAAGAACTCTCATAGACATTTATCAAAATGTCTTGCAACAAAACATTACAAATGTATATAAATGGTCCCCATTATACCGTCGGCATGGCATCATAGTTGTGGCGTTGTGGCATGGGTGAAAAAATAATCTGTAACTCTGCAAAGAAATTGATTTCAAACACCAGATTTAATCCCAACAAGCTATCATGTCCTACATTAATTTATTAGAACTGGATTGTTGTCCATATCTTATAAAAGACAAAACAAATGATCCCACTCCCATTACCTACAAGTACCATTTGCTACCTGGTTGAAAATAATATCAATTAGATAATATGCTTGATGGAGATTTAACGAGTTAAACTTGACGCAAATGCGTCAACGTGTCAAGGATTTCCAGACAGATTTGATTGAAAATAGACTCAGAGACTAATTAAAGCTATCCCATGCTTACATGTTACACTCATTAAATAAAACACCTACAGCTTTATGACTACATAGAGCTCTGAGGGGGCAGGCCTCCATACATGGTTTTTACCCTGTTTTTCTCCAAGCTGTTGTAAAAGTGTTGAAAGTCCTCCTCAGTCTTCATCAGAAGTGTAAGACTGGTGTCTCTGTGATTGTCTCCAGCAGAGCTCTGCTCCTGTGACCCGGTGATACATATCTTTGATGTCCTCACATTCAGACACAAAGAGGTTTGTCGCATCAAATGACTTGGACACAAAAACCTTGAACAGAGAGAGATGTATCGTAACACACTTAAACTTGTGCTTTTCTCATTCTTTTTTCTTAATTATTGTTTTTTAGTTTAAGAACTTCTTCTCAAGGCATTGTCTCATTACCTGACTTATTTTTCCATCTTCTTTGGGAATTAACAGGTTGCTGACTGAAACAAATCTAGAATCAAGGTGATCCAGGGAAGATAGCATCAGATATTGAAATATAAAAAAAGGTTTTATGATTAAAGGTTTAAAACTGTAACTCACTTTTGGATGACGGGCTCCAGCAGCTCCAGTGCTGGCTGGATTTCTTTTTCTGGGTGATTAGTTTCTGCTGTGGTGCTGACTGTTGCAATGTACAGCCCGTCTGAGGCCACACTGTGAGTGTAGGACACCACAGATATGTAAATGTCTGCAGGGACAAAAGAAATTCTTTTTAGAAATCATTCTGATCAGCTTTTTGGAGAGAAAAACAATCTTTGCAGCACAGATGCAAACACAAGGGAAAACTGACTGAATACCAGATTTCCTGCTGAGCTCTGTTTGAGGGATGATGATTTGACAAGAGTTTGCATCATGGGTGTTTTTAACTGGATGATTTAGTAAACAGATGACTCTTATCACACGCCCTGCTTTCCTCACTCTGTTTGGGACGTAGCTGGGGTCACAGATGAGCTGTTTACACTGGAACAGCTGTTCCAAGAGGACAAAAAAAAAGTCAAAATCATTGAGGGCACAACACTGCAGCAGGATCATTTTTAGCAACATCCATGTAATGACCTCTTCACCCTCCCTCTACATTGATAGCACTTGCCTTGCCCTCAGATTTCACAGCTTCCACTTTGCCGCCGTTCATCACAATCTCATCCACAGATCTGTTCATCAGAAAGGATCCACCGTATGCTGCACTCAGTCTGTAGGACACAGACACAGTAAGAAGCCACATTTTCTGGACCTATCCAAGAACGCTAAGTTAAAACAGCTATGAGTCCCATCTTCTGATGCAAAATTTTACATCTTGATCTATTTTTGTGTTTTAATATGCAGCATACAACATCTACTCGCCAACACTAATATCAGTCAAACAAGTCAAACTTTCTTGAAGTATTCAGTAGTTTTCTCACAACCTTGCAAATCCCTGTGGCAGTTCTCCGAGACCATACACAGGGTAGAGGTAAGGACTTGTGTTATGGCTGGACTCAGAGTACAACCTGATCCGTCTGATGGTTTCCAAATATGGCTGGTCTAAGTAACTACAGAAGACAGAAAATCAAACCAGGAAAGTTAAAACTTTGTTTAACTTTGTGTTGATGTTGTTTGACAGACCTCTCATTGCTGTGTAAAGCGATGGCATGACCTGTGAACTCCTGAACGTTTAGTCCCAGGTCAAAGTGGCAGAACAGTTCTCGAGTAGTGGTTTTGTAAGGATCCATGTCGTGGTAGCTTCGAGGGTCTCTCTGGTTAAAATTTTGAGCAAAATGCAGCAGTTTTTTGAACCGTCTCTTGTCAAACATGCCCATCAGATCTGAAACATAGATGCCTCAGTGAGTATTAAGAAATAGATCTGTAAATATCCATGCACAGGTGTTTGCTCTTCACCTGAAGCCTGGACATCTTCCTCTGTGCCAGGAACTTTGTGAACTTTCCCTGATTTGTAAACATAGCTGCCTTCAATGACCTTGAAGTCCAGGTATCTTGTCACCTCAGTTTGTATCAAGATTCTCACCAGATCACCTGATGCAAACACAACATAGGGTTAAAATTCACTTGTTCCCTTAAATAATGCAACAAAAACTGTCGGACAAACAGAAACCGTGGTCTCACCATTTGCAAGAAAAAACTTTGGGATTAGGTCAATGTTCCACTCTTTTCCGTTTCCTAATGACGCAGCTGGAGCCTGAGCCTCAAACATCTTAAACAACTGTTGATATTGGAAATACGAAATAGTGAAAACCACAACCTTAAATTAGTAATGTATCAGCAACTGTTCTTGTGTGGTTTATGTTTGTGCTTATACACCTGATCCACGGGGGAAATGGATGCACCTTCTCCTCCATAGTAAGGGTTTCTGTCAATGTGAAGAACACTCTTCCCACTTTGAGACAATAAAGCGGAAAGGACACACTCCTGAGGGGGAGAAGGGTTCACAGTGATGTGTAAGACAACAGTTACAACTTTGCAGGAGTTGATCACCAGTAACATAATGATGTCAATGTTCCAAGTTCTTTAAAACTGAATATATGTTGATTTTTTACACACATTGGCTCTGACGGCTGGTTGTAAAACTTTGTGACAGGTGTTTGCTCATGTGATAACAAGTGTGCATACGAGGGCAGTTTCCTTTAAAATTTTGAATGACTGTGTGTTCAGGAAAAAAGGGTGTTTAAGAACTCTAACTCGATTGTAAAAGCAAGAACAGTGTGTGTGTAGTTTAGCAGAATTAGTGTGTCTCAAGTATTTGTGCGTAACCAATTGAGGACAACTGAAAAATAACTTTTAAAGGGGATTAAGAGTGGGGCACCAGCCAAAGCATTCCCCCTCTTTTTAGTGACACATTTCAAATCAAGCATGGAAATAGTATATCTAAAATAGTATTTAGAAGTTAATCAGAGCCTTTGAGAGTTTTTAGTGTGCATTTTACAAAGTATGTATGGCATCAAGGACAAATGTGTTGTCATGTTTTTCATGTTGACCTATTTCTGTTTAACAATAAAGATATGTTCACATACCTTAAGTCCAGTCCCAAGCACAATAACATCATATTCCTGCATCCTGTCAGTCTCTGCTCTCTGCCTAAGAGTCTAGGGTTCCTCTTTTGTGTGTGTGTGTGGGTGTGTGTGGGTGTGTGTGTGTGTGTGTGTGTGTGTCAGCATGGGCATATGTATTTGCAGTGAGACATAGATGATAAGTGACAGTAATTGCTCCGTGCTCCCTTTTTCAATAATCCTCTTAAGACTTGCATATCTATGCATGTGCGTGCGTGCGTGCGTGTGTGTGTGTGTGTGTGTGTGTGTGTGTGTGTGTGTGTGTGTGTGTGTGTGTGTGTGTGTGTGTGTGCGTGTGTGTGTGTGCGTGTGTGTGTGTGCAAGAGAAGAAAGAGATTTTCCTTCATAGATCTAGGTCTTGTAGTCATCTTTTCTTCTAAGCTGTGGTGTTTCTGTGTCCCTGCAGATTAAGGTATAAAATGAACAGGATGTCACCAGTGGTGGATAAATCAAACAAAAGCATATATTTGGACTCAAGACTTGGGGTCTATAAACTTTTGATCTGGTTCATTCTGGAAGTTTCTGTTGTCATCATGATTTTAAAAAATAACACAGTTGTTTGTTAATAACCACTTGCCATGAGCGAAAGAAAGGTTTTTGTGTTATCATTTAATTCTCTGAGAAAAGGCCAAAAATGTGTGTGTGTGTGTGTGTGTGTGTGTGTGTGTGTGTGTGTGTGTGTAATTTTTTTTACGTATAACTGAAGTACACTACAGTTGCACCATGTTTTTCAGTATGACAAAAAATAAAAATAAAAAGTGGCACTGTCGGTACTTTTTTCTGTTAATTGATCTGAGTATTTCGCCACTTGGGATCTGATGTATGTCCACTGTCTTTTTAGCAAGTTACTGCAGCCGTGACGTCATACAGATTGCATGAGTACAAAATTACGTTATAGATCTTTTTTTTTTTTTTTAAGTCATTAACAAAATCTGGCAATTACATTTTATGAAGACAATATAGTGCAAACATTTCAGACTAAGCAACCTTTCTTAAAGGAACTGAACGAACACTGGGGAAAGGAAGAACAAGCAGTCAAACAAAAAAATAAAGTAAAATGAAAAACAAACAAAAAAAACTACAGAGATCAACAAAATTCAGTCAGACTGAACCAACCTCCTATTAAACTACATTACCCAGAATGCCTTGTGATTGAACTTCCGAGTGAGTCTGTTTCAGGTTAGTTTGATTTATAGACCAGGTCACTCCGGCACATGTGTGCAGAATAGTTTCCTGTCTCTCACGTATCCCGCCCAGCTGAGAGTAATGTCGGTGTGCGCTGGTGAAACACGGTAAGTTTGACCATGATTTTAACATCTTTAAACTTCCTGTCGTTGACATCTTCAGGACTTCCAACATCACTGCTGGACTGTGGACAGATCAGGACTCAAAAATATGTCTTCAGCACCGACAGTAAGAAGTGACACTGAAATTACTTTCATCAGAGGTTCAGAGATGATTGTTGTGGATGTTGTTACCGCATTGACTTATTCACTGCCGTTTTCAGTCTTTAGTGTTTCACATATTGTCGAAATAGAAAGTTACTCAAACTGACTCAAACTAAAACTTTGTGACATTTCTCTACACTAGTTTATTAACTTCTTTTTCAGTTTCCTGGCTGTTTTCGTACAGCTCACCTGTATTTGTATGAGTTAAAAGCTGTAAGTGCTGTGGAGTAATTAAGTTTAGCAGAGAACAAAAAGAAAGAGGTGTGACAGTGGTTCACGCCCAGCTCTGACAACGAAAACACATTTTTTACAATCTTACTTCAGCTGGGCACTATCAAAATCCTTCCTGTAGTAAATGGTGCAATACATCTTAATGCGTCCACACACTGTCTGTCTGCACACATTTTCATGTGTTTGCTTGAATCAAAAACCCAGATTAATCAAACATTTAATTAGTTTTCATCAAGTTTTACTCACAAAGTACATACTGACATGCTGTCTTCTGATATTTTCTCCAGTTTTCAGATCGAGACCCGAACCAACACAGACGAGTCTCTGTCAAGTCCAACCCTGGATTCCTGGAGCGACTCAGTGAAACTGCAGGAGGAACTGTGTTAGGCATTGGACTGTTTTTCCTCTCTATTTATATTCTCTTCACCAATGAGGTGAGATACATCACAAAGTAGAAACAGTCCCAGTCATGTGCTTAAACATAAAAGTCAATTTGTTGTGTTATCGTTTAATGTTTTAGGGTCGAGCTCTGCAAACCGCATCCTCTCTGGATGAGGGTCTATCTCAGGTAGTGTCGTTGGACTCTTTCTCCAGCCTTGACCCCCAGAATGACAATCGTTTAGTCCATCTGTCTGCAAAGCTTCGCACCTTACAGGTACACACCTTGATTATTTTCTTTTTGTTATGAGCTCTTCTGAGCTTTTTCTCCAATCAAAGAATTTTAAGAAAAAAAGTGAGACAAGGTACAACATAATGATGTACAATCATGATATACATAATGATATTTTTTTAGAAGTTAGAGCATTTATCATGTCAGACATTAATTTGTTGCCTCTCTGTAGCCCCTCCATGACCCAAACTATAAAGTGGTGCTGCAGGCAGTGAAGCTGAAGAGGGAGGTGGAGATGTATCAGTGGGTGGAGTACCGCGACAGCAAGTGAGTTTGTCGCCATGCTCATTAATCTGTCAACTTTCAGGGTGGAGTCAGGTGCGAAAATTGTGAACTGAGAATTTTTAGCTTGAGGTGTGTTTTGATACAGTGTAACAATTTCAGAGACTACCAGGAGAATGGGGAGACCAAGACTGAAACAACCTACACCTACAGTGAGTAGATTATTTTGATATAATGTGATTTCTTTGATGATGTGCTGTTCAGGGCAGCAAGAACACAGAGATGTAGCTGCTGTGACCTGTTAAGGTGAAGTTTTTGACCTGGGTTGACGGCTTGTTGTTGACTCATTTTCTTCAGACACTGAGTGGAAATCAGAGCTGATCAACAGTCGAAACTTTGACAAGGAAATCGGTCACCAGAATCCAAGGTGCGGTGATATGTCTTTGCCCAGAGTATAACACATGTGTGAGCAAGTTTCTAACAGTCAGTTTGAATCTTAGTGCCATGGCAGTGGAGAGTGTCACAGTGGTGGCTCCTGAAGTCAGAGTTGGACCTTTTATTCTGTCTAAAGGTATCCCAACATAGCGACACAAACACAGGACTTATACTCATACTCTTAGATGATTATCATACATTCTTTGTCAAACAGTTTCACTCATACTCATGTGTTGTTTGCTCACTCCTCTTTAGGCTTAGTGGAGCAGATAAATAACTTCCAGACACTGAGTCTGAAAGACTTTCCTCTCTCTTATTTGGACCCTTTTCTCACCATCCATGAGGATTATTTCTATCACACCCAGAATCCACGCAGACCAGAGGTAAGCACCTAAATGAATACTTTTCACAATTCTGACCACATCTGCCCTCATGGCCATGTGTTTCATGATGATGCTGTTAAAGGGGATTTATTTTTGCTATAAAGGTTGGGGACGTGCGTGTGAGCTTCTCTTTTGCTGGACTGAGTGGTGAGACGTCTTACCTCGGCCCCCCACAAACTGTGAGTTGTTAAAACATTCATCGAACTCATGCTTACGATAGATTTTTTTATGAATCTCCTTTTTCCTGAACTGAATAACTGCTTTAAAGTTTTGATGAATCAAAATCATCATGACCTTGCTTTTATTGGTGCTTAAAGAGTCAAGAGACCATGTCCTCAAAAACAGAAAAATAGACATAATTAGTTTGAATAATTGTAGAAGAAATAAGATGATTTGGTCAAACAATCACTGAAACATTTTGACCAAATCAGAATTTTGATTGTACATCACTGGAGAGAATTAAATGTCTCGCTCTGACACTTCACACATGGGATAATGAACTGAAAGATAATAAAAGTAGTATCAAAGACAAATACAAAGATACTTAACTGTGGCAATTTTAATTTAACTGTGCTTCATTTTCAAATTATATGAAGCTGGCGTCACAGTTTTGTTTATGATGTCAACATTTATATCAGTGGTGTCTTGCTTAAGTGTCTATTACCAAAATAGGCACAAAGTAAGAAAATATGATGCATTGTTTTTTTAAAAGTGAATTTCGGGGTTTTTTTTCAGGTCAGTGTTGTGGCCAAGCAGAGGGGGGAGCAGCTGTTGCCGTTCAAAGCTAAGTCAGGAGACACTCTGGAGATCCTTTACCTCGAGGATCTTTCTGCAGAGGTTAGTCAGTGTGGATTTCACTTCATTTGATGCACAGCAGTGAGTTTCCGTCAATTGTCTTTTGTTTTGGAGGCAAAAGTGAGAATTTATATCCAGATGTATAGTTACTCTCATCTTGGTCCTCGCTTCTTGGAGTTGATGCAGTTGTACATATCTGTAGGAGGTTTTCGCCAAAGAACATGAGTACAATTGTATGAAGACGTGGGGACTCAGAGCTGCAGGCTGGGCCCTCATGTTCCTGAGCATACAGCTGACCATGCGAATCATCTATACTTTGGGTAAATTAACACCAACTCATGTTGAGTGATCATGTAGTTAATAGATTTCTCCCCCTGAATCTCTCATATGTATTTTCTCCTGTTGTGTGTCTCCCTGCAGTGGACTGGGTTCCTCTACTCAGAGATCTGGTGTCTGTGGGCCTGAAGATCTTTGCTTTGTGCATCTCTTGCTCCCTGTCTCTACTCACCATTGGAGCTGGCTGGTTGTTTTACCGTCCTCTGATGGCCGTGGCTCTGGGAGCACTTGCTCTGCTCCCAGTGTTTCTCGCCCGTTCAGGGCTTGCATCCAAGAAGAACGAATGACTATACAAGTGACAGATATCAGGACAGTTTCTGCTGCAGTAAAGGCTCGAGCTGAGCATTAGAGACACCAGACAGTTGTGTGTGGTTTATGCTTTTACAGCATGGGACTCGCTTTGATTGGGAAGAAATGTGTTTTTGTCCTGAATGTGTTCTGGTTAAAAAGGAACAAAAGAAGTTTGACACTCTTGTCGATTTTTTTTAAACCCATAGTGGGAACTATTTTATCACCTCCAGTTTATTTATGGGTAGACTTTCTTTTTGTGCACTGTTAATAATAATCCATCAGACTCAGGTGGAGGCTAGTTTTTGTTATCTTATTTTCTTTTGAATGTTTTTTGATGTGGCTTTAAGTTCACCCATACTCCCTGTATGTTCTTGATATTTTGATGCATGAGTGGAAAACAATTTCATACTGAGGAATTTTGTTTCTCTCTCTTTTGAGTCATTTTCAAATAACCCTGTCTCATACTGTGTCAGAAATATTTACCAAAGACTTGTTAAGCTGTCTTTAACACTAAATAATCAGTTTATTAGGCACATCTTCCTAAATCTTCAGATAAAGATAAAAAAAAAACCCTGGGGTAAATTCTCCTGTTACAGTTGGGAGGATGGCGTGTGATTTGGTTGAACTGTTTCAAATTATACTCAGATAATATCAATATTTGATCTATATTTAAGAATGATAACAGGGAAAAAAAATCATTCAACAAGAATTAAATAATAACCACTGAGTCAGACGGTTAGATCGGACAAGACAGGTTGTTGTTGTTACCAAAGAAGTGAACTGTGTGCAATATGTTGCATATTTGCCGCCTTCTTAGATTATGTCCTCTATTTCTGCATTACTTGGAAAAAAAAACATTTTATATTTTCATGACAAAGCACTCTGTGTGGGCCACAAGATGTGTGTTCGCATTCACCAAAGACTTGAGTTTTTGTTGTATTGTTCTCATGTATGATAAAACACAATAAAGCACTTATTTGTGTATCAAGAAAACATCAACATGACTCCCAACTCCAGTCAGAGTTTAATTAACAATGGGGAGATGGACAGATTGGTCCTCTTTGGTATTGTTCATCTAAAAGTCTACAGTGTCAGGCATAAACTGAGGCACAAAAATGTCAGCACCTAAAGTCTGTCAATAAGTGAGTTCTTGTAAGGTGATCTTCTTAAATTTCTGTTTAAATTTGTCTAAATTTCCTTTTCGAGGGATCTTCATGAGGCTGTTAGTATCTGATTGTAATCACATTCAATATATAATTGAATTTTTACTGTGAACTACATTGCCCACAAAATCAGCAGATGATTGGGACACTGAAATTATTGGCAGAGAATAATAGGCAGTGCAGTGTGAACATCCTCAAAGGGTTGCCAAAACCTGGTTTAAATCTTTTTTTTTTTAAATCAGTGTCTTTACCAGAACAAAAAAACAATGGATTGAGTATCAGCTTGTTTTTATCAAGAAATTTACACAAGTTATCAAGATTCTTACAAAGTAATTTATTACACAAAACACTAAGTTTCCATTTGCGTTTAACAAAATGAGTTTCCAGTCTCATATTGTGCATGTGATCAGGATGCACATTCATTTTGTATGTGTGAAGCACACAAACCAAATTGGAATCCAGGTGTGCATCTGTTTGTTGAAATATTTCGGAGGACTATGGGTCACAGTGTGCAGGTTCTTCACCCTGGTCGCTGTGGAACATTCCTCAGATCAGCAGGCAGGGCTTCAGCACTGTAGTCGGCAGGTGTGACACGACAGGTCCCCTGGCTGAAACCTTTGATTACATGGTTCATGTTGATAAAGGAGCTTTCATTATGGCAAATTTACTCATTTTCTTCAAAGTACAAAAAAGCATTTTCCATAACCTCAAAACTGAATACTGACAGAACCTGACTACTTTTGCTTAAGACAACAAAAAGTAAAAGTGTTACACCTTTAGTAAAAACTGGGGAGAACAGTCTTTTTGTGTAGGTGTGTTTGGGGGCTGGTTTGACCTAATGCTCCTTCTCCCCCTGTGGAGGAAGCAGTCCCTCTGCCCCCGTTTACAGTACAACACATTTACTGCTCTTTTTGCCCCTCTTCGCCTGTAGTGCAGCCCTGGTGGCCATCTCGAACACTTCCCTCACGCCATCCTTTGTTTTTGCAGAGCACTCCATGTATCCAAAGGCACAGATCCTGTTGGCCATGTCCCGTCCATCCTCAGGTTTCACAGGTTCCTGAAAGAAATGCCAGGACAGGTTTGGTGAATCAAGTGTTTCTCAACAGGAGAATAATTATGTTCTTCATGCACATCTTAAAAATGTGTACCTGCTTCATTTTGGCAAGCTCTCTGCGAGTGTGCTCATCGTTACGCAGGTCCTTTTTATTTCCGACCAGTATAATGGGAACATTAGGACAGAAGTGTTTCACCTCAGGAGTCCACTTCTCAGGGATGTTTTCTAGATAAGGTGAAAAGGATTATTTAAACAGGGTACAGGGGAAATGTAGCTGAACTCAATCATTCTGTATCAGTAATTCAGTTACATTATCAATGCCAGCATTTACTTTTAAAAACTAAAAACTGTGAGGAAAAACCATTAAGCTCTCTGTTCTAACTTACCTAGACTGTCAGGGCTGTCGATGGAAAAGCACATGAGAATGACATCAGTATCTGGATAAGAGAGTGGGCGCAATCTGTCATAGTCTTCTTGACCAGCTGTATCCCAGAGCGCCAACTCAACCTACCACAGGAGGAAACAAATGAATTGCAATTGAACTTTAACATCCATGACTTTTAAACAATTTGACACAGCCTAAAATGCTAATAAAAACAGAATTTGGTGGATTGTAATGAATTAGAAACCTTTATTTAATTATTAACGGGGCAAAGATAACTCAAATTACATCTCAATTGTTCAAATACACAATTTCTTTTATTCTTTCATGAAATCACATGTTCATGTAACACATTGTAATGCATGCAGAGCAGGGTCTGGCATGTCCTAATGAAATATATGAGGTCTTTCACAAAAAGGCACAAAGCCAACTACACGAGTAGAGTCAATGCAGTATAAGCCAGACTTAACTCTCCAGGGCCTCATGGTTCAAAAGGCGAAGCATATGCCAAACCCATGAGAGTTTGTTATGGTCTTATTGAACACAGCTCTACTGCTGCCACCGCGTAGATTAATTATACTGTGTTTGCTGAAAGTGGCTGCTGGACCATTTTTGCTTTCTGGTTCAAAATATTTCCACACTGCTACAATAACAGTAACTTGTGCTGAGTGACTCAAGCGCTTGAGTTCTGCTGTAACAGCTAATAACAGAAACATAGGATCATCAGCCATTGTGGGAATGTTGATGAAAAGTTGTGTGCAACCATCTGGCAGACAACTCTGTTGTTCGAATGCGAGGAATATTCTTGGAGTTATAAAAGTGTGTGCATAGAGTTGACTCTCAGATTTATTATGGAAAAAAAAGTGCAACCAATAGTCCAGGGGTCCCCAAAAGTTTTTCTCTGAGGGCCACATAACTTTACCTTTCTCTGATGGGGGGACCCAGGGTCTATTTGTAACACCAAATAACATGTGCCGAAATGACTTCCTGTATGATTTTATCCCAGGATATATGTATATATTTGCTATGCGTGATTATGTTAGATCAGCTTCAGGATATTTGTTTATTCTGCCTAATGCTAGAAAAATTCATTAATTTGTTATGCACTTTAGCCTATTTACATGTAAGCATTACTTCAAAACACGTATATGTAGACTGTTAAAGAGCATTAAAACTTCCATAGTTGTATTATTTCATGCTAATTTGCAATCAAAGTCTGTGAAGTGGTCTTTTTCTTTTCACTGCACAAAATAATAATCATTTGTCTACTGCTGGTAATGTCCAGCATTCCCAATCATTTTTTCTCTTCCCTAACCTCATTGCTATTTTTTGTGTTGTTCAAGTTTCCAGCAGGCTTGCTGCTCCTACTTGCATGGTGTATGTCATTTGATATCAAATGTCATATTCTGTGCATTTGTGGAAAAGGTAGTTCATAAAAAAGTAACTAACTCACTAATAGAGAACATTGAAAATAGTTAACAGCTAATGGACAGTTTTATTTGAAAAGCAAGACTTTTTAGTCCTTTCTATTCTATTCTTTCTTGCCTATGTTGTATATCCCTTTGGACAAAAGCATCTGCCAAATGAAATTGTAGAATTGTAGAATAACACTGGCCATACCTGTTTGCTATCGACTTCAATGTCAGCAACGTAGTTCTCAAAGACTGTTGGCACATAGACTTCTGGAAACTGGTCCTTACTAAACACGATGAGCAGACAGGTCTTCCCACAAGCTCCATCTCCCACTATGACCAGCTTTTTCCTGATCGCTGCCATAGCTGTGGAGGGGGAAGAGGCAGACAATAGCAATGGTTTAAACATGAGGACTACATCTAAATCAACAGGAAATGAGGGTGTTTAATTTCAGTCATTATGCAACCGGCATAACGGCGCCCTTAGAAAAAAAAAACGATAAGCAGCTATTAACCTTCAGCTGTGTTGACACAACGCCAAACCCCGACAGAGACCCACACCCGAGGCTACACATTCAGCCTCATACAGCAGCAACACTGACACCAAGACTGCTGCCAGACAGACACTCAACAGGACAGCGGAGTTTTGCACAGTGAAACACAGTGATGGCTTCAAAAGTTCGGAGTTCACGCATTCAATGTCTTCCTCAGCTTAAAACTTAATTCAGATGAGGAACCTTGGTCATGATACGTTTCCGCTTCGGTTTATATGACACATCCTCGAGTTTGGCCGTAAGAAATCAATCCGTTTACTGTTTGCCGTCGTGAAAACTATCGACATTACGACTATAAACACTAAAGAATTGGCAGCCATAATTAGCACCTACTGTGGAATAACTGAACTGTAGATTGACCCAGATTTTGGTCAGCAGGAAGGTTCTGTTTACAAAAGACTTGACGCTAGCTTAATACCGATAGCCAGCAGTTAGCGGGGGTGTTGTGCCGAAATGTGCGACCTCGTCGGAAAATGAGACCACAGCGAGAATTGATGGCAGGGGCTTTTAGTCAGTTATGATATTCAGTGTTTACAAAAACTATTCTTTCCCCATTCTATTGAAGGGCGACAAGGAACATACTTTGATACATAATCACAAAAATAAAAAGCGCTGCCAGGTCTCTACACTGATCACATACCCTTACCTTGTGGCACCGCCACTCTTTCCATTTACATGTTAGAAATACACAAACACGCTACAATATTGTTTTAAAAATCCAATTTTAAAGACTTCGAGTTAAAAACGATCTTTTTTTTTCTTTTTTTTTTCAGCATTAAGTTATGGATACTGTGACAAGCGACCAGAAGTGACTTTACGCATGCGCATACGTGATCCGTAACACAGCTCACAAGGTAGCACGATTCGACAGAACACCGGATGTGGCTAGCGCTTTAAGTTCATTACTTTACGGTCATATCTTCATGTGGATATAAGCTCATGAGCAAAATTTAAAACATGATGTATCACATACAAAGCATCTTTTGTAGTTTTAAAAATCACTTCCCCCAAAATAAAAAGTTTTCACGAGTCTCAAACCGGTAACATGACTTGCTCATCATTAGCTTAGCATAACGGAAGTCAATGCGACCGGAGTGGTCCGTTAGCTCGCAGGCTAGTGTCAGCGGTACATCGGAAGAAATTACAGGTTACAAAATAGATAATCCCATTTAATGGTTGATAAAATATACTGGCAGTACACACTAGCTCCGTTTTGTCTGAAAGTATCGCATGCCTACCTAAAGATTGGTCTAGAGTCAATCCAAATGACTTCCAAGTGTTGCTTTGTTGGCCTCCGTAGCTGCTGCCCGACTGCGCCGCTGCTGCTGTGGGATTAACCGGGGGGAGTGAGGGGGTGAGGGGGTGGGAAGAGAGAGGACAACAATACTCTATGACACAAACATCCAAACTATACACTCAGGTGCAACAGAGTTTTTTTTTGTTTGTTTATTTTACAATTATTTGTATTTTAAAGCAATGAATTAGAATAGAGGTCGGATAAAGGAGTTTTTTTTATCTGATCTTAATATCTTATGATAAAAAATACTTATGAGCTTTGTTTTGATATAGATAGTAATTTTATTGATCCCTTTGGGTGTGTCCATCAGAAATTGACATCTCCATCACAATTCACAGCACACATTAGGCATTCAAAAGAGTCAACACAGTTAAAAATATAAAAAAAATTATATGAAAAGGAAATAAAGTTGAGCATAAATAGAGCTTTAATATGTATTCAAGTATGCTGTGTGTACCTGAGAGGGATTCTGTGTGTGCATAGGAACAGGAATATAATAATAATAATAATAATAATGATGATGATGATGACAATAATAATAACAATGACAATAGTTTAGCAATAATAATAGTATAATATACATTCTATAATATCTGTTATATATCTGTTCCTCTCTATGTTCAACACAATCAAAGTTTGGATGAACTCCTTTGTAAAAATGTTGACAATAAAATATTGGTCATACAAAAAAAGCCTGCAGTTTGAGGCACCATTGTTGTATACAATGGCATCATTTGGTCTATTTCAGGAATCTGGAGCCTCCTTGAATAGTCCTCAAACAATGTTTGGAAAACCCCCAAGAGAGGACCCCCCCCCCCAAAAAAAAAAAAACAAAAAAAAAACACCCAGAGACACCTAAGGACAACAAAGTGGCTTTGTCAGGATTTCTTTTTCCCTTTTATTTATTTGCACCAGTCAAGTCAAATTTTTGGGATGAAAAGTCAAACTTTCAACTTCTTATCTTAGTATTTTGACTTTGTTATCTCAAATCATTGCCTTTTTTAACCTCAAAACTTTGACTTTTCTGCTCAAAATTTAACTTTTCCAATTATTTTTACTTTTTCTCTCAAATTTCATCTTGAAATTAGACTTTTTATCACACAATTTTGACTTTAATCTTAGAATTATGATTTCAATATCTCAAAAATTGACATAATTTTCTCAGAATATTGTCTGTGGTTCATAACTTATTATCCTTAAATATGACTGTTTATTCCATATCTTTGACTTTTTTGCCCAAAAGTTGGACTTTTATCACAGAGGTTTTGTTTTTATCTTAAAATGTGAGTCAACGAGGGCCCAACAAAATCTGCAACATTGGTCACGACCATGACAGAAAGAGGGTTACTACTATATATCTGCAGTTTTTTTGCATTTCCACTTCAATGATTTCTGCCTGAGAGTGCAGCCAAGCAGTCAGACCATGTTTTTGTTGATGCTCAACATCCTGACAGGTTGGTGCATCAGAATAATGTCAGTAGACCAGTGCAGGGATTTATCATATCACTCAATAGTCTGAACAACATGCTGAGAAAAATCCAGACATTTTGAGTGATATGATAAAATCCCCCCACACATAATCTTATCACAATAAAGGAGGACATGTTCAGACAAAAGAGGATGTTTGATCATTACCCATTTCTGTTTTGATATAATGTAAACGTTTGACTTTGTAAGGTCTCTTTATGATGAGATTTCTGGGGACAGTTGTCTGTTAGTTAAAAAAAAGAAAATCTACTCCTATGAGCTCTGGAAAGGAAATAAAGTACTGAAGTAGATTTGCTTAATTGGTTTAACCATTGAAACTCAGAACTTTTAAAAAATTATGAAGTAATATGTGTGGTTGTAGTGAGATTACACTGTCTATGATCTCATGTACGAAATAGTATTTTAAATTCAACAATAAATGTGAATGGAATAGTCCAAAATCTATCTGTAGTTTAGTTTTAGTGTAGGACTGAAAATATTTGCTTTTTATTCTTAGTAGAGACTGCTGTTGTATGATCTCTATACTTATTGAAGAACAGACTATTCAAACACCTAAAAGTGACAGTTAGGAGCAGAGACAGACAGGCAGAGATAGTCTGTTCTCAGTTGGTGCATCAGTGTATTAATAACTGCAGCTCTTACTGTAATCCTGATAAGAGGCTTTCTCAGCACTGCTCAGTTACAACTCGTGGAAGCCAACCCAGGCGTGTTTCCATGAAAACAGCAAGTGTCACGTTTATGTTACAGTTTATAGTAAGGAGGAAAAAAAAGTTCTTTGATTAAACAGAATGAGTTCTTAAAAAACACAGGCATCCTCTTCTCAGAATTAAACAGGGTTGTAAATAGAAGCCTTTGTAAAAAAAAAAAAAAAAAAGACAAAAAAAGAAAACTTTCAGCTGTTCAGACATCATAGATTTAAAAAAAGAAGTTGCAAATAGAAGTCATTAAAATACACAATGTGCCCGCTTTTATTATTTCTTTAACATCATATCTCTTTGGATGTACATGACATTAAGTAAGCCTTGCCTCAGTTCTTGAAATAGACATGCCAAATAAGTCTATACTTAACTATTCAAATGTTTAGCATGACTTTGGTTGTTTTTGGCAACGTACAACAAAACCCAGACATGCAAGCATATCCTTACAGCGACGCCCTGCAGACAACAAAGACCCCCAACACCTCTGTGGCTTCAAGCTGTGATGAAACAATAATAAATACACAGTTGTGCCAGGGATGCCACAACACCAAGAAAATATAATTAGAAAAAGAGATTCATGGTTGAATTAACTTTTATGCAGGGGAAAACCATTGTTATATTCAACAAGGCAAGAAAAAAACAAAGTCCTCAGGCAAAAGAAATCCAAATAACTTCTAATATTATTCTTCCTGGAAGGACAACGCAAACAGCAGCTGCTTTTCAAGTGATTTATGAATAGGAATTTTGGCTCTTTTGTGGAAAATACATGGGCTAAAACATACAAAAGGTTAACCCTCCCTTAAGTGACAGGACAGCAAAACTTTGTTTCAGTTGAAAAAGCCATTAAAACAATCTTCTAGCGCAGCATCAGTGCTGTATTAAGACTGAGTTTGCTCATACAAAGGTTTATTGTCCTTAAAGCTTTCAATGTTCTTCTATTGTGGTGTCAGGGAGCCTGAGATGTACAGCGTGTGTTCCTGGAGTGTAACTCAGACCCACGTTCTGGTCTCTGCCTTCTGTTTCAGAGGGACACAGACCCTCATATGTGGAACGGGTAGTTCTGCAGGTAGAGAAGCAGAGGCTTTGGGAGTGGAAGCAGGTCAGTGCAGTCTGTTGTGTGTCTGTGGATGGTGAGGCGCGTCAGGTGCTGCAGAGAGGGGAAGGAGTCTGGTCTGTGCAGAGGGTGCCTCAGCTTCAGAGGCACTCCACTGTCTTTAGTTATCTGTTTGTCAGGTTCAGGTTTTGTTTCAGAGTAGATGTCTTCAGAAGAATCATGCTGCGGTGCGTGGCTGGAGCACGTGTAGTGCTGTATGAGGCTGACCACATCTGGGAAGGACTGCAGCTGAGGCAGGCCAGGGGAAATGGAGTCAAGCCAGAAGGAGCCCCTACTGTACTCGATACGGACGCTGGTGGGTCCACAACGAGTCTGCACCGAGAGAGCCAGCATGTACTGAGGGTGACTGCTGTCCCGCATCAAGAAGGTGCCCTCAGGTTTCTTTAGGAGAGCCTCCCGAGCTTCACTTGCTGAGATGTTACCCCAGTACCAGCCTGAAACAAACAAAAAAAGTTTGAATTCAAGTTTTTGTTTAATGTTCCATCAAGTCAGTTGTGGTCTGAGCTTCTCAGAAACTGATAAAAGCTTTAGAAATACTTCAAACAAACCCTGAGGTGGAAAACAGGGTTTGCAGGAAAGCCTAAATAAACGAGATGTCAGTATTTATACAGCATAAAAAATACACTTTACTCCTGAAACCAGCAAGTAATGTAAAACTATCAACATGTTTATGAGCTCATAACACTTGGAGAGATGAGGGCTGCTATGAAATGCTGCGAATGTTAGTTTAGTTTGTATCGAGGCTCAGCTTAGATACAAGCTGTCTGTCAAGTTGAGCTCTTCTAGGTAAGGACTTCTGTCAGTTTTTATAGTCAAGAGGTTTTCTATTAGCGCTGAATTATCCACAGAGGTCTCCACCTCTGCAGCATTTACTGACTTTTTGTTCCAACAACCTGGACTCATCTGTTTATGTCCTTCTACGTTCTTATAATTGATTCTCCATTCAGAGGATATAATTGTTAATGAGTTGAAACTTGAAATAGACAATGCAATAAAGATCATTGTCATATCCGCATTGTTGCATTGTTTGACTGCAGTATGCTTATTCACAAAATAATACAATATGATATGAAATATGGAAAAGGTCTGGGAAGCTTTAAGTCAAGAAAGCAGATTTGATGTTGAGCACTACAGGATAACACTCAGACTCTTTTCATGAGACAACTCCTAAACACCATGTGCTGTTTAAAGTCACAGCAGGGAGAGTACTGCTGTACCTGAGATCTGCAGGTAGTGGAAGTTGGTGGTGATGCAGTGCAGGTCTTGTGTAGGATCCCTGAGTGGAGCAGAGGGGTTTGGGCAACATGAGTCTCCTCCTTGCTCCTCATGATGAAAAATAGTCAATGCCCGTGCAACCATTTCTTTTGACAGTGGCCCTGATGACACACCAATACAAATAAATAAGGATTATTTCGGATACACGTTTCTTCTCTCTATAATTTTCACTCCATTCCAGACACCCTATGATTAAGTTATGAAAGAAAAATCACATAGCATCTCTTCGAACAGTTGAATGTTTATTGTAAAATCTTAATTGAGAAACCGCCTTTCATTATTATAGCAAACTATGATCTAAACTAAACAGACAAAAAAAAAACCAATAAAAAAAATCACAGACAAAATTCTAGTCATCAAATTATCAACGAAAATAGGTGAATTGAAAGAAGTAGAAACGATTAATTGCTTTGGTCAAAAAGCCAATAAGCTACATTTTGTAAAAACTTAATTTAACAGTGCATAGCCTTTATGACAAGAACGTCCCTGAATTAACCAGAGATAAACAAAACAGGCGCAAATAAAAAAGACCTACCTCAAATCATATGAAATGAAAACTGTGCCCAGTCTGAGGAAAAGTCCAGGATGGTAAACTCCCAGTTACAGCCGAACAGTCTCGGATAATTGTGGCAAAGAAAACATTTCTCGTAACTATAAGTCAATATGAGAGAAACTAGGACAAATACGCTCTTTCCCTGTTTGCAGCCGGTGGTGCACTGAGAGTGGGGCGGAGTGCGAGCTCTTTAATCGGTAAACTGAGGCGCTGAACACAGTTCAGTTCACTGACGGAGCTTCCAGGAATCCGTTTCCCAGAAGGGTTTTGTATTACAGCGCCCGCAGTGACAGACACACCGCTGCCTCCATCCTCACACAGCACAGGCTGGTTACACAGACGGTAGATACACACACACACTTCCTCCACAAATTTCATAATAAAATATTTCACTGAGCTACAGGTTAAAAAAATTATACAGCAAAGTACATTTTTTATTTATTTAGTTTTGACCATTTTCTGTCTGAATTAATCTTCTTAACTAGGGTGACCATATCCTTAAAATCCCCAAAACAGGACGACCCCCTCCCCCAGCCTTTCAGATTTTCTGCAAAAATACCCCAAGATACTTACATCCCATACAGTTATTTAAAACACTCCCTTTCTTAAGTAAAATTTTTCCATACTGTAAGGAAAATACTATATAGAAGCACATTTCGGCCAGTTTAAAGTATAAAAATGAAAAACTGGCTTTGCTGAAGTTTTTTTTGGTTGGTCAACATTTTCTCAAATTTTTTGACTGTATGATCTTGCAATTTTGACTTTTTATCGATAAAATGTCCACTTTTTATCTTGAAATTTTGACTGAAAATTTCCCCACAAAATCCCATTGAAGCCAAGTTTTAATTTACTTTTTTTTAACTGGCAGGAATGGGCCTCCATAATTGTGCCTCACCACATGTTCAAATAAAAGGGAAAACTATTTATATTTATTTTGTGCAAAAATTCAAATAGTGCCAACAATTAAGTTAAAGTTTAATTTAGGTTCTGAGACATTTAAATATTCAGCTGACACAGAGGTGCCAGCTGTGCAGACAGTACACGGTGCTTCACACTGCTCACAACCACGACAGAAAGAGGGCTACTACCGTATATCTGCAATTTGTCTATAAAAGTGCATTTTGACTTTAGCATTTTCAGTCTGAGAGTCAGTCAGAGCATGTTTTCTTTGCATGCTCAAAATCTTGACAGGTTGGTACATCAGAATAATATCAGTAGTCGAGTAGATTGATTTATTATTATTAATATCAATGGGCTAGACAAGCTGAGAAAAACCCAGACATTTTGGGGAATTTTTTAAAATCCCCCAGGACATAATTTTATGACCAAAAAGGAGGACATGTCTTGGAAAAAGAGGTTTGGTCACCCTATCTGAACTCAGCTTAAGTAACATTGAAAATTATGAAGCGGTGAATTAATAAAATTGACACTAATGTCATTGCTGTTAAGGGAAAATCTTCATGCTTTATTGATATAAAAATGCAGAACACAAAATAAAAATAACTTGCCTTGAGCATGTATTACATGAGTGCCTGACAAAGCTGCTGAAAACTGATTAGCAACCTCAAAAGGTCAGCAATCATTTTTGGTCAGTGCCACATAAAATCTACTGCCAAACATGACTAAAGATATGCGCTTACATACTTTACCTTTACAACAAACCTTTTTGACAGCTATACAAGATGTCTCTATAAGGGCAAAGAGTGTAGCTTTGATTTGACTGTGGAGCAGAGTTAAAGGGAGACAGAAAACATAGAGGTTTCTACCCCATGCCTGTTTATCATCCTTTGAACCCTGCTGGCTGCAGAAGATTTTTTACAGCAGAATGGTGAATACTGGCATCAAGTGATAATACTAAAAACAAATGCATAACAGTGCAGGATCTCAAGAGATCACAAGATCCATATTGAATATATCACCAAGGGCCTGAGGCCATTCTTCTGTGTTCAACAGTGACAGATTCTGGAGGTCAGGAAATACACAACACAAATCACCCAACACAAGTAGATCTTATAAAAAGTATGTGTATGTATGTACACATCTATATTCTATTGTTACTTAACTTTACTGTGGTTTTGTTTAAACTGTATACTGAAATTTTGCATGTTTTCCCACAAATTAAAGGATTTTCTTATCTATTCTTGGTGTGTTGGTGTATTGGTCAGCAGTGCTGCCTCAGGTCGGTTGGTGTATAATCTACCTCAATGAAAAATGTAGAATATTGAACAGTTAGGGATGGGCACTGATATCCTATGAATTCGATACTTTTACAGGTATCAACCAACCAATTTCCATCAGTGGTACCTAGTATCTATTCACGTATGATCAAATGGTACCATGTTTCAGTACCTAAACGCATCTTTGGGGCTGTGAGGGAGTGAAAAAAGTGATTTTCCATGTCAGACTTGGGCATGGAGTACATAGATCTGGAATTTTAATTTTGCATAATTTAAAAAATCAAACAAACATCGTAGTTAATTTATTAAGTTGTAGTTCATTCAAATGTTTTCTTGACGAAGAAATCTGTGAAACAACTGTGATGTTACCGTACAAACAGTTTAATGTTGTTTTGACACATTTGGAAAAGTTCATACTTTGAGAAATCAGTGTTCTAAAATTGAAACATTTTGAGATTTTATCATTAAACAAATAAACATTTATTACCAAACAAAAAAAACAACAACACAAAAGTACTGAAAACTGGTACCATTCAGTACTGGTACCGATTCCTAGCTACCGGGAATCAGTAGCATGTGAAAGATACTTATGCATTATTTTCATAGAGAGGGCCATGTGAGTTGTTAATGTTGTTAGATAGAATTCATTTTAGTCCCTGTAATATTTGTTTCAGATAAACAAAATGTTGGTTTATTATTAGTGTGAATTGAATTTGGCCATAGCGCAACAGTTTTTAGGCTTTTATTTTGAAGGAAGAGCATTTCTGGTATTGTTTCAGTTGCGTTAGCTTCTTATTGTATAAGTGGCAGTGATCCATCAAGAGCTGCGTTTTACCCAAACTATAGTACTTCACTTTTACCTTTGTTCGTTTCAGAGCTCATATAATTCACGTCTGCATGTGTCGTTTCTAATTTCTTTCTTTCCTTCTTCTTTCTCGCCTCTGTGCTCAAACAATAAGTTTGCAGAAAGCTAGTATTTTTTTCTATTATTAGCTACTGAAGACGAATCACCTAACCTGTTTAGTTGAGGTTAACTCTTGGAAATTCATTAAAGTGGGTCACGCCAAAAGTCAGTGTTTCTCCACAAGTCAAAGTTCATCATCAACAACCAACCCGCAGATTCCATGTAAGAGATAATAACCGCTCGAAACCCGCAAGTAAGTAAGTAAGCTTTGAACCATGTTTCCAAGAAAGCGTGGCCACATCAGCTGTGCGCAATGTGAGCAGCAGAGCGGCACGGACGGCTGTGGGCTTCTGGGTAAAGACGCTTCCCGGAAAACACACACACACACACACACACACACACACACACACACACACAACAAAGTGACCTCCACTGTTGAGCCCTGATCCTACCGCTGCTGCTGCTGTGGCCTGAATGACTGCAGAATCACGCACTTGTTATTATGAGGGGGAAAAGGGAGAAATGGAGACACGAGGAAAATACTGAAAACAATTTATTGTTGAACTTAGTAAAACAACGACCTTCAGCTGAGTGTTTGTAAAATCTTGACAGGTGACTGGTAGAGACAACTTTACAGATAATGAACTTGTAAGTGGTGAAAATTGAGCTGTGGGAAAAAATTAGACTGTCTATGTCAGGAAATGTGAAGAGGAATCCACCATGAAGCAATGATGCCATTGATTGTTTTTCAGAAAACACATAACAGTGAGAAAATCAAAGAAGAAAATACAAAAAGAAGGACAGAAGCAAAGGAAGTCAATTTTAGTTTTTCTCATAGGTGTTAGCTGACAGTGACAGGGACAATGAAGGAAGCATGCTGTGTCTGAAACTCTCATGATCAGTTGGAATTTTATCATTATGGGGTAAAAAGAGAAATATCAGTCGGAAGACAGAAACAGTGTTGCTAAATTGGGCTTCTTTACCACTTTAGGCTGGGAAAACATTGCATTGGGCTGGTTGATAAAATTTGGGCTGTTTTTCACAAGATTTTCGGGAAAATATTCTGGAGAAAAGCATCGGCTGGTGGGCTCACCAATATATTTTTCCCTAGCATGATTCACAGGCTGTGTTGCTAGGAGACAGTACAGTCCACCTGCAGACCATGCCTTGCTCCACCACTGCTTGCAGATTGCAAAATAAAGCAACTTCAAAATTATATCAAATATGTGTTTGATAAAGTTGAGCAATGATCAAGCTGTTCTCAGGAAACAAAAGCAGTATCAGCTCCACATATTGGCCCAAGAAAACCTGTAGCCTAAGTCATCAGCTAAGGGTGATGAAAAAATGAATCTTGCTTTATGGTGGATTTGTTCTTCCCAAAAGTGTGAAAAGTCTACAACTATGATGAAAAAAACAATGAGCAGACGTTTACTAGTCAAATAATAAAACAAACCATAGATTTGGTGTTGGTTCCCATGTGTGCAGGTTTATAATGTCTCGTGTGTAAATCTCTAGCGTCTAACTCTCTTCCCCGTTTTCTCCTGCACCCTTGATGAGACGTTTGTTGCCCCTCTTCCCTCCCGGTCCACGGGGCTTGGTAAAGGCCTGCTTCAAGGTGTGCTCCATTGGGTGGACCTCTTCGTACAAGAAGTCCTCTGTCAGGCCATCACCACTGTCAATCTCCATCTGCACACACATATGTATACACCCACAGTTCAGTCTCAGCTATCAATAACACTCATAATCTAACTGTCTATCATAGGTCATGAGATCATGGTTTTTATCTCTGTGTTGTTTATTTTTTTAAATTTATCTCTTACCTTTTTGGTTACATCAAGCTGGTAGTCTCTCTCTACTTCATCCAGTAACCTGTTCTTACAGCTGGAGTACAGCATCCGCTCCTTGATACTGCAGGTGTACCCAGGCATTGAATATATGAAAACTGAAAAACACAAAGAGATTTGTTTTAATGCTTATATTTGACCAATCCCCAGTAAAACTCCTTTGTCCTGGTAGAGGCTTGTCTTTTAAAAACCATTGCCTAGTCAGAAATGATGTTTATCCCTGTCATGTATAATAGATCTTTTTTATAAAGCCACGCCCATCTGGTGACCTTTTCAAGGAAAGACACATTCGCCGAGAACTATTTAGAGGAATCTGCCATGGGAAACAGCCTCTTTAAGGCCTCCCCTTGCGCCCCAGAGCCCGAGCATTCGTGAAGCCTCCTTCACTGTTGGCATCCTATAAAATTGTGTTTGACATTTCAAAGGAAAAATTTTCCCATTGGAGGAAATTCAACAACTGTTGATGTCCCCATTTGGACAGATCTCATGTTGACCTTCTGATCTTCTCACAATTTGAAACCTTGTACATGTTAAATTTTTTTTAACTTAATACTTGTTTTTAAATTTGAAAAAAAAAAGCCTCACTATCCTGTTCTTATGAGTCGGATATAGATAACCCGTAAGCTGCCGTTTGTGATTATTTAACTATTGAGCCAATTTTTGCACAAAAAAAAAAGGTATATGTTGTCACCTAGTTGTGGACAGACAAGTTTCTCTGAATATCCGTCCTACATTTTATCTTATCTGGAGCTTTCATATAACTTTTTTGAAAGCAAAATGACTGAAGTGCATACAGATTGAGTACTGACCCAGTGCCTCCTGCCGCTGACCCTGATGGGAATGTTTGAAAATGAAGAAGTGATATCTCGGTGAGTCTGTGGGAATCCTGTAGGGCAGCTCGTGGATCTCTGTAGGTTTGGTGTGAACCAGCTCAATGGTCTCTTTCTCTACGTCCAACCTCTGGGATATCACAAACACAAATAGGTCTATTCAGAGGTAAAGTCATGCACAGCTATTACTGACTGACAAACACAGATGCTCAGATTGTTTGTGCAGTACTTGTGAGTGTCTGGAGAAATTAGCTTTCCAAGCTCACCAGCTGTATGTAGTTGATGCGCCTCTGCTTGAGTTGCTGCAGAGCTCGTTTGGCCTCTTCTTGGAGTGGAAATGCAAGACCTTGAAGAGTCTGTGCCCGTTTGTCAAGGCCAAACTCCATTGTAACCTGCAGGAAGAAAAAGCTTTTAAATAATTTACCACGTGTCTGAAAAGATGAGCTGAAAGTTAAAGCGAATGAGTCAGACGCATTGATGAACAGTAACAAACCCTTGCTCTTGCTGTTGGAGTGCCAATTCGTCTGCGTTCATCCTAGAATAAAAAGTGACAGTTTGAATCAGTCGTCATTTTTTCCTTTTGGAAATACAAAACTGAGTAAATTTGTGCAGAAAAAGAAAGTCCATCTACCCAAACAACTTTATCCTGCAGGGGTAGAGTAGCAGGGTATAAGATAAATAAACACAATAAATACCCCATAAAGCTTATAATTCATATCATATTCAAACAGTTTTTATTATTCAGACATCACCTCTGTGACTCGGATTCGTTGTAATTCTTGCTCAGCTGCTGTGAGTGGAGCTGGGGTGGAGCAAGAGGACATATGTCGTAGGTACCCCTGGAAACAGACATCATCCTGCAGACACACACACACACACATAAAGGGAGGTGCTTTAACACCACCACCTCAAGATGTACTCATGTCAACATAGGGATTCACTAACCTCAACTGTGCCAAACATTTCGTCTTTAATATGACCTCCCCCAAACTCTTTCTTCAGTGTTGCTCGAGTGGCAGCATACACCATCTTCTGCCTCACCTGTTGAGAAGGGGGCAGGACAAAGGAAGGGAAATTAGGGAAAGCTGATCATGGTCAGTCATGAACAGACATATTTGGATAACTTGCGTCTCGAAATTTTTGTGTGTATAAGCAGCACCTGAACAGATTTATTCCACCTGAACTTGTCTTGGTCAGATGTGCATCAGTCAAATTAAGTCTGATTCAGGCTCTTAAAGGCTTGTGAAAATCTTGCTTCAAGAGGTTGTAATAGTCTGTTACGGAACATTTGAATGTTTCTTGTGTCTTTAAAATTACCATAATTTCAAACGGAGCACTTTTTATGTAGACTTTGTCGAACACAAAAATTTGCTTTAAAAGTGTTGTCGCATGTGTTAAACTTCAGCATGATTTTATGTTTTATAAACACTATATCGTTTTTCTTTTCAGCTATTTTGTTTGATTTGACATATTGTTTGTTTCCAGTCTATTTCAATTTCAAGTCAACAACTGTTTATACTGCTTTATGAAAGGGTAATATTTTGCAACCATGGTGTTTTGCCAGCCTTTTACCCATAGTGTTCATGACAGCAGGTAGTTAACAAAAAGCACTAAAAAAGATGCATCTTTTGGTTTTTGTAAAAATTAGCCAATGTAAAATTACACAAAATTTCATTTCATATAGTTCATTGATTGACCACTTGAGGCTGGCCCCCAAAACGCCATCACCCGAATACACAATGATTAAAAAATGATCATAACTACAGCAAAAATAAACATGTTTTAAGTCTGGTTCATGAAATGGCTCTGGTCTTGATAGCTCATTTTTCTATGAGCACACACTGCTCAGGGGGTGAATTTTCAATGACAATGTAATTTTTAAAGACAATGGGGATACAAATTTTGCTTTATACTTAAATTGGGGGCAGCGCCAATTTAACTGACAGGTTGGCACACTATAGCTGTAAGTGAGGAGGCTAAAGCCTTGCCCTAGCTTTGCCCCTTGGCCTCATATTCGGTTGAACCAGACTTAGGCTGAGTCAGCATTTTCAATGCAGCAACTGTCACTGATTGGTTTCAAAACTTAATTTGAGATGTGGGTTACATTTACAAAGCCTTTAGTTTAACACCGTCCTCAGTCGATGTCAGCAAGTCAACCCATACACTGCCACCTAATGGACAGCTGTTGTAAGCAGAGAAGATTTCTTTTTTTTTTTCACAAGATGACAAACGAAAGTTCAGAAATACCAAACAGCTCAGGACCCCTACCACAGTCAAAATCAAATAAAAATGGAGAAAACTTGTGTTTTGAAAACTGTATTTTTAATCTAACTGTAATTAGTAGATTTTGATTTAACAAAACATTATCAGCAAGTTATGACATCAGTTCTTTTCAATGACTATCTGTGAGTAGATCCTGTGTCCTGAGTCCAATCCATGTTGTACCATAATATTTTCTCTCCCATGAGTGACTGAATGTTGTGCTGATTTAGCAGCCCCTTAAAAAAATGTACTTTTTCTCTCTGATTATGATGACACTTTTCAAATTAAATTCTAACCAGTACTCAACTCTGTTACATTTTCATAAAAAGTAGCCTGCACCAATTGTTTCTGGTGCTCCAGGTTGTTTTACACAAAAGCTTCATTTGATGAAGTTGTCCCTCTGTGTATTTCAAAACTGTTTCACATAGTTTTTTTCTGTGGATGTTGGAGGACTGTGTTTGAAAGGTGTCAGCTCTATTAGGTCAGAACATACTGGTGATTGGTCTGGTGACCAGGCGATAAAAATCCACTCATATCCCTGAGCATTCTGGGAGTCCAGGCGGTAGAGGATGTAGCAGGGTTCCTGAGGTGTGAGCAGAGGAAGCAGGAAGTGATTGTAATCCTTGTCCCAGCTCTGTTCGGGCTCTCTGTACGAGTCTAACACCAACTCTTCTGCAGAAAATAAGAAATGCATCAACAAACTTATCTCTATGTTTAGAGCTAGTCAACCTGAGTCACTTCTTTTTGAGAACCAGCAACCTCTCACGTCTACCATTTCTGATGACCATCTTCATGATTCTGATGGCACCTCCCCTCGCTCGAGCCAGGAAGTCCTTCAGGCCAGCTGTAGCTAAAGTAACCGGATATAACACAGACAGGTCAGAGCTGAGGACAGGGCTCGAGAGTGAGGGAGACAGTTAGGTAAGTAAGAACCTGAGACTCTTCTTTAGGGACAAAATTTGATCCACTTCCAGCTCATCACGCCATGACATGAACTTACACAGACTGATGACATATGTACAGAAGATATGTTTTCTCCCTCAGTGAGACCTGAGGGAGAAAACAGTGTATGTGTCTTCCGCTTCAAACTCAGTGATGGTTACCTGCCACTGAAAACTATCTATTTATTGTAACCCCTCCACTTCTCTCACCATGGTTACCAAACAAAGTATCTCATAAATGATGTAAGATCAGGTGAGAAAGGTGAGAGAGGTACGCTTCTGCCAACCAGTCCTCCCCTATGCTCCAATTACAAAATGCCATAACACACAAATACACATCCAGTAAAATGAGCAATAAATGAGTAAAACACTGAAGGACACAAATATTAGCACCATAACATAGAGCAGGTGCTTTAACAAAGAATTCATGATATGAAGGCAGACCTAAGAAACTTCGAAGGCCTTACTCTTTTATATCCACTCGCTAGTTTTTGATTCAGAAAAGTAAAAGAGACAATTTTTTCTTAAAGCACCCTTTATAGGAAATTAGATGATTATCAAAGAGGTTTCAGGATGTTTTGCAGGTGATCATCTTGAAAGAGAAAAGGGAACTTAAAAAAAATACCCAAAGTAGAAAGATTGGCCAGACACGCCAAAGACAAACTGCTCAGAGAAAATTCAGAATTTTCGTTCAATAAGTGAACTTACCGTTAATTCCAGTTTGGTGTGACATCCTCACCCTCCTCTCACAGTAGAAGAAGCAGGTCCAGGTATCTATGTCCTGGCTCGTCTTGCTCAGCAGGTAGGCTGTCTCTACACTGATGGCAGACAGACGGACCCACACACGCCACTAACATAAATGCCGGGAGGGTGACTTGGGAGATTCCTACCACTTGAAATACAATCTGCGGAACTGTGGCTGATGAGTAATAACGTGCCTGTCAGTGGATATGCCACCCTGACCACTGATCTAAAACTCTCTGCGTATCGATGACGGCCACTTTAAAAAAAAGTCTCTGTGGGAGAGATTGTCCTGAGTCACAGACTGTCCTGACCAGTTTGCTGCTCTACTGTGTGTGTGTGAGTACAGGTCCACCAGTCATGACATCAGTGGTTAGTGCAGTGTTTTCAGATGCTGTCACATGTATTGACATTTTATCGCTCGTTCACACAGGGGCCGATCAGCTCAGCAATGAGCTCAAATTCCAGGCACTGAAATGTGACACTGAGCCAGAATCTGACCACCTCATTTCAACATTGTTTGGGGGATCAAGAATGGGAGAGTCTATGTGTTTATGATCAATATCTTCTGTGTGTTTCAGAAGGTAAAGTCACCCTTAAGAGTAAACAAAAAAGCCACAAACAAAGATTTATCATATGAAAATGTGAGGCCCTACAGAGGACACTACATAAAATAGTTTCAAACCTGACAATCTTTGTACATGAAGGTGACGTAGAGGATGTACGTGGACAAAAGTTATACAAAGGCTGGGTGACAAGAAGATATTTAGGAAAAAAGGTGATACCAAATGCTAAAATATTAAATCTTGTTTCTAATCATCTTCCTACACACACCTGATCCACATGTACAAACACAGACATCTAGGTGAGAGAAAGATAAGTGTGTACCTGTGAGGTTACCTGTGATGGGATCATCCATTATTCACCATGTGGTGAGTACACTACCCAAGCATCTATACATTATTCAACACAACCTCCCCCCCTTCTTTTCTACCTCAGGAAAACACACTTTACATGAACAACAATAACAAAAAAACATCCATTCATCAAATTGATGTTTGCTGCTTGGGCATGTGTGTCCGGAGTTTGTTCAGTGAGTGAGCGTGTGTGTGTGTTTAGTGTGATCATGTAAGAGTGATGGCACTTTTAGGAGACAAACCAATACACTGATCCAACAATTATGTACTACACAGCCTGGCCAAAACAAAAAAGTTGCCACCAAAGAAAAAGGTCACACTCTTATATTTCTTTGGACCACCTTCACCTTTGATTAGAGCACGCATTCGCTGTGGCATTGTTTTCATAAGCTTCTACAATGTCACAAGATTTGTTTCCATCCAGTGCTGCATTAATTTTTCCCCAAGATCTTGCATTGATGACGGAAGAGTCTGACTACTGTGCAAAGCCTTCTGAACCACTCTTTCACAATTTGAACCAGATGAAACCTGGCATTGTCATCTTGGAATATGCCAGTGCCATCAGGGAGGAAAAAATCCATTGATGGAATAACCTAGTAATTCAGTATATTTAGGTAGTCAGCTGACCTCAGTCTTTCAGCACATAATGTTGCTGAACCTTGACCTGACCAACTGCAACAATCCCAGATCATAGCAGCAATAGGCATGATGGGTGCATCACTTTACCTGCTTCTTTTCTCACCCTGATGCGCCCATCACTCTGGAACAGGGTAAATTTGGACTCAGACCACATGACCTTCTTCCATTCCTCCAGAGTCCAATTTTTATTCATTGAACGTGACCACCAGCTTCTACCAAACTCGTTCAAGGGACTGGTAAGTACTAGAACTGAAGGAACATGTTTCAGCTTTTGTGCAGCCCACAGCTGTAATACAGCTCAGCAAACAGTGTATGTGTATCACAGTGCCACGTATCACAAGGGGTAAAAAACAATCTTGTTTTTATGTAAAACTGTTTTATTATGAAGAGTCTGAACAATTAAAATATCAATCTAGATAAAAGCATCTAAAATAAAATTAACAGGACAAATTTAAATAGGAGGTATGTAGGGTTCTTTACAGCCCTTGAAGAGTTAAAAGTCATGCAGGTATAAAACAGAACAAAAACTGTTAAAAAAAACTGTATACAATGTTCCTGCATCTCTGCTTGGTCATGTTTTAAATCAGGTCCCAATGTAGCAACATCCCTTCAAAGGTCATCAAGACATGGGAGCCAGAATTTCTGTTACAGGAAGAAAAGAAGAAATTACAAAAAACACAAGCGTATTCCTGAAAAACTGATGCAATGATTTTGAGCTCACCATGTGAGTGCAGGCACTGGCAAATGTCATGTATCTGGGGTTAAACTGCAGAGTGTTAATGGGTCCTGGATGTTTTCCATCAAGCACGGCCACCTTCATCCCACTCTCAGTGCTCCAAACGTGAACTCTCCCATCCTCTGAGCCTGCAAAACAAGACATGTTTGACAGTAGACTGGCTAGAGGACACATCAAATAAAACACTGTGGTGCTGGTGCCCACCTATCATAACGAACTGTGAGTCTGGGGTGAAGCAGGCCTCCAGGGGGATCCCTTTACTGTTGTTGTAGCCCTGAGACAAGAATCATGTGATTTAATTGAACTAATAGACAGATATGTCCTGTAATTTTGTAGTAAACCTACAGAAAAAGTGTGCAACACGGATCCATTGAAGGCGTTCAGAATGCGAATCATCCCTCCATTTGTGGAAATGAGAATCTGCTTCCCATCGTTGCTGAACTTTAGTCCTGTCCAATCACAGACACGAGTGAACCTTGTCTCAAAGGATGCAAAGGGACCCTATGAACAGGAAATTCCGTTGGTCTAAGCAGAGCAAGACAGAGATGACAAAAAGACTAAAACTACACATTTCTTTGATTTCCATGTTACCTTGTCAAAAGCACGAAGGTCGTACAGTTTAATGGCCTGTGATTCCACTCCAGCAGCAAATATCAGACCATCAGGGTCAAATGAACACACAGGTTTCCCCAGTGGGTTTGTCAAACCCTGATGCAGAAACAAAGAAAAAAGAATCCAAAAAGAATAAAAGGCCCATATTCAGATTAAGAAATGCCAGTTTTCAGCCTTCTCTCTTAATTACTGCTGATCCTATCAAAACCATTCATATTAGCAGGCCTTATTGTCATGTCAGTTTTCTCAATGTTTTCTTTTTGTTACTTTCTGGTCTAGTTCCACATCACTGAGTACAGATCAGAGTACAGCGCTGGTTGCAAAAGCAGGTCTGTGGCCATCCAGTGGCCAAAGGACGGAGTGTGGAAGATTTTTGGTGATACACATTTGAGAAAGTATGAACAGCAAAATGTAGAATTTCCATTTGCCTGGTCAGTTTATATTACTCACTTGACAATTCGGGGAGCGCAGGTCCCAGATTCTGATGGTCTTATCTAATGAGCCAGATATAAATGTATCATCCACAGGTGACATGGAGAGAGCGATTACCCTTGAAAAAAAAAAAAAACAATCAGAAGAATAATTATAATTTTTGAGAAATTATACGGAACAATTTTCATCTGGTTTGATCTTGGGGTTACTTAAATTGTAAAAGTTCAATGGAAGCAGCTCCGTGGGAACACAATAGTTTACTGTATGTATGAATTTTTGGCAGCTCTTAATTTAACAAACACCACTACAGGGTTAACTTGTACATTGTCAAATTATTCTGTGGAAATTAAAAATATCACATTTTAAGGTGACTATACGTCCTCTTTTGCCCAGACATGTCCTCCTCAAAATCCAAATTAAACTTTAATTGAGATTTTAAAGAATTATATTTTTGCACAAGACAAATATTTTTTTTCTTCTGTAATCCAAGCATGTGGTAAGGTATTATTATGGATGCAAGTTAAAAAAATGAAATGGAATCTGGCTTTGTTGGGAATTCCTTTTTGCCCGTATTGAGTCATAATTCTGAGATTAAAAGTCGAAATTTTGAGATAATATGGGCAAAAGAAAAAAATTCTCAACAAAGCCAGGTATACAATTGTTATATTTTTTACCAGAAGAAATGGGTTTCCATACAATATGTATGTTAACATTAAAAATTCCCTTCAAACAGAAAAGCAGTATTTTAAATAAATGTATCTCTTTTAAATATACTTTGTCATCCTTGAGTTTGTTTGGGTCTTTTTTTTCAGTACCTCAAACAGCCTGGGTAGGGGGTCCTTTATTGAAGTTTCTAAAATATGGTCACCCTACCTGTTTTCATGACTGTACAGTTCAGATAGGTGTTTTTGTGCTCACCTTGCAGTGTGACCTGGAAAATACCTGATGAACTTGTTGTCAGTCAGGGACAAGTATCTGATGGTATCTGAAAGACATGAACACATGTTGTATTTTTACATGCCTCCTGTTTGGAATGGGCCCTGGTCAAAGATCTGATTGTGGGTAAATTACCGTCCAGTTTGTTGGAGCTGTAGACCACAGTTTGTGTGTCTCCGTGTGTGTAGCGGATCAGGTCCACTCCGTACTTCTTACTGTACAGGGTCCTCTTTGGTCTGAGACACCACAGAGTATATGAGAACATGTCTACTGTTGCTGCAGCATGAAAATAAAGCTCAAACGTCAGTCATAAATGCAACCCAGCTTGGCTACAGAGACGGAGTTGCTGAGTATTTTAAATATAACATAATAAATCAATGTAACAGCACTGTACTAACTTACTTTCCCTCCCGGATGTCATATAACACGATGCAGTCGTCGTCACTGCTCGATATTGCATGTTCACCATTCGGGCTGAAATCCACACAATTGACTTTTTGTGAATTTTCTCCATATGTCCTGGCAACCCTGTAACTCCTCAGCACGCTGTCTGTTATCTTCATGGCTGCTGCGATTTTTTACAAATTAAAATACACTTGTTCAAACCATAAAGTCTATTTCCTCTTCAGCTTCATGCATCTTTGCTATGGTGGAATATGTAAATCATCTCATACGTTTTTTAAGTCTGTTTATGAGACATGTTTTGAACTATTAGCGTGAAATTTCAGGCACATATTTGGACAAAACCATAGGAAAAAACTAAAAACAAACGCATCCCAGCAGCTAAAGCGAATTGGAATAATGATGCACTCAGTTTCTATCGCTCTACGGAGCACGCGGGCGGTGTTCAACAAAGACACTTACTCAGACGAGTTTTAACCATACAGTCATTGGTTTTAACAAACCGGGGGGTGACAGAAACAGAAACAAACATGTAAATATTTTGAAACAGGAAATGACGACACACCACTTCAAGAAGTCATTACTTCACACAAAAGCCCTTTATTTCTGTCTTTTTAAAAACTTTATTATAAATGTACGAACGAAACCATGTATAAAGCTTGATAATTCAGTTAATCATATTCACAGAGATCACCTTAAGGTACATTTAATATAAATCAGTCAGTGTAGATATAATGAAACAGCACCCACTGGTTCTGTTTTTGTGCTGTTGTTGGGGTTTTTTGTGGTCCTTTCATTATTTTCAGTGATTAAATGATTAAATATTGAGCAAAAAATTACATAAATGGTTACAAAGTTGTTCTGGAACGGATTATTTATTTATCAATATTGTGCAATACTATCACAAATTGGCCTGAGGAAAAAAAAAAAGCATTGTCCATTGACTTGACTTCATCTTAGCAAAGAACACAAGTTGATTTCAGATGAAAAAGGTACAAAAGCAACTCACTGAAAAGATAAACAGTTCATAATTTTAAAGTGTGTTTCTTTGAGGTTGTTAATAGCCTCTTAAGGCTCAACCCAAGCATTTGTCTGGTGTGGATTTTTCTATTCCTCCTTGCTTTTTAGGATCAGTAAGATCTTGCACAAAAACTAAACTTGGTCTGAAATGAAGTTATGTTTTTAGTGGAACTAATTAGCTACTAGTTTTTTTTTTTTTTTTTTTTTTTTTTTTTTTTTTTTTTTTTTTTTTTTTTTTTTTTTTTTTTTTTTTTTTTTTTTTTTACCTATAAGTGTTACTGTTCATAACTGAACTGTTTTTTTTTTGTCTTTGTATTTGTTTTTTTCCACTGAAATAGGCATATAGTGTTAACATCAAAAGATGACTTGGGTGGTGTCTCTGAATGTAGCTAATTGATTAGAGTTTTTTTTAAAAAAAATGAAGTTTCATGGGTCTGGGAGGCAGAACTGTACTTTCAACGTATGTGGATGCCAGGTCTCAAGAGAATAGGGAATGTTTGGTACATTTAGAATTATTTTTAATTAATTTTTTGATCACATTTTTTTGTGATTCATCCTTCTTGTTCTATCTACCTGAAAAAAATGGTCTAGGACTGACAGTCCTTAAAAAGACAATAAGGACAGATATGGTGTTTTTCTTCTGTGTCATAATATTTTTCTTAGTAATAAAAATTGTTGGGGAGTTGATTTTAATTTAATTTGACTCTGGGGATTAGAAATCATGTTTGAAGAACTTCAAGGTTTAGATTTATGTAGTTATCCAGAATATTAATGTCAGTATCCATTAGGTCACTATAATAAACATATTCCTCTCATATTAACCTGCATCAAATAGGGATTTTGAATGATGGTTAAAGTCAAACCCAGCAGGGATATATTTCTCAGCCTAACTTTTATTCCCCATTCAGTCTTCAAATTCAAGAGTCCATGTGCTCTTAATCAAAGAGAGCCCTAGCCCTCAGTCTTTTATTGTGAAAGGAGTGACTCGGAAGTTATTAATCGTATGTGTCCTGGTCCTGGAGAGGTTGTAATGTGAAGTCTTCGTCACATCTTTAATTTATAATGAATAACTGCGCAAGAACAGCGAGTATAGAATGGAGATTTATCCAGAATTTAGTCTCCAGACAACGGGACTCCTGCCGCCGGTGTCAGGCCGCAGCACCGTTCCTCAGCCGGGGTCAGGCCACCGCGGCTGAACCCGCTTCAGGCTCCGGGGCCGAGGAGAAACCCCGACTGCGAGCACTTGACCTGGCCCGGAAGATCCAGCAGGAGAAGGCGAAGCCACCTGAGGTCGAGACCCCGGTGTCTACTCAGCAGAAAAGAGTGACGGACCTGAAAAGGTTCAGTCTGCAGCTACAAAATGTTCATCCCAACGTGCTGGCCAAACACCTGCACAGGAGCGTGCTGTACCAGGACAAGGATGTGGTCATCATCAACAAACCCTACGGTGTCCCTGTCCGAGGTAAACAACTACACAGCCACAAGGAAAGTTTGAAAAGTCACAATTCACATTAATTTCTTCGGAGCTGTACGTGTTGTCAGTGAGTTAACATGTGAAATCGGAATTGTAGATACATAATTTTGTTCCAGTTGCATAGATTTCCTTTACTGGAAGCTTATAATGAAATTAGATTTACATGTTTTTAAAAAAAAAAAAAAATTCTCAGAAAATGCACTAAAACAGATTAATCTCTCAAGTTCCCTTTAAATGCACTCTAAAGTACATCAGATACTGAACTCAGAAAGATAAATACTAAAATGAGCATAATTTATATTTAAGTTATTTCTATCAACAACTCTAAATTCAAGACCTGAGAATTTAGGACTCTTAGTTTTTGATTCTCAACCATAGATGTGTCATATTGTTTACAAAAATATGTCTACATTCTGAAAATTTACAAACACAAGGGCATAAAGTCAACAGATTAATAGATATTTATATACATGTTAAGGTTTAGTTATTTCTTATTGTACTCTATCATACTCTATTCGGCCTGATTAAAGATAAACTAGTATGGGTCTGCTGGTATTTTGTACAGACAGTTAATGATTATTATATGAACTACATCACTGCAGTAACAGTATTACCATATAAGTGCTTGGACATGAAAACATGTCATATCAATTTTTGTTTTTCTCTCTCAGAGGACCCTAAAGTCACATCCATCTCCTCTGTGCTTCCTGTCCTCTCCAAAATGATGGATGGGATGAAGGTCAAATCAGATTCTAAGCTTTTCCCGGTTCTGGGACTGGAGAAAGAAATACCAGGAGCTCTCCTGCTGGCCAGGAGAGAGGAAGTCTTGGAGCACTTACTGAGCCTCCACAGAAACAACCAAGTTCAGAGGAAGTACTGGTGAGACACAGAGGAGTGGAGGATCAATAGAGATCAAAAGAAGTCTAAATAATGAGTATTTGTCATGTCACCAAATGTTACCATTCATATGAAGACACTTTGCATGGCCTTCCTCAGGGTCATCACAGTTGGTGTCCCTGTGCCCTCTGAAGGATTGATTGACATCCCTGTCATAGAGAGGGAGGTCACAGGCTCTCAGCCTCACTACAAGGTGCCTCTTCTTCTATAGATTTAATTCTTTATGGAATTGTTTGTTAATAAATGGACTGAGAGGACCTTGCACAGTGTAGCAACCTTATACTTTTTTCCTTTGTTGATATTTNCCTCAAAGTTAGAATTTTTGCGCTAGCACGGTGCGAACTTTTTCGAACTTGTCCTACAGTTTTTTTCTCATTATCTCCAAATTGGACAGGTGCATACTAGACCCACTGATGATCAAAAGTTGATCAAAGATTGTTATAATATTGATGGGCATGGCCACTAGGGGCGCCAAAAGTTGACCATTTTTCAGAAACACAAAAACCTTAATAACTTTCTCGTACAAAGTCAGATCCTGACCAAACCTCTCACACATGTTCACTGTCCCAGCCTGAGTGCAGCCATATAGCATTTATTGACGTGAAGTAAGGCGCCCCCTATTGGCAACAGGAAATCAAGTGTTTTACTCTGTGACTGATAGCTCCTCCCCCTTTGATCTTTTTTTTTAAACAATTGCACAGAAACATCACAAACATCTTCAACAAGCACCATATATAAGGTCAAGTTCCTATTTTGAATGATGAGTCTTTAGACAACACAGTTTCAGCTGGGTTTTATGACCATTTTCTCACAAACACAAAACCCTTAATAACTTTCTCGTACAAAGTCAGATCCTGACCCCATCACACACACATGTTCACTGTCCCAGTCTGAGCGCAGCCATATGGCTTTTATTCACGCAAAGTAAGGCGCCCCCTATTGGCAACAGGAAATCAAGCGTTTATGCTGTGACCCATAGCTCCTCCCCCTTTGATCTTTTTTGGAAAGCAATTGCACAGAAACATCAAAAACATCTTAAACAAGCACCATATAAAAGGTCAAGTTCCTATTTTGAATGATGAGTCTCCAGTTTAGTGTCAAAGTCTGAAGTGACTTCATGAATCAAGGACTCCTGAAAACTCCCTGATTTTTAGCCTAATCTCCTTCAAATTTCATTTAAACTGTCATGATCCATCCCTGAACACACCCTCAAACTGAGAGGATAAAACTGTATGTCTTAAAGATTTTTAATAATTCATTTTTTCCAAGTTTTAGGCTGACAAAACTCTGTACCTTGCAAAAATAATCATTTCACTCCAGCATTAATGGTCATTTGGCTCCATCTAGTGGCCAGACTTTACTTTTAGGTGGTCTGAGTGAGTTTGGCCACTAGGTGGAGTCAAATGACCATTTTTGCCGTGTGATTTCTTTCAGTTCTGACATTGTGACACTAATTTTTAGAGCAGCAGGAGGCTGTGCTGTGAGCATGCAGCCATTTGATGTTGATATTCTATTTGAAATTTCTAAAACATCTTCAACAAGCTCAGTTAATGAGGTCAAGTTTCTGTTTTGAATGATGTTTCTCTTGTGAAGTGTCAAAGTCTGAAGTGGTTTCATGAACCACAGACTCTCATGAAGCCCCTGAAGTTTAGCCAAATCTTCTTCAGATTTCATTCAAACTGTCAAAATCCATCCCTGGACACACCCTCATACTATGGATTTTTAATAATTCATTTTTTCCAATTTCCAGACCAATCAAACTCTCCACCCTGTGAAAATGATCATTTTGCTCTAACAAAATGGGTTTCAGCGCCATCTAGTGGCCAAACTGAATCTTTTGGTAGTCTGTGTGAGTTTGGCCACCAGATGGAGCCAAATGACCATTTTTGCTGTGTGACCTATTTTCAGTGCATAGGGAGGCTTCTTGAAGAAACATGAGAGCAGACAGAGGAATGTGCTGTGGCCATGCAGCTCTCTGCATGTTGTGATTACTCTATTTCAGCTGAACCCTGAAACACATGAGCAGGGGTCTGCAACCTTTAAGGAGCCATTTTTCTTTATTTCACATGGATCAAGGTCATTCCGCAGCCACAAAAATTATCACTATAAAAGCAATAAAATGTTAAAATTGGACACAGAAGTAAATGTATTTAAAAGTAGAGCCACATGCAGGAAAGTTGCCGGGAGCGAGGGTACACCGACTGACTCTTGCTAACGTCGTACAAGTCTGTACGTGTGTCCAGCTGCGAAAAATTTTAATTTCGGCGTTCGCCGCTCCTCGCCCCTCAGCGAGAGCACGCCAAGAGGCTCGCGTTCGAGCCTCCTCGCGTCGTGAGCGAGGGCCCGTGTATCGCCGCTTGCGGCTTTAATTTTAATATTTAAGTTATTTCTATCAACAACTCTAAATTCAAGACCTGAGAATTTAGGACTCTTAGTTTTTGATTCTCAACCATAGATGTGTCATATTGTTTACAAAAATATGTCTACATTCTGAAAATTTACAAACACAAGGGCATAAAGTCAACAGATTAATAGATATTTATATACATGTTAAGGTTTAGTGATTTCTTATTGTACTCTATCATACTCTATTCGGCCTGATTAAAGATAAACTAGTATGGGTCTGCTGGTATTTTGTACAGACAGTTAATGATTATTATATGGACTACATCACTGCAGTAACAGTATTACCATATAAGTGCTTGGACATGAAAACATGTCATATCAATTTTTGTTTTTCTCTCTCAGAGGACCCTAAAGTCACATCCATCTCCTCTGTGCTTCCTGTCCTCTCCAAAATGATGGATGGGATGAAGGTCAAATCAGATTCTAAGCTTTTCCCGGTTCTGGGACTGGAGAAAGAAATACCAGGAGCTCTCCTGCTGGCCAGGAGAGAGGAAGTCTTGGAGCACTTACTGAGCCTCCACAGAAACAACCAAGTTCAGAGGAAGTACTGGTGAGACACAGAGGAGTGGAGGATCAATGGAGATCAAAAGAAGTCTAAATAATGAGTATTTGTCATGTCACCAAATGTTACCATTCATATGAAGACACTTTGCATGGCCTTCCTCAGGGTCATCACAGTTGGTGTCCCTGTGCCCTCTGAAGGATTGATTGACATCCCTGTCATAGAGAGGGAGGTCACAGGCTCTCAGCCTCACTACAAGGTGCCTCTTCTTCTATAGATTTAATTCTTTATGGAATTGTTTGTTAATAAATGGACTGAGAGGACCTTGCACAGTGTAGCAACCTTATACTTTTTTCCTTTGTTGATATTTTTTAATTTCAGATGGCTCTGAGTCCTCTTTTTAAAATAAACGATGCAGGGGATGGTGTCACTAAAGTCCGTGCCCACAGGCAAGCTCACCCTGCAGTGACCAAGTACAGAGTCATTGACAGCAGGAATGGTTGTAGCCTCGTGGAGCTTCAGCCTTTCACGGGTAAGAAGACTGTAATATACGAATCCCCTGCTATGAAACATGACTGTACTTCTACTTGCTCAATTCTGTTTTGCACAGGTGCAAAAAACCAGATGAGGGTTCACATGGCATATGCTCTGACATGCCCCATTCTCGGTGACCACAAATATTCCCACTGGAGCAAACTAGCACCTCAGGTAAAATTTCAACAGCTTCACAAGTTTAGAACCTGAAAATGGAGGTGGATAAAAAAATGTAGAAGTGCTGATATCATAAATCAGATTATACTAAGGCTGTGGCAATCTTGTTTTACTTCTTTGAAGCTTATCAGCCTCTCCACCCTTTAAAACAATTGATTGTATAGATCTAGTTCATCTGTTTCTCCCATAAAAGTAATGAGTGTTTATTTTTGCGCACAGAAATTACCTGAACGTGTGCTGGGAAGGCTTGGACTGGAGCAAAGCAAGGTCAGGTACCTTCCTCTTCATATTCTCGCAAGAGGACTGACACTGCCAGGAACCAGCCAAGATGAGATCAGCGTGTCCTGTCCTCTACCCAAATACTTCTCTCAAACATTAAACAGACTGCAGTTAATGCTCCCAGACAAAACAGACTAAGTAACCAACGCTTGGCTTTCGTGTAAGCCTGGGATTCAAATGCAGGCATCCGTGAAGGACTTTTTCATACTCGTTCAATGAAGGGGAAGTTTATGTCTGTCTGGGTATTTGAGGTTTTGTAAAGTTGTCTGAAATTTAAATTGTGCTTTGGGAAATGATTGTAAAACAAGATATTTAAGTAATTAAAACATTTAAAAAAGAACTATCTCAAATTTCTTTTGTGAACAGATGAGTTTTCACTGCAGGAACCTTTTGAGAGCCTGTTACATTTTTGCTGTGGTGATTTTGCACCAAGTAGATATGACTTGGAGGAAGTGTGAGGACTTTCTAAGTGAACTTTAAAAGGTCTGTTATCTAGATATCTAATTCCTAGCTTCTTGATTGGGTCAGACTGGACTGGATTGATTTATGTCGAAGTCTATGACAATGCCACGCTGGCAGATAACTTTTAGAGTGACAAGTAACATCTGAGTTTTTCTTTGCTGAAGATGACTTTTGAATTTATTTAGTAGTAATAGTGGACACAAGTTTGACTGTCAGGCAGAAAAGGGACAGAAGAACAGAAGAAACAAGACTGATACAGCAAAAAACTAAAGACTAAAACGGGTTAAGTTGTTTGTGACACTGTTCATTCCAGCCCAGATGCAGCAGTTATACTGCAGTGGTCACTCACAAAGTTTGCATGTGGTCACTTCAAACAACAGCGCTGTATATCTGTTGATAAGCACATTACTTCGTCTCATTGTATCCAGTAAGAAGTTGTCTTGAATGTAGAACAGCAGTGTTTAAAGAAAGATTCAATCTCCATTCATTTTGCCCAAGTCCCCCGGCTGAGGGGGGTCACTGCAATCCACTTCATATGGACTCTCCTCAAAGTCCCTCTAAACTAAAATGTGCACATTTTCAGCCTTGCCCACAATAATACGGGTCATTCATGGGTCGATTAATTGATTCAGAAAATGAAACAATAATGTCACTCTCTCAGCTCGCAAATAGTGAAACAACGTTTTCATCCTGTTACTGGAATCATTGGCACAAATGTCTCTTTGTATTTTAATAATGTCAGTCTGAGCTGCAATCTTATCCATTTGTTTTTTGTTTGTTTCTATGTATTTATATGGGCCTACGGGTCTGGAATAAAGAATAAAGTAAAGTAATATCTACTGCACTAAGAACTTTAGTGTGTTTCAAATAACACACTTATTTGATTTTGTAAAGTCACCTTTCACTGAGTCCAGTCAGCAGTTTTCATACTTTAAAAATTTTTAGGACCCCTAACTTTCGAACACTCCATGAACCTACAACACACTCACACCCCTGCCAAGCACAGGTCAGTAAAATTTATGTATGCTGTTTACTTAAATTTAGATGACTAGATAAGAGACCAAAGAGATTTGAGTGGTATCCTTTCGCTGCTGATGTTTAGACCCATCTTATTATAGCAGAAATTCTACGGGATGATATGGTGCTTTAATAGAAAAATTAATGCTGTGTCAGCTTTAGATGTTTTTATCTGCATGTCCTGTTTAATTACGGACAATACACATATACAGGAATAGGTTGGCAAAAAAAATCCTCAGAGGGGGTTTCAATCACTAGCTTCGACCTGAGAGACATTTTTCTGATGTCCTGAATCACTACATTATAGCACTTAACCTTGTGAATATCTGGAGGTTCAAACTCACGCAAAGATCCACAAGCATGAATTATGACGTCATTTTTGAAAACAGGCACAAATTCTTCAGCTTTGAGCATATCAATACATGAGCCAAAATGCAGTTGGTGTACAAAAAGAGTTCGAAGCAGAGGTCCCCTGTAATTGTCCAGTGGGTTGTGATGTAGCATGGAGGGGTTTTGAAGAGAAGTAAGGTGGTTAATGGTCTGTGAGGTTAAGTAGTGAGGGCTATATATCCTCATATCATATTGATAAGACTGACTTTCACAGGAAAAAAACAAAAAAATTACAGTCCAGCAGAGGTAAAGTTCTCCTTACATGCCAATTCAAAGGTTACAGAGGCAAAAGTAGTCAAAGAAAGGACAGTCCATCCCATTAGCTGGAAACAGAAAATATGGGAAAGAAAAACTTTCAGACATTAAACAGAAAGATGATTGTTCCAGGTGTGGTTCCATCTGACAAATGCTCATTGAGGTTAATAGAGACGGGGTGGCTACTGCATGGCCAGCTGTCACAGACCAAAGAACTAGTTCCCATGAGTCCACGTATCTCATTGACCTGCGCTGATGATCTCCTGGATTTCTCGTACCACGATGATGCGGGCCAGCATGTGCTCCACCTGCTGACTGCTGAGAGGCTGAGATGAGTACCACATTGGGCTGTTGGGTGCGACCACAGGCTCTGGAGTCATGTAGTATGCATCATTGCGTCCCTTAACGCTTTGAGGGCTGGAAAAAACACAAGAACAGTAAGATCTTTTAGTTATGCACTAAAGAAGTTGGCGACACAAAAATAAATCGAAACATTTGGAGCTTGCCCTGATGACTGACTGCTGTGTGTAAGTAGATCATAAATCCCATCTCCTTAAAGGAGCTGTGAGGACTTTCTGAAAAAGCTGGTGTTGGCACTAGCAAGCGATAAAGACTCTGCTTCTGATAAGCCCCTCCTCCCCACTGTTGTGATAAACCAAGACCTGCACTTGTTTCAGTTTGTATTGTACACCAGATAAGCAAAGTACAGATGAAACAGCAAGATGAGAAGGACCAAACACTAATACAAAGATTGCATCACCATAACAGGGTAGACTCAAGCTACAAAATAAAATCAATAGCACAGGATGCTAGAGTCCTATTTTTGCTTTTGTGAAATGTGACGCTACATCACTTACCATTTGAAGAGATAAAAGTCATATAGTTTAATGGGGCAGCGGAGAGGATTCTCAGGATCTTCAGCCTGCTCTTCAAACATTTCATCGGGTCCTGAAAAAGATGTCACACACTATCTCAGTAAGTATCTATCTCAGTAAGTAGTCCGTTTCAACTAAAACTTGAAACGGACCACATTTAAATTGAGTTAAAGTGTCTGGAGCACCTTTCTGCCCTGGGCCGTGTGCACCCTGTACTTTGAGAAGGCGGATACTGGTGGCTTTGTCCTTGGTGTTTGCAGGGTTCTTCCTTGTGTGTCGCAGTACCTTTGAGAAAGCTACTTTCATGTGCTGTTCAGGTGTGATCAGGTGGAAATGCCTGTGATAGAGAAACATTTTTCATACAGTATTGATTTTCAAATGTGTTTGTTTTACTTGAAGGAACCGATTTAGGTCAGAGAGTGGGTTACTCACTTAGTGTTGAAGTACATTAGCGTTGTCAGCAATGTGGCAGGTGAGTGTGCACCAAGCTGTTTACACTCCCAAAGCATCTCTTCAGTCACATGACTTGGAATGACATAACCTAGGAGGGAAAAACTTTTGAGTATTTTTCCATTTGAAACAATAATAAAGCACAGTAAATGTTGGTTTGCTGCATACCTAAAGGATGGACACTTGGTTTCCAACCATCCAGGATCGTGTGTAAACACCCACCAAAACGTGTGTAATACTGATCCGAGAAAATGTCATCCACACGGCCGTTTTCGAAGAGATACTATAAGAGACAGGGTGCACGATAAGTAAAATTTAAAACCTTTTTGGAAGTAAAAACTAACTACTCGTGAGGACACTAACCTTTTGAATGCACAAGAAAATATAATATAGAACATCAGATGCAAACTCCTCTTCTTCTGATCCTCGTGCCTCTTGAGTCATCAAGGAAAGAGCCAGGTTTAGCTCAGCTACAGCACTTGACACCAAGTCTTCCTGAAAGCGCAGCGGCTGGCGGCCTGTCACCAGACACAGAGGGATTAGCAAAGTTTTATGAGTGCTAAAGAGTTTGTTTGTTCCTCGATTTGAAGTGAAAGACAAGTTAGATGGTGAGCAAATCAGGTACAACAAAACAAACTCATCGAGATTTTTGAAAGAGGTTTGTAATGTGAATTGTAATTACATATTTTAGGGTTGTTCCCTACATTTCCAAAATAAACAACTGTTCAAATTTTTAATAGCTGACTTACGGCCAATGGGTGCCAGCTTTGTCTTTTCCTGCTTGCTCAGCTCCACATTTTTTCGCTTCGCCCAAAGGCGCCACACCTCCAGGCCTTCCTCTGGTTTCAGGCAGACAGGAACCAGAATCTCTGTGGGCGGTTCAGCATTGGCCTCTGTTTCTATGTGACCCTGCAAAACACAGAATTTAAAACGTTTATGTTTATATCATGGAAAAGGGCTGTAAACTAGTTTACAGCCACATGTTGCTGATTCATCTACTCAAAATTAAGGCAGGACTTTTGTAAATCATAAGATTTTTTTGATGCTATTCTTTCCAAAAAGAATGGACTATAAATCCACATTAGGGAATATAAACATTTAAAATTCAAAAACCTAACACCATCTACAATATTTAACTTATGGATTTTAGGTATTATTCACTTTTTTTATTTATTGGGACATGATTTTTTTTTCATGCCAATAAGCATCAATAAGTAATCAAACAAGACTCAAAAGACATTGTTCAGACTTCTTGTTTTAGTTGTGGGGCAAACTGTGTGCAAACCTGCAGATGGAGCTGCTGCTCTTGTCCCTCTTCTCCTTGGCCTTGCTGCTGACTTGGGTCCCATATGTGTACAGATTGTGTCGTGTTGTAAGTCCCACCAACAGTCTGCACTGCTACAGGGATGTGAATGTTCCCGTTCATGAACTGCGCTGGGAATAAGGTCTGCACTATTTCCTCCTGTGTTCCAGCAATGGCTGACCGCCCCTCTCCAGATCGTGATGAAGAACCAGAGGATGCTTTGTCCTTGCCGTTAGTGGTGGCCACTTGTACAGTGTTATAGGTCTCTTGTGGTATGGCAATGTGAGTCACGCCTTGCTGCTGTGGAGTAGAGTACACAGGGATAGTCCAGGTTTCACCAGTGGGACCTGTGATTGTTCCTGTAGTGCTGTACAGCTGAGCACTGTCCACAGTGAGCAAATCTGGTCGTAGGGACACATAGCTCTGCTGCTGACCCTGAGGGATGGCTAGAACTGTAGCAACCTGCTGGCCCTGTGGTACAGCATATGACACAGCTACAGGGACATCCACTTTGCGCTTCTTGGCAGGTTGAAGAACTGTTGAGACAGCAGCAGTCCTCCTCTCTGCCTCACGGGGAGACTCCTGCTGCTGTGAAGGAGACATGGCCTCAATGGTCTGGATCTGGATCTGTTGGCCCCCTTGTAGCTGAATTTGTTGCCCGTCCTGTAGTTGAATTTGTTGGCCTCCTTGTAACTGAATCTGCTGACCATCCTGCAATGTGATGTGTTGGCCATCCTGTAACTGAATCTGCTGGCCAGTCTGAATTTGAATTTGTTGGCCCCCTGGCAACTGAATATGCTGGATTTGTTGTCCCCCAGCTACAGCTGCAACCAGCTGCGCCTGAAGCTGTGGAATACAGTCAAAACAGTCACAAGGCCGCAATACCACAGATGCATTTTGGTGCCACAGATGGTTATGAAGTATCTACCAGTGTACCTGCTGCTGCTGCTCTTCTGTGAGCTCTCCCTGCTGGACTAGATGGGCTGCTTGGATTCCCTGCAGGTCCTGCTGGGATGGGGAGGCCACCTGAAGAACTTGACCCTGTTGTTCCTGTATCTGCACCTGGCACAGAAGAAGCAATAAAAAAAGACTAAGCAAGTATAACAGGCCTAATATTGGAGCATATCTGAAACTATTGCATCGACACTGCTTGTATGAAACATGAAAAAACCCAGTCTTTTTTTTTTTTTTTGAATTTTCAGTTGGAGTTTCAAGGCAACGTGTTGTTTATTTGTAGTTTTAGTAAAGAAGATGCCCAAGAGTTTTATGTTTAAGGAAATAGACCAATAGGATTTTCATTGAATAATCAGCTGTGTTTTGTCCTACTTTTGAAGAATCATCAGCATGCATGTGTGAGGGGGTACTCATGGAATGACTAAAAAGCTCAAAACAAAAAAGGTTGGGAACCACTGATCTGGACAGTGCGCAACAAGTCTTTTTCTGACCTCTGCCAACCTCATCCATATTGAGTGTTACAAAACAAAAGTTAGCGTTTGACACTGACTCATCCGCTCACCTGAACTTGAAGCTGCTGTTCAGACTCAGGATGCACCGACAGATGTGGTGAAATCTCTGTTGAGGTGACCTGTACCTGCAATGAAGCATATGCATTTATTTATCACTGCAAAGTAAAGTGTATCAAAAACATTCATATACACCACCAGCCCTAACAAAAACATGAAACTACAGTTACCGGACAAGCCAGCTCCAACAAGGAGCCTGCCACCTCGGTGCTGTCTGTGTAGATACAGTTGGCACCCCCCTGATGGTACACCATGGCTGTTGAGGTGGTGGTGGTGGAGGCCGCCCCTCCCTGCTGGCTGAATTCCTGCAGCACCTCTGGGCCCTTGGAGAGAGACTCCAGGAACTCCTTCATCCTGTGCTGAGGCACCGTGCGTGCTTTCTGTCGCACATATTCGTCAAAGGAGACCACCCCACTCTCCTGCTCATTCATCGTCAATAGACCTGTGGACATGAAGAAATGCTTTCAAACAATAAGCAATGATAGGAAGTCTGAAGCACCTGACAGCTACAACTGAGTCCATCGACACAACGAAAACCTTTACTGCTCTCCCATTAGTTTACACTTAAAACTGCAATTATTTTAGCAGAAAAGAATGAGATGTACAACGATGGTTGAGAAACATCAGAGTATCTGCGACCAAATGGGACAAAGTGCATTTTGCTTCATGACAATGATTGAGCCACGCTTCAATTTACAAAACACTGCCTTGTAATTCGTTAAAATGTGTTTAGTTACACTTTTTGTGGAATGCATAGTAAAGTAATCTAACGGAATATGTCATAAGTAAATGGTCTTTGCCTACTTTTTGACGCTACAGTCTACGCTATAGCATCTGGTTAGCACGTTAGCTTCATAGTGTTAGCATGGCACCATGTTGTCATAGTCCATATGGTTAGCTAGTTGGCTCGTAAACTTGTGTATATTTCAAACACAGTCGACTTACAATCACATGTTTATAGTTAAAATAACATGATGCATTTTCTCGAATATGCGAAAACAAACACCAAAAACTCTCCATTGCAACAACACCAAGCTAGCTAATCGTTATGCTAACGTTAGCTAGCTAGCTTGATGTCTTGCTGGATCCTGTCATGCTACCTTAAATAAAACGAAATCCTCTCCTTTCCGCCAAGGCACGGTGTTTAAAACCAAAAAAGCCGATAAACGTCTAACAGCTACCAGCAGACCGCCGTTAACTCTGCTACATAGTGCGCGTGGCGGTGTGGACCCGCAAACAATACTGTGATTAGTTTGCGATAAAATGTTCACAGCAGCAGCGGGCGGGCGAGGTCTGACGTCTGCTTATTATTATTTCAATCCAGGCAGGCTCTTCGTTGTAGAACCAGTTTTCCTGCTCCAGCAAAACACAGATCGATTCAATCAAATTGAATCCCGAGCGTGTTCATCACTGTAGGCTGCCACATACAGAAATCCCCCACTGTGTTTATCCAGAGAGATATAAAATGACGGAAGTACAGGCCACGAGAACAGCGCGAGTCCTGAGCTCACTGCTGGTCTATGAGGCATCGGCCTGCCGCGGTGGTGTCCTCTTAACAACACTGAGACCCCACACTGAGACCAAAACCACATTTATGACATGAATCCATAAGCTGTGATAGGAACATTTCAATATAACATACACGCACTGTAATGTCATTGAACATAAAGAATATCAAAACCTGTCATGATTTCTTAATAATCTCAGCAAAAATGAAGAATTTGTTGTGAATAAACAAAATTGAATCAACAAAAAAAATCAATTTATCAGTCTTTTGTATTGTCGATAAAATGCAGGAAAATGAAATGGGTAAAAATGTATTTATTCTTTCAGATGCTGTTGTACAGGTGTGTAGTGGCTGAAACTATTCAGTGAAACTATTAAACCAAGCACGTCCAATCTTCACTTCAGTGTCCGTCTTCATGTTGTTATTTGGCTTTAAAATCTTTGCTAATTCAGTGAAATACTAATCTGTGTGACTGAAATTCTTTAGAAAGCGAGTAAATTCACATTGCTTCCTACACTCCCCAACTGTTGCACAGGACTCATTACATGGGTCATTAATAGTGAATCTTATATTTCTGAAGCTTAACGGTACTGAAGAGCCTAACAGCATGTTGGGTCGATGCCTTGAAAACATGGCACGGATGTACCTTTAACATTTCCTAACTTTCCCAGTCTGCCTTAAAGAGCCAGGCATGTGCTGCTGAGAGCCTCCCCCTGCTCTCCCCACAACAAACTGCCTCTTGCCCTGCTTAAGGTGGACCAGCATGGATGCACTGTCTGAATAGGCTATGTCCCTTACATACTGGATAGGAAAGAGTTAATTCCCACACTCGCTGCACGCTGTCTGGTTCTGCATGGGCTCTGGGGTGGGGATGTTGGTTGAATTACTGTAAATATATGCTTATAATTTCTTTTAACAAATACTTTTAGATGCTGACAGAGGAAACATTAGAGAAATGTAAAAAACAAACAAACAAAAAGCTGCAAAACCTGCAATATCATTTTAGCATTTTGCAGGCATAATCACACACTGGCTCTGTTGGCCTCTCAATTTGCAAGTTTCTGCTTTTCAAATTTGCAAGTTCGTGCCTGTTTGTAGGCACATATAATACATGATCTTGTGTAGGTGGATTCCCATTGTGACTTCATGTGACTTGGTGCTACCATAAGAATCTTAATGTAATCCTTTAGAAAAGGGATTTACCTTGACACAGCTGATGTAAAGAGATGCAGGTGAGGCTTGCTGGCTTGCTCTACTGAAGACACATTTTAAATTTTTTAAGAACCATTGAATTTAATTTTTGCACAGAAGATAACTTGCATGGTCCTCATTCAGACATTTTTAATCAGCTCTTGGAAGTTTGATAATGGAGTTGTTTTTGCGGGTGGCATTAGAGCGGAGGAGTGCCAAGTCACCAGCTGGTGCGGTAATAGGAATGAGACATATGCTTAAGGCTAGGAGGCTGTAAACAGGCCCCTAAATCCAATGTGTGCACTTACAGTAATGCTCTTTATGCACAACATCAGGAATCAGATGGCACAAGTTTTGCAGCAAGCGACAATGGGGAGCTGCCTGTGATGCACTGAGGGAAGGCAGAGCAATTAAACAATTAGCAGGTACATGTGCATTATCTGGTTCTGTTGATAATTGAATTGCTTTTGCTTGGAGCCATAGGGGAAGCAACATTTGTGTTATGATACTGTTTTGGTAATGTTTTTGGATACAGTATTTTGCTGTAGTTTGATACTTCACTGCATCTTACCTAAACTGCATGTAAAACTTTTTAACATTTTCATGTGCAATTGTTTTTCATTGGACTGCGATTCATGTCAAAGTCATTTTGGGTTAAAGTGAGAGTTAGAAAAATCTAAGAAGAAATAACATCAGTATCTTAGTTATCTGTAGTTGTGTTTTAGATAGTCACCTCTGGAAGTTGTTTTGAAGTTGATTAGCAACAAATTAGTGCTCTTTGTTTCTCTCAGAATACCTCTTATTGATTAATGGTCTCTCTTACGATCATATGTGATCATTTGAGGGGCAGCTTGGCATTTGTGACCTTACAGTTACACACACCAGACTAATTCATTGCATACTTTTATTATCAGCTGAAATGTTGTATTTTTGGTGAGACAACCTATCATCCACAGACAGTGGGAAGTGGCTCACTAGAGTACGCATGGGAATTACCCTTCTTTACAGGATTGGCGCACAAGATTAATTATCTGAGAATCTGTTTGACTCCTTACCTCAAAAGTCTCTACTATCAGTCCATTCGCATTCAGGATCGTATTTTAACCCTTCTTCTTCTGTGTTGTTTTACAGGGCTTGGTAATTCTTTGTCAAAATGAGGCATCCATCTCTGCTACTATTTACTCTCACACTATCTCTTTCATCACTCGGAAGCATCAGCCAAACTTCACATTCACTGGACGGATCAGTTTATGTCCAAACAACTCAAAGCTCAGACAAAGACAACAATGACCTGGACACCATGAGTGACTCTATGGAAGCTAGTGGATATACTGGTGATGGTCTAGCACTGAAGCTCATCAATCAAGCTGTCATTCCAGAGGAGCCTGCACAAGTCAGCAATGACAGCCCCTCAGGACCAGGAATTACTTTAACTAGATCACTGGCTTTTTCTCATCACCACTTAGGGGCTGCCGCTGACCCTGGGACTGACGAGGCTAATGCTTCAGTTACAGGATATGCTCACTCCAGAAAGCATATTATCTCAGAGGGAGCTCACTTTGGAGGCAATCAATTAACAGCTGAAGAGGAACTGAGAAAAAACCAGTTATCTAAAGATCATGAAGACTTTTTGAACAGTAAGTTTAAGTTTAACAGAACATTGAGGTCAAAACCTGTAATATGTAGTTGTTTCCAAATAGTTCTTAGAGAGTTAACCCTGTTTTGATGTTTGAAGTACTTTCCCTGAAACAATCTATAAAAAAGTAAGTAATATCTCTCTTCTTATTTTTTATTTGCAGCTTTGAACAGACCCCAGCGCCCACTTCAAAACAATATGCTTACATCCCTAACCAAGCAAGACTTTTCAGGACCTGGTGTTTCCTGTGTGCTTGGTCATTGTGTTGTTTTCACAAACTTAAATGGCACCAATCTGCTCTGGGATGACATGAGGCGCACACTGGCATTTGCATGGGAGCTACACGTCTTTGGATCAGCAAGCCTTTTCATACTGATTGCAGGAATAGCGGTTATGGGGACAGCAGGTGCGTGCACTCGTCCCCGCCCCTTTTGTGACGCACTGGTCTTAGCAAATAGTTTTCTGATCCTGAGTGGGACTCTGCGTGGTGTCCTTCTTCTTCTGGATCCATATGGTACCCGTCAGGTCTTGTCTCGAGCTACTCTCGCAGCATTGCACAATGTTCCTCTTCAGCTTCTTTTGTGGGCGCAGGTTTCCTTAGCTCTGGTCACACTCAGAGGGCTGAATCTGATGCTTTTCCCACTTAAACTGCAGCGACCATGGGTGGTTGGAGTGTTGGCTGTTTCATTATGTACCTCATTACTCCTTGCAGATCTTTTGGCTCCAGCTTTGTCACCTGCTCTACCTCTGTTGCTACAGACCCTCTCCCTCTGCTGGGGCCTTCCATTCTGCATTGTAATCCTTGTTAAGTCATTTTCTCATCTACATCCCTTCATCAGGTCCTCCATTCCACAGTGGATTCCTTCTCAGAGGATTGAGAGGCGAGCAAAGCGAGTCACAGCAGTGTGTGCTTTTCTGGGGGTTCTCTGCTGTAGCCTTCAGATGTACAGTCTCCTTTGGCTGTACGGGCTTTTAGGGAACTGGAGGCGCTTTGGCTGGGGCTGGTGGCTTTGTCAGTTTTGGGCAAGAATTCTGGAGGTGTCCTGGGGGTTTTCTTTGCTTGTCCTGGGATCCTGGATCTTTTGGACTCCCTCTATGGTTCAATCCAGGGGCAACCCTCGGCAGAGTAGAAGTGAGGCTGCCAAAATGGTGGACGAGAACAGCTTATGGGGTCGATTTTTTGCCCGCATACATAAAGGACCATTAAAAAATACAGAGAGAACCTGGGAAGACCTCATGCCAAGCAACTGGGCAAAGTATAATCTGTCCAGAACAGGTTTTAACAAAAAGACAATGTGTCCATATTATGATCCTCCATCGACCATTACTCCAGAATACAAGCCAGACAGCACCTACGACTCTCAGGCTGCACTACTGTGGCAAAAACAAGTGAGTGAGCGTGATTGCATTCTTTCACTTATAGAATTTGACAACAGCCCTCCATCTCCAGAAAACCTCAGGCGCATCACAGATAACACCCTACATCATAATCAACTTGTGGATGGAGGTCTTTTCACAGCTCCACCCCCATCTTGGATTCAAAGCATGGGAAGAGACAGCCCCGGGGACAGGGACAGAGATGTTGGTGCGACAGTGGTCTCTGCAGGCCACGATGGCTATCACTGGACCAACACAGACTGTAAAGAGCTGGAACAGTCATCCTGTGCTGCTGGTTACTGTCACAATGATGTGAGGTCTCAGGCTCCTGCACGATGGGAAGAGGGTGAGACATACCCACAAGACTGGTCTGATGACGATGTGACTGACCTTTGAGCTACGTATTTACTCCTGTCCATGTACTCTGAGTGGTCCAGCAGACAGTAATTTAAGTAGCATTTATCCATTCACACCACATTCATTCGCTCATGTCAGATGGTCAGGGTTAAGTATCTTGCCCAATACACAAGAGACATTATAACAGTGCTTAAGTTTCTCACTATCAGCATGAAATATAAGTAAAAATATGTATGTAAACATTTGAAAAAGTGGACAGAAATCCCCCATTTGAACCATGTTTCTTTTGGCTTTTATTCCATCATATCACAGTGGTGTGACACACAAGCTCCTGGGGTAGAGAGCCTTTTATAAGGTTTTGCATTTCAGTGACATTACATTGAACATTTTGTTGATTCTCAATTTTAATAATAATCTTTAATAATCAACCAGTGTTACATGGAAAAGAGTTAAACAAATGTTTGTGTCTGTTTGACAGTATTCTTTGTTCATGCAGAATATACAACTTATTATCAATACCTGTGGAATTCATGTTAACTAAAGCAATGTATTTTGTCTGCCTTTATCATATTACTGCAGTAACTTAATTTCTTTACAATATCTGTCATTATATGTGATATTCCTTGACATTTTATCATAAAAATTTAATTACTGGATGTGGTTATTTTATTATTTGTAAATAAAGAGAACTAATAAAATAGGCCCTCTTGTGGTTGAAGCTTGAACTTTTTTGTGGACTTAATCAGTTTGTTACCTTGCATGGTAATGGGAATTAGTCTTCATTTGGCTCATGCTGAGCTCTTGTCTTGTGTCCTTCATTGCTAGACCTTGTGAACCTACCACAACGATGACAACTATGCCCTCTAGTGACAGTGACAGTGCCCTGCAGTATCCTTATTTCACTTACACTTTACATTACACTTGGAGCTTCCACTCACGCCCCTCAGTCCAAAGTACCCTCAGGTCCCTCAATACTCCACAAAACCCTATGTGTAACCTCAGGCGGATCACATCCCTGAGTTCCCTTCTTCTTGACACCCTAGAAAACCAAATCCTGCTCATGCAACCACCACAGAGACCAGCACATCTGCCACCCGAAAGCAAGCTACTCTAAAGCCGTTTCATTTCCTACACCTTCATTGATTGATTGATTGATATATTAATTAATTACTTCATTCCTTCATTTCCCACCACACATTCTGTTCAGTACACCCTGGACTGGTCAGCAGTTAACCACAGGGCTGACACACAGAGACAGACAACCTTTTCATGCGCACACCCACACCTACAGGGAATTCAGAGTCACCAATTACCGTAGTGATCATGTTTTTAGTGGGAGGAAGCCGGGGGTACCCTGAGAGATCCCACACATACACAAGGAGAATCACACCCCGAAATGCCAATCTATTATGATTACTATTATTATTATTACTTCCCATGCTGTTATTCCCAGATCCTCCTGCAGACTTAGCTCCATCAGATCAACACAAACCTGCAACTGTGCCACCTCAATATGGCAAAAAACTGCCAGAAGTTGCTGTGATTTAAATTGCTAATAGATTTTATATTCACATGCATGTTAAAATATGAAACTACGGAAGAGGATAAGGGCCACTGAAAAAAAAATAGTCCAATTTAAAAAAAAAAAAAAAAATTGTTTATTCCGCTATAAAAGTCAAAATTTTGACTTCAATCTCAGAATTCTGAATTTAAGGTCAGCTAATGGCATACACCATAAGCAAAATGACACTTTGTCAGAAACAAAAACCCTCAGAAGAACTCTGTGGAAAAAGTCAGGATTCTGAGTTTTTTTTTTTTCAGAGTTCTGAATTTTTTCTTAAAGTTCTGACCTTTTCTCAAAAATCTGACTTATAAACTTCTGACTTTCATCTCTGAGATTAAAGTCAGAATTCTGAGTTTGATGTCGGAATGCTGACCCCAAATTCATAATAAACTATAATAAAGAAAAATGTTAAACCCTATTTTTATTTTTACAGGGGCCCTAATCCTCTTCTGTAATGAAACTAATGATTGCTTTGTGGAAGAATTTATCAAAGAGTAGCAAACACTTTGATAATGTCAGTATGTTGTGATTTAATAATAAGAGCTGCTGGGCGTAATATCAGGTGTTAAACCGCTCTAACCGGATCACCTGCACGGCTCAGACGGGATGGGTTGGTCGCTGCCTCTGGTCCTCAGCTGTTCTGACGCGGAGCACGCTAGTTGACGTCACCGTGGGAGTGTTCCACCATCGGGAGAAATGAATGGTCATCAACACAATCCTCTCAGCGCCCATGTAAGTTCAAGCGATCAAAAAGAACACATTTTGAGAAGTGGTGTTTGAATGAAATATGTTTTCATGTGCTGTTATCTGATCTGTGTAATATTTAAGGTTGACTGGGGTTGTTAATGCTGTTGTGGCTGCCGCCTGGCGTGGTGCCCTGTTTGCCTGTAGCTAACCATGGCTGAAGCTGGAGCCTTGTTTTTCTAGCTACAGAGCCGAGCCAGCCGTGCTAACTGACAGGCGGAGCGGCCAGGCGGCGAGTAAGCGCCTGTTTTACCACTCAGGAGAGTCTGGGTGGGCGATGTTTACTGTGTTAAGGTGTGAAATACAACGGAAAGCGGATTTATTCTCATGCTGTTCAGACTCAAATGAAAGGTTACACATTGGGGACAACACCCAGGCCGGATTCAGTGACATTTTGAGAGCGGTTACACCAGGATATGCTAAACAAACTGATCCAGCTAATACCGCAGACTTTGTCCTCAGTGAAGTTCAACGCTGGTTGATATCACCATTGCAAATATGCGACTTAAAACCTATGTAAACCTACCGTGAATGAGCTGTTAGATAAGGTACGCCACCATGAAATATAACACTCTAAGGTGTGATTAAGAAAGCCTAGTGGGAATATGTGACAGATGGCTACCATACAAGATACCTCCAATCTAAATTCACCCTGTTTGAGCCGTTCGCACCTGTGACCGCCGTTTCGTCCGGATGACCACTGTTTTTTAAAATTGTTTATGACCATAAATAGAATTAAGCTAACTGTTACAAAAAAGTGCTTCACTGTTTTGGCCTGTAGAGCAGCATAGAAAATTATCCATTACCCTTGTTTGATTCAGATACGTTAGTTTGAATACCATTCAGCCTGAGGGTTTCATTACCCTCATTTGGTATGATTGGTGACCCATTGGTATGAGTGTGTAACAATTAGAATATAATATATTACCCTGATCATGCGTCTGTTTTTGTCTCTTTCCTATCATTTCGTTGTTTCTTATGCATTCGATGACCACCACTCGACGATGTTATAAATCCGTAATGCAATTTAGACTTCTAGTTTTGCACATGATCTGTTTATTGTGATCTGTTTATTCAAAGCAGTGATGAGAGCTGACTTTGTGATCATATTGAATAGTAACCCCCCTGTTCTGTAGCCTGGCAGCATGTAAAATAAAACGTGCTGTTCATTTACCTGTTATCAATCCAACAACTACTCAGGTGAGCCAGGAGGGTGGGTAATCAAACTGGAAAAGTTGAATACTGAAGCCTTGGCTTCTATGTGCACGTTGGTAAACATGGTAGTATTACTAAATACGCCATATCAAACACAGTCTTAAATGTTTTCACGGAGAGAAAAAAACAAAAACAAAAAGCAAATAATAGTCTCCTTGCACCGCATAGCCGCACCGGTGTGCACTGGAAAGTAAAGCCAACACCCTCCGGTACTACACGGTGGCTAAACTGCTAGCTACAAGGATGGCAGCTAGCCCATCAAAACGGAGCCAACCATGCATCCATGTTTTGTGTTTATCCGCAGTTCACATCAGCCTCTAACAAAATGATGAACTACATTGATGGTTTTTTGAAATTACATCCTCCAGTTGCGTTTTTTAAAGCCCGGCCTACGACGGTTGGTTAGCAAGCTGCTAGTGCAGCCTCTGCTTATCTGTAGCTAACGTTAAACCGTTGGGCTTAGACTGTTTGCAGTAATTTACGAATAACAGTCGTGAGATCTGTGGGGTTATTTCTGTACATGTTATTACTTTATCACAATAAACTTTTCTCACTTTGAAGCATATAGTTTTCTACAGTTACTAAACATGTAATTACACCGGATGCACCTGTTACCCAATGAGTTCATAAAATTATTAACCTGAATTGAACGCCCGCATGAAGGACAGGTGTCGTGCCGAAGTAGTTAACCCGAGCCATTTAGTTTAATTCAACTCCAGAAAAACAGAATATCTCATTGTTAACACTATAGATGACATCACTGTAGAGGTGGTGATGATCTCATCGGAATGCAGGAATGACTACATCCATGCAGCGCATATTTACACATTTCTCATCAATGCATTTGTTGTGTTGCAATGGTTATATTGATATTTTTTTTCAAGGTAGATGAATGGTTTAAGTCCTGCGAATATTCCTACAGGGGCTCTCTGGCACTATTAATTAACATTCACAGTAATTAAAATAAAAGCCCATGGAGGCCTTTGCTGTACAAAATTAAAACACGTGTTTTCACTGGCTTTTATACTAATGAAGTCACAGACTTGAATAGGCTTCATGCAAGCCTTTTTTATGTTACTGTGGTGGGTAGGAATGGGTACCTTTCACATTTGAATTTACCCAGTAGTTGGGTATCAGTACTTGATGGTACTAACTTTCAGTACTTTTTGTGTGTTTATGTGGGAATTAATGTTACTTTGTTTAAAAATGAAAATCTCAAAACATTTCAATTTTAACATATTGATTTCTAAATATATGATCTTAAACAAGTATATCAAAACAGCATTCAACTGTTTACTGTAACATCATAGTTGTTTAAAAAATTTCTCCGAAACGAAAACCTGTAACTAAAATTAACTACAACTTAATGACTTAGATGACTCCACTGTTTTTCTTAATAATGCACTCATCAAAACGCATCTCTATGTGCTGTATGGAAAATTGCCTACTCTTCCAATCCCTCTCAGTCACAGGGATCCACATGGTACCGTGTGATTTTACATGAATCGATACTCAGTACTACTGACAGGATCCAGTCCGCACCTATAAAAGTACCTACTTCTGTACCCATCCCTAGTGGCAGATACTGTATGAAAAGGCATGCAGGTTCAGTTTTGGTCCAGCTTTATCTCCACGCACCCTTAAGTCGTGTAGACAGAGCAGCACATCATAACATCACCAGATCAAGGCCCCGGCAGTTTTGGAGCAAATAGTTGAAGTTCCTCTCCACAAAGTGCAAAGATATTAAGAGCATAGTGGTTAAAACCTTGCTGCCCTCTGATCAGAGAGCTTTTTAGTTAGAAGTTGGATCATCACAATCATGTTTTGAAATATTAAACATAATGTTTTGTTTATTTGGAGTGATGAAAATTGTTTTGCTCAGACATGGGAGTAAGGGGCTGAATTCATTCAGTTGCATAGCACTTCTTACACACTTTATATAAGGAATGAAGAGGTAAATAATCTCTTATCGTTGGCTCTGACTGCTCAATAGAGGCTGTTATACTGTTTCTCCCTTTGTGCTTTTTGACTGTCACTTTTCTTGGTTTAAACAGGTTCAGGGGACTTTCTAGCCCACCGACCTTTGTAAGCGTGTATATGAACGTCTAATGATGGGACTTAACTAAGTGGCAGGCTCCAGCTATGTGAAACAAAGCCATGCAGAAGTGCAAAACTGCAGTTCAACAGAATTCCACTTGAGTCTGACTGCAGGAAGACCAGAAACCACACACTCTAAGCCAAAAAAGCAGATTTTCACAGCATTAAAAAAACAAACAAAACATATTTACAACCTAATCTGCATACTTCATTCCACTATCAGCACATACAGCATGAAGGGGGAATTTCCTTATAACTCAGCAGCTAAGACAGCTCAGCTGAGTGACTAGAGGGCAACCCTGTAGCTGTCAGTGAAGAGGCTCAAAGCTGCCTCATTTCTAATATGGCCCTCGCCGATGAATGGCTTCAAAAAGCCATATTGGAAACAGATAAGTGATGTCACAGAGGAACGAGCATCAGTACAAAACATTTTTTGAGACTGAAAATGAAGCTAATGTAAGATAAAGTGTAACCATTGCGTCTCATAATGGTTTGACAGTTTGTAATAACAGCCTTTTCACTAACTTGTGTGTCTTGGACCCTGATGTCTCTGTTCCCTTTGCATTGCAGCATGTGATCTTTCTAAATGTCCATGGAAACAGCTGACTGAAGTTCAACAGCTCTTCTACCACACTTCCATTTGAACAAATTACCTGGAGGACACAGAGCCTGAAAGTTGCTTGGATTACTCTGTTTCCTTTGCAAATAGATCCACATATCATCTGCTGATGACCACAACTGAAGGTCAGTTCAAACTTGCTCCGAGGCTCTTAATGGGTTGCCTTTAACCATGACCAAAGCTATTTCTCTTGGGCATTTACTAATTTTAGCTGGAAATACCATTAATTTTGAGCTGTAGAAATAGCATTTTATCTGTGTGTTATTTTTTGAAAGATACCCTCATCCCAAAATGGTGAGCTCAGCTTTAATATTGCAACCAGGAATTAAAGCTAACAGGGAAAAGAAACAAAAACAAAAATTTGACAGTCATCAACAGTAAAGTTTGGTAATTCAGGTCCAAAACAAAGAGTTTATCACGGACAACATATGCAGATATGACAAAACTTGAGTCAGAGCAGCCATCGATTAACAAGATGCTACAAAATATAAGTGTCACCTCCTCTTTTTAATGCAAGCAAAGGCTTGATGCTAGAAGACACACACAACACGAAATGATGTGACCTTGGATCGTTGCATGAACACAGAGTGATAGGCGAATGTTGGCTGACCCATTTCAGAGAGAACGCTTTACCCTTAGCCTAGAGGAGTTGTTGCCATTGTATTTTCAGTGGAGATGAAGGGTATAATGTCGTTGTATGCATTTGAAGAATTCTTTTTGGCGTTGCTGTGAGTAACTTTTAGATTAAATGGCTACACAGTTACACAGACTGCATTTTTTAACGGACATACATCATCATATACTATGATGCAGGCAGAAAGACAGATGTGTGAATTTATTACTGGAATTGACTCTTCAGGGTAGTCTGGTTGTTTTTTAAGGAACTCCTTTATTGAAAGAGCGAGGATACATGTAAATCATCCATAGGCATTTCAAATTGCTTTTTATAACGAGTACGTAACATGACTGACTGCTGCACATAAGCTGTAATACAATTCAAACATGGAGCAGCCTGAGAAACATGGGTAGGATTCTCTATTCATTTTTGTACTATTCTCACTACCACCTACCCTTTAACAACATGCTTTCTCATCTAACAGTGCAGATCTAACAGCAGGAGCAGCAGTAATGAGTCACAGTGTAGCACTAATGGAGCATTTCAGAGGGTTTTTGCAGCTAGATTGTGCTGTTGGCTTGTTAAGTGATACTTCATAGCTCTGCTGACTCGTGGAATCATTTTTCTGTTTGTCTGCAAAAAAAATTCATGCACTGCAGAGTCAGACCCATCACTTCAGGCTTGGAATATGTCTTGCATAAAAACACCTCTCTCTTTATTGTTTAACACCCTGTTTGGGTGTTAAGTGTTAGTTTCATACTTAGAAATGCGTGTTAATCAGGTTTATTTTGTAGAGTACAACTAAGACCTCATGAGAGGAGCTGGTGTTAGTGTTTTGTTTCCCTGTGATTAAGGCACGCTGAGAAATAGCACAACCAGAGAAGCCATGTCTGTATTTGGCCTTAGAGATGAGGACTGAATTTTTAATTATGATGTATCAAATTAATTAGGACGATCAATTCTAAAAGTGTAAACTTTGTGGGAAAATTAACACATTTGTAAAAACCTTTACATTTGTTAGTGTCCAGTGTGTGATGCCATCCTCTGTTAGACTTTCTGTACATATCCTAAAGACGTACATAAAAAAATGATCAAACTGCTTCTAATAAGGTACAGCATACTTGAATAAATATTAAAAATATAAAAGCAAGTGTTTTTATGTAAAGATTAACTTTATTTTGTTTAGCTTATTGATCAAAGAGAGATTAAGGATGAGTGCTCTTTTTAATCTCCCTTTTTTGTGCTACTGTGATGCAATTCATGTTTTTTACATATGTTAAACAGTGTATCTAGAGCTGCTTTTGCTATTGATAATAATACATTTTATTTGCAACTCACTTTACTTCACAGTGTTACAAATAGGTGCGTAAAATAAGAATAAAAACATTTGATGGGAATAAAATCAAGTTTAGAATGAAATAAGAAGAAAACAGTGCAAAAAAAGGGGATTAAAACAGGTTCAAAACAACAGAGGTCAGCAGGATCCAAAGGGGAGGCATTCGGGGGCAGATTGACCACTACTTGTCAAAGTCTTTGAAAAAAGGAAGGTTTTGAATTTGGTGCTATAATATACAATTGTTCCCTTTACAATACCACAAGGATGGCCATGCATGGACTTTCTGCTTGCTTTTGGGGTTTTAAATGAATATTTACAGGGTAGTTGACTATTGCCTCAGCATGTCAGAAACCGTTAAGTCCCTCATCTTGTTAAGTATTCCTTTGTACATCCATCACCGTCAGTTACTACTGATTAAAGGTCTGGCTAAAATCCTATTTTGTTATTATCATTTTTTTCAGTGTTTTTCTTTTCTGATGAACATACGTGTTATATTTTCTTTCTTTCTTTTGCTGCTTCATTTAGCCCATCCTGAGTTGTGAGCCAGTAGAGGAGATGCAGGGCTGATGGTAAGTCCCACTCTTTCCCACCTAATCTCTTGTGTTCATTGCTCACTTTTCCTACATATAAGTAGAGTCAAGAGGCCTCTTTGTAAGCCAACACCTGAGAGTTGTTGACATTGACTTGTCACAGTGTAGGATTTTAGTCTTGATACAAAATAAGGCACAAATCTGAATCGCCGTGGATCACTACCCACCTTAATCCTCTGAAAATTGGATAATGATTTCTGCCCAGTTAGATTTTGGTTGATTTTTTTAAAGGGCTGCACAGCATATTGTTTCAGTATTATCATCGGGATATGCACATGCTCAAAATGCATACGGCAAGGTATATGATATATCTGACTGGTTGAGCGACTGAAAGAGAGGAAGCATTGGATGTGAGCGGAGTGAGGGATTTGACAGTTTGCTTATAGTTAACATCACAAAAGGTGGCGTATTTAACACTTTCAGGGTTAAAGGCAGCGACCTCAAGATCTGTGCGTTCAACATTGTCCACAGTCAGAACTGACTCTCGTTCTGTTTTTGAGGTCGAAGTTTTGATCTTCTGATCACCCATTTTATCGTTTATTTCACACCGTCCTTCATAGGCCGTATGATTTTATAAGCTGCCGTAAAACTTGAAATAATTGTAATTTAATGTCCATGTAAACCATTACGTAAAGTTTGCTTTACTTCCTGCAGAAGTCTCCTTTTTTTTCTTTCAAGGTGGACCATCTTTACAAAATGCATTGTGCTTGCTCTTGAATTGTCTATATCACTTTCATTGATTCACATCCTTGGAAAAAAAATTATTCAAGTCTACAACAATGCAAAACGCAGGATGACAAACTCCTTGAGCCACTGTGCGCTCACGCGGCCTCTCTGGCACTTACACGCAGGCCAGAGCTGTGCAGCATGTCAACATAATTCATAAATATCCCAGTTATATTATTTTGTCACAGAAGGAAACTTGGATCTGTGCAGGAGTGCGTGATTAAAAGTCTGACCTGATGTGAGAAGAATCGCTAGCAGGAAATATTGTGCAACATCAATATTTAACAGATATCAACATGATTAAGACTGTGCAAACAGATAATGTTCACAGAGGCGAGGAAGACAAGCAATTAGGCTAGAGTCTGTTATCTTTACTCCAGGGAGAGTCAGGGAGAATTCAGCTGAACAGAGTAAAGCAGTAAAGTTTAAAAAATTACGCAATTTATACCGCAGGAAACAAAAATATCTCAATATCATTTTTTCCCAATATTGTGCAGCCCTACTTTTTTTGTTTTACACCCTGCAGTCTGTTTCGTTAGCACCGTTCAAGTAGTCTAAGTTTTGTTGATTATTTATTTTGTGTTGAATACTTTCTGGAATACCATACTTTAATTATAAAAAGTCTTGTGTGCAGTTTTGCCCTGAAATAAGTTAAGGCTGTAAAATTTTTGAAGTTGCTGAGAGCATTGACATTCAAGATGTGTGTTGACAAAGATTGTTATACCAGAAAGTGTTCTTAAACTTTTTTTTGTACACTTTGTATTTTTGCATAACTGGGTTGGCACTGTCAGGTGTGCTGCATGCTGTTTAGCTTCAACTGACTTTTACTGATTTTTGACAGTGTGAAAATATCAACTTTTTTCCAGCCCTGAAGTTATTTTCAGTCAAATGAACAACAAATCTTGCTATATTAAAAAACAAAAAGAGCCACCATGCCCGTTCCAACCCAGTTTCTGTGTCCTGTTTTATATCCACTGCTTATTATGTTCATCACCCACTGCTGCATGTCATAATTCATTTTATTTTCCTTTTGTGGTAGACAAGCATGACATTGAGCCAAGCCACAGATGCATGCCCACTCAAAAGACCCAACTGAGCGCCGTCCCCTCTGCTTCCCGGCTCTCAACAGTCTCTCAGAGGGGAGGGGGTGTCGACGGGGCGTAGCTAGTCCCCTGCACCCCCAGTAAAGCCTCACTGTGAAACTGGAGGTCTCAGATGGATCAGGGTAGTAGTGAGCAGAGTCCAGAAGAGCCAGACACAGGTGGGCGAGTGGAGCTGGAAGCCGGCAGGAGGGCGTCAGAGTCAGAGCACGGCTTGTCCAAAATCACCCATAATGCACTGGAGAACATGGGAGCGTTGGGCCATGGCCTGAAGCATTTCTTCCAGCCACAGCGCCGACGCTCCTCCGTCTCCCCACATGACTCCGTCTCTGCCTGCACGGGTGCCCCTACTTCTGAACCCACTGAAGTGGGGTCAGACGTCGGGGACACTCCCACCTCCGCAGCCTTGCCCGTGGATTCTGACAACTCTGCCACTTCCGCCCCCCCTGCAGCTCTGAGCAGAGTTTTGCAGCAGATTCGAGGGGCTCCACCAATGATGAAGCGAGGCACCAGCCTACAGAGCCGCCGCAGCAAGGTGGGCGGCTCTGGGGAACCTCCCCAGAAAGGAAGCCCGCAGATTCACAGGCGCAGCACTCACGAGGCCCTACTTCAGGCTGGACGCCCACGCTCTTCCTCGACCACTGACACACCCACCAGCCCCGCCCTGGCTGACATGCTGCTGACCACCTCAGGTTACCATTCAACTGAGGAGCCGGAAAAGGTGAGACTCATGGTCCTGTCATTATGCAAGGGGAAACAACCGTTATGCAGCACAAGATTCTTTTCAAAACATGAAGAAATTCCAGTGTCGGTGTAAGCAGAGCACTTAGAGATTTGGGAGCTTTAGGATATAGGTCACACAGGCAGTTGTTGAGTGTGCCAGAGTGTAGGGGGGCACGCAGAGGAGGAGGATCACTTTGCCTTCTGGTAACACTCCTTCTAAGAGTTATTTACCAAACAAACCCAAGGTCATATGATCAAAGAGGAAAAGCCATGCCTTCTTCTTTAAGAATCACAGACACAACCCATCTATATTATCGCCTTAGAACTTGTAGTAATTGATTTTGTTCCGATTCTTGAGTAGCAGAAATGGTCTTGCAACTTCTGCTTTAGTTGAGGATTCAGGAACTGCTTTTAAAAGGTGCTCCATTTCTTTGCCAACTGAAATAAACAGAGCACAATACATTGCAAGCTGCTTCACTAACAGACTCAATCCAGTGTTTTATATGTGTTTACAGAGTTTAAAACTCAAAATGTATTGAAAGTTAAAACATCAATAAAAAACCCATAATATAAAGGCAAACTCCTCTACTAAGAAGAATTAATATTCAGTGTATTGTCTACCTTAAGTACAATCTTATTTGAATGAACTGAATCCCCAAATTCATTTTTCAAAGTTTTTGCCCCAGGATTTAACACATTCTGATTTAAATACTTAGAGACAGTGTACCCCTGCAGAGAAGCAGAAAATGCATTGTATTTGTTGGCATAAAGAAAAATCAGAGACTCATTTTCTGATATCAGTGCAAGAATGTCAAAGCTAAGTGACTTTGCAGACCCGTTAAAAGGCTGTTAATGGTTTAGATGTTGTCTGGTTGAACCAGTGAATGTGGAGATGAGCTGTCAGTGGTGGAAGGTCAGAGATTGCCTTTGACTGGTTGGTCACTATGTGCTTTAAGCCTTTCTAAATTTAGACTTCGCTGTCTCTGAGAGTACTTCAGGTCAGAGAAGGCTTGCAGGGCTAAACACTCTTAGACTGAATGATTGTTTTTTGACAATGAACACTGACGGAAAGTTATGACAAAGCACCAGAGTTACTTATTGGCTTGTTACACAACAGGTTCTCCTTTGGTAAGATGAAACAAACATTTCAAACTGCTTTTTTCTTAAAGCATACTTTTCTCCTCAAGTTTATAGATGAGCCGGTTACTGTCCTAAGATCAGAGGATACCACATTTTTAAAGATTGTAGGGCCTTGAGGTAGATTATGTACGGGTATTACAGTTGAATCTCTGTAATGACACATCAAGAGAGTAGAGATTATAAAGTGAGACTCAGTGCTATGCTGGATTGAGTGCTTTAACAGATGTCATTAGCAAATTTAACTCATTTAACCCTCTACCCTCTTTTGGTTCATCCAACATATGATGAACTGTCATTCTTTTATCCAGATAGATTTGATAAACCAGTGATTCCCAAACTGTGAGCTGCACTTTTATGTTTAGACGTGAACAAAAAAGTGCTCTGAGAACGCATTATATGGCCTCTGTATTTATGGGGTTGGAGGTAGGCTGGAACAATTTTTGGGACATGAAGTGGACCTTGAGATGGAAAGGGTTGGTAACCACAGAGGTAAACTATTCTTTGTGGATCATGAGTTGTGACTTTGTGTTTTACCACCAAATTCAGAAGTCATTTCAACATATATCTTGCCCTATATAGATGCATAAAAATTGCAAAGGCAAGTAATCTACAACGTTGGTAAAACTACATCTAAAAGAAAAAAAAACAGAGAAGTTTTCCATCCGATCTGTCAAAGGTACTATGAGAATTTTTCAAGACTTAATGATTTATTGTATTTGACTTTACAGTTCATTTCAGCATCAAAACTATGTCATGACAGTCAGATCTTACCTGACCCAAACCATCAGTACATACTCATTGAGGTAATATCAGCTGATGATTTATATCCAGGTCTTTTGACAATAAGCAGCTCAGCTGAAGCACTTTCACATTTTCAGTTCTCTTGTAATGAAACTGATTCAGTTTTTGTTAATAACCCAGACCTCTTATTTACTGCTACTCATGTTGCCCCAGTTTGAACTGCATTGTTCTGTGACTGTTTATGGCTTCAATTCATTTGCACTGTGCTTTCCAACTTAACTGCCACCTGAGAGGTAAAATTAAAATGAGTGCCATAACTTCCGTTAAATCCTCAGCTAAGCTGGACTATTACTGAGCTTTTGTTCCTCACAACACTCACGATATCCCTCCCCCTGGGACTCCTTGAATCGGAGCCATGAAGTGACTGTCAAAAAGGAAGATAATGTTTTGCAGACGCCATCTACTGTTGGGAATATGTAGTGACCCATGTGCACTTTATTCGGAAAACAAGCACTAATTTAAGAGACTGTAAGGGCCCACATTAAACAAAACATTTCAAGCACACTTAATGACAACTTTTTCTCTGCTTTACACCCCCCAATACAAGCATAACAATACAATAGTGATGATCTCTACTGTGACAAACTGATTTACATGACATACTTCCAATGATTCATGCCATTTCTCCCATTTTTAAATGTTTCTTTTTACTTTTTTCAACAGCTGGATCGATATGATGGATCAGGCCCTGCTGTGTCACCCAATGCCCTCCCATATGGAGCAGACGGGTACGATGTAGTTGACAGTACCCCAGACCCACAGCGAACTAAGCAGGCCATCGCCCAGCTACAACAAAAGATCCTTAAGCTCACAGAACAAATCAAAATTGAACAAACTGCACGCGATGACAACGTCGCGGAGTACCTGAAACTGGCTAACAACGCAGACAAACAGCAGAGTGCACGCATCAAACAGGTGTTTGAGAAGAAGAACCAAAAGTCAGCCCAGACTATCCAGCAACTTCAGAGAAAGCTGGAGCACTACCACAGGAAGCTTCGAGAGGTGGAGCACAACGGCATTCCTCGCCAGCCCAAAGATGTTTTCCGAGACATGCATCAAGGGCTTAAAGATGTTGGAGCCAAGGTGAGTGTGTTCCTGCTGTCAGTGTTCTCTTTGGTTCTCACTCAGCACTGTTTGAAGAACAAAAAGATGGCTTTGTTAAGGCATGTTTTTAACTGTCCAAATCATATACCTCCTAAAAAATACATTTTTTTCAGTCGAGCTGTTTTTTATTTGATTTTAGAGTCCCAAGATTAGCTGAATCTTTAGAATGTATGAGGTATAGATTGTTTTTTGAAACAACAGGATTCCTACACTCATGAATGGATATGATAATTCAGTTCCTGTGCCCTATATGTGCACAAGCTTCATTCATTTTTTCAAACCTTATTTGGTTCTTGAAAGAAAATTGAGACTCTTCTTTCTTAAAAAAACGTATAAAAATGCTAAGTTCTTATAAACATTTTCAACCGACTTAATACCTATGCACTTCAATCACATTTTGGTCGTGATGTCTCTCCGAGGTTGATGTTATTGCTGTAATAAAAAACAAAAATGGCCTACAAAGTAGGTTTATTTGTATAGCATTGTATCCTTGTGGCAGGGACCAAAGTTCTGGAGGAATGAAAGATTTTAGAGATGGTAATGCTTTTTTTTAAAATCAACTTTAATACATGATAGCTACTCTAACTGATGTCAATTGGTGACGATGCCTCACTGATTCTGCTTGTACTTCTAACATTATTTTCCATCATAACATTAACAGTATTATTCATCCATTTTATTCTAACTGATGCGGCCATAAGTCCTACACCGCAGCCTGATTTCTAATGGATCTTACTTCTTACAGGTGACCGGTGGCCTCTCCAGTTTCTCTCATGCCACTCACTCTGCAGCTGGAGCTGTTGTGTCAAAGCCAAGAGAAATTGCCTCCCTTATTCGCAACAAGTTTGGCAGTGCAGATAACATTGCAGCTCTGAAAGATTCCTTGGATGAAGCCCAGGGAGAAGAAGGCGTGTCTCCGGGGGGCACAAGGACCCTTGGGACAGGACAGTTACAGTCCAGTCCAAAATATGGAAGTGATGAAGACTGTTCTAGTGCTACATCCGGCTCTGCAGGAGCCAACAGCACGACTGGAGCCCCTGGAGGCCCCCCGAGCTCCAAGGGCAACACCCTTGAGCATGGCCAGGCCTCAGGCTTTGACGCTATACTCCATGAGATTCAGGAGCTCCGGGAAAACCAGGGTCGATTAGAAGAGTCCTTTGATGACTTAAAAACCCATTATCAGCGAGACTACACCATGATCATGGAGGCTTTGCAGGAGGAGCGATACAGGTATCCTACAGTGGCATCTACAATATTCTATGAAAATTTACATGGATGGGGGAAAATGTTGTAGATATGAAGAGCTTTGCCCTGTTTTTCAGGTGTGAACGTTTGGAAGAACAGCTCAATGACTTGACAGAACTGCACCAGAATGAGATTCTTAACTTGAAACAGGAACTAGCCAGTATGGAGGAGAAGATTGCTTATCAGTCTTATGAAAGAGCAAGAGACATTCAAGTGAGCCCCCCTCCACAATAAAAACAAAATCAAAAAACTCCACCAAAATGTCTCAACTTTGTCTTCTCCCGAATAACTGAAACACCTCTCATACTTTTGTCTTTGAATCTTTAGGAAGCACTGGAGGCATGTCAGACACGCATCTCCAAGATGGAGCTGCAGCAGCAGCAACAGCAAGTGGTGCAGCTCGAAGGTTTAGAGAATGCTACAGCAAGGACTCTACTTGGAAAACTAATCAACGTGCTGCTAGCTGTCATGGCTGTCCTTTTAGTGTTTGTTTCTACAGTGGCCAACTGTGTCGTCCCCTTAATGAAAACACGCAGCCGCACACTTTCTACACTTCTTCTTGTAATCCTCCTCGCTTTCCTCTGGAGACACTGGGAGGCTATTTCAGAGTATCTGAATCGCTTTCTTCTGCACCACAGATGACCGACTTTAAAACATTGGAACAACAGAGGGGTGATGATGTGTATAATGAGGACATTGACCCATACAGGAATTTGAATCTCAATGTCCTATCTCTCCTTAAGCTTCTCAAAACAATCGGAAGGGTTGCATATGAGGTTTGTCACTTTATCACTTTCTGGAATATGTTTTCAGGAGAATATTACAGAGAGCGAGACAAAAGCTGGATGTTTGATATTGACTCGCTGTCTTTGGTGCATTTGTGGCACAAGCACATACTATAAGGGTAGTTTCATATTTGAAGGAGGGGTGGAGAGAACTGCACACTTGATTTCTCTCTTCTGAGTGAATTTGTTTACATGCAGAAAACTGCATTTTCTTTCTCACAGAGGAATTTGTTATTCTGTTTCATTACTTTCGAGCTGAGTCAAGTGGTATTGTTTTGAAGTCACTGCTATTTTTATCTGAGCTGGTTGATGTTTTTTTTTCTTTCTTTGAACTGTGATGAGCCGACAGTGTTCTGCTGATTTAGTTGTACACTTACCTTTTTTTTTTATTCAGTATGCTCTTAATTTCTCTTTAAATGGGTCTTTTCAATTTTCAGCTTGTGTGAACAGCTCCTCCTCTTCTCTGTGCTACATCTGAATTTGAAGAATGGGGTGCTTGCACATCAGCTACATTGCCCAGAAATCAGACTTGTCACTGGATCAAATAATAGTGGGCTCTGGAATCGTTTCTTGTGGATGTGTGAAGTCTCTAACACTGGTTCTGCCACAACCAGGATGATGCTATCAAGTACTTCTATTCGGATTTGTGGCCCTTCCCTCTGGGCTAGTTGGGTTCTCCATGGCAGAAGAATAATCTATGAACTGTTTGAACATACTTGAAGAGCAGAAATATGCTCAAAGACTCAGTGCTTCCGTACTGTTTCTATTAGTGACAATAAAATAGAAATACTTTTTAGTTGATTTTTTATTTTTTAAAGATAAATAAATTTGCTGTTTTAAAAGGTGAGAACAAAAGTCTAACTTAAATTTGTCTTCAATGTTCTGAAATTGCTCAGTTGCACACAACATTCAGCCTCCTCTTGGGTCTCTTGGTTAACTAGTGTGCTGTATGAGTTGAATATACCATGTTAAGGAGAGAACAAGTCCTGTTAATTCAAGTGTATAAACACACTTGCCAGTTTACAGCCTTTTCCCGTATATAGGAAACTGTTAATCCTCATTTAAACTTTAGAGAAGAGTATAGAGAGAAGAGTGCAATATTAGACTGATTCATTAGACTTAAGGAAGAGAGTAAAAAGGAGTAAAATGCATTTTTTCTGACATTGGCAGATATGGGCCATCTAAAGAAAATCATCCTTTAATTTTATAACTGAGGCTTTGTGTTGTCTCTGTTTTTGACAAACGAAACCTAACACAATTTGAGTCCAGGACACTAACTACAGTTACTGAGTCCGTCCTCCATGCTGCTTTAAGATGGATCTTGTCCCCTGAGATTTGACGGTAATGCTTTTGGTTGTGGACTACCTGGACCTACCACTTGAGCAATACACTAACCCAACTCTTAGCGGAGAGTAGGGTTTAGAAATATACAGGCGTGTTTTAGGTATTAAAGCTAGACATATCTAAACATTGATGTATGATGTCAAACTCTGAAAGCCAGCATGAACTTACCCTTTAGTTGCTTTGCTGTTACTACAAAACCAAATTTTAACTGTCAAAGGTTAGGAAAGGTTGAGAAAAAAGAAATTGGAGTTGACCATTTTCACAGTAGTGATATCCAGTTCATGCTTTAATTTGGGGTTCAACACTGTAAAAAGCACCAGCCTGGTCATTGAAATTGATAGCTCCCCTCTAAATCTAAAGCTGGTAAGTATCCACCATTGCAACCACATTCAAGTCTACAGGGTGGGCCCTAAGTTTCCTTACATAGGAACAATAAACATTTTATACTGGTCAACTGTTTTTATTTATATAAACTGCTCTATATATTATTAACATTCTTTTGGAAACAAATGTTAATACAGGTTTTCCCCTGTTGATGAACTTGCATCAGCACAGCTGAAGTTAAGCTTCTAAAGGCGTTGGTGATACGCTTCTTGGGATGATTTGTGCCTCGAATTTTCACCTGATACATCATGGCCCTCAAGTGCCCCCAGAGATAACCAGAGAAATCAAACGCAACTGTTCGGGTATCCGAATCACAAAAAAAGTTTACATTATGGAAACCTATGGCTCACACGTAGTAAATGCTTTTTCCCCCTCAACCTGTAACCGCACTAAGCGCTGTCCACCTTGTCTTGACACCGAATGCTCTGTCCATTATCTTATGAGCCAAACACTCTTCTCTTGTAGCTGTCATTCCAAAACTGTGCAATATTCCCCACAGCTCCTGTGGCATAAGACTGTATCCAGACCCCAGACTTTGAGCTCTTACCTGGGAGATCCAAGGATTAAAATTTAATTGGAGGAATACTTTGAAAACTCGAAGGTGACTCACCAACAAAAAATGCACAAGAGTAATCGATGCCCTATAAAAAGAATAATGATATATGAAATAATCCTCTTATTGAATGGGTCAAATTGGAGGTTGCGGGTGCTGTTCTGCTGTCATCTTTGATGCCTGTTAGAAAGCTACAGACTGACATTGATTTGGAAATCAAAGAGGAGCTGGCTAACAGTGGAGAAAATTGTAGACTGTAGATTAAAATGCAACTGATATTTAGGCAAGATGTGTTTTTTTTTTGTCTCAGCTTTTGTCATAAGAAATCCATTAAATTAATTCATTATAGTTCCATAAACTGAAGAAAACTGATGTGGTGGAGAATGACTGCAGTTTTATCTCTGACCTGTAGGAGGCACTGGAGACTTGTCAGACATCTGCAGGATGGAGCCGCATTATCATCTGGTACAACATGAAGGTTTGAAGCATGACCCCTAAGCTGTGTCCCATTTCAGGGGCTGCAGTCTCTGTTTTGGGACACAGCTCAACTCTTCTGGGAAATTCAGCAGTGGTGGTGCAGTCCAGAAAACATGCAGCCACATCGTTTCTACACAGTTCTCATTTTCTCTCTACAAAATAGGAGATGCCATTGTACACTGATGTGACATCTAAAAAGAGAAAGTCTCAACTCTCACATGGGAGAAACGGCACAGCTAAAAGCTTTAAAGGTCTCATTGAACTTCAGCACAGTCACTAAAGTTAGATTTATGGTGTGACAGGAAATCAAAGGTGTAAAAAGTAGTTACCACATGCTAATGTTGTACAAAAGACCACACCACCTGAGACCAAAGTCAAGACCAAGACTGATCTGCAGGTTTTGGTCACAAGTTTCAAAAGAAGTTTAAAAGATTAGAATACACAATGTGGCAAAACTGAGATAAAAATACTTTTATTACAAATCTGAAACAGTATAAAAACAAAGGTTTAGAAACAAGTTTACTCTGCTGCTGCCTTCTTTCCTCGCTTACCAGGTGCTTTAGGAGCAGAAGCATCACTTTTTTTAGTGGCCTTACTCTGAGGAGCTGCACCTGCCTTTGCCTTTGTTGTCTTTGTCCCCCCCTTAGCAGTTTTTGAGTCTTTAGTTTTTGATGAATTGGAGGTTCCTGCACCATCTGCTTGAGTTTTTTTGGCCTTTGGCTTCTTTGCTGGTGCAGGCTTGGATGCTGTAGCCTCTCCATCCTTTTTTGGAGGCTTTGGGTCCTTAGAAATGGTATAATGCCAAAGTGAGAGAAAGCTTTATCAAGTGGATAACTTAGACTTCAAAGAACACTGTCTTTATTAGATAATTCCTTTCTAACACAAAACCACAAACATACAATATGAATATTCAACAAGGGATTCCAGTGGGGGACATTTTAAACATCTATTGTCAGGCTTAAATAGCAGAAAAGCATCCTCACCTTCTTTTTCTTTGCTTCCTCTTTGACTGTCTCCCCTTTTTTAGTGGTACCTTTCAAAAGTGGCATAAAGTCCAATTCAAAACAAAAAAAAACTGAAAGCTCTGAGCGTTTGAATACCTCCACTCATACCTGTTGTTTTTTTGGCCTTTTTGGCACCATCCTTGGTTGCCTTAGTCTCCTTCTTCACATTTGGATCTGTGTTCTCACGTTTTGCCTTGGATTCTTTCACTTGTGGTGCAAGCTGGAGACAGACGGTGACAAACATAACCAGATTAATAATGTTACATGCATAGCTTTGACGGATCAGTTGACTTTGCGCCTCACCCTGAAACTCCCCGTTGCGCCTGCTGTGACATTGGACTTGGCAGGACGCACTAACACGCCGGTCTCGAGCCCCTTCCTCAGGTTTCTTCTGACCAAGTTCTTCAGCCTTTCCGAATCGACGGAGGGGTATTTTTCTTTGATGTAACTCTGAATGGCCTTGGATGAAACGCCTTTACGGGAGTCGAGCTCTGTAAGTGCTTGTCGGACCATCACTGCTGTGGTGGGGTGAGTTGCAACTTTACGCGGCGCAGCAGCATCTACAGAGAAACAACAGGAATAAAACAGTGTTGCAAAGAAATATATGGATCCAATGTTGCCAGCGCACTGAAGACCTGTTTTTTCCTCGACTTCTTCCTCGACTTCTTCCTCGACCTCTTCCTCGACCTCTTCCTCCACCGGAGCGTCGCTGGCGGTTTCAGGGAGCGTTTGTGCTGCTGTTTTTTTAGGAGGCATGACTGAGAATCCAAAAGAAAAAAGGAAACGATAATAGACTCTCACGTGAGCAGGTTGTGTCAGCTGTTACACACTGGTGTCTCTACCTTTATGAGGTTGCGTCTGGTAAACGGAGACCAGGTGAATCACATCGCGTCAGGTGCAAACCATCAGGGCTCATTACAGACGTAAAAGATGAGACAACGGAGAGACGTCTTCACTATTTTAAACTGCGTCTGATTTTATCTTTATTGGCTGTCTTCACTGAAATAATGGATTTTCAAGTTAAAATAAAAAACGTTATTCAACACTAAAAAGAAAATAAATTAAATGAAATTCAAAATATGCACCCTAAACTAAACTTCACGGTGAGAGAAAAGAGAAGAGTGTGTTTCTGCAGAAAAACAGCAACTGCGAAAGTCGCTTTTCATTGAGTAGGTACACTGTAAAAAAAAATTCTGTTGATTTTACAAAAAAATTAACTGGCAGCTGAGGTTACCAGGGACATTTTGTAAAATATACAGTATAACTGTAAACAACTTTATGAAGCAACCTGTCAATTTCATAGTTTAAAACTTTTAACGAGATACTGGTAAAATAAACTTTTTTTTTTTTTTTGCTGAATTAGCATGACCACATTTCTTTTTGTACTGTTCGTTTGGGTTACACTTTAAAAATATTGCTGCCTTTACTTAATTTTTTTGGTGAATTTAACATTTTTACACTTCAAATTATTTCAACTATTTTTTTACAGTTAAAGTCCGAATTTTCTCCAGTCTCACAGTTCGCTGCTTTTCAATGTATTTGATACTGTAAATGAAAATGTTTGCTCATGCCGTCCTTTATAGTTGCTTTTTGCCCTTTTTTGCTGTATGCTTTACTGAATTTTTTAACAGTGTAGTTTTCAACCGTTTACAGTTCTTTGAGCAGGGGTTTCCATCCACATTATGTAGCATTATGTGGGTTTTTTTGAGGCATAATGCCCTCTCACAGAAATATGTCATGCAACACTCCTATGAAGTAAAAAACAAAACAAACAAACAAACAAACAAACAAACAGGAAATTATATGAATTAAAATAAAATGAAACGACTAAAGTGAATAACAATTTGGTCTTTCATAAAATTACTTTTATTGTGTGTGAAATAGTTGACATATCATGAAATGATTGTGAAGCTAATCTTCAGAGCCATGATTCTCACTCCACATACACTCTCAAGCAAACTTTGGAAAACTGCACCCTTTAATTTTAGAAAAACAAAACTTAGTTCAGTCCTTATTTTTGATCAGTTACTAAACATTTCAGGTGACCCCACACATGGCCCTGACTCCAAGGTTGAAAAACTGTGGTGTAAAGGGTCTTAGAGAGCCCAGAGACTCCAGAGTGTGACACCATAACTTGAAAAGTTACATGTTATTTATTTGCTGTGTTCTGCTAAGACAAAATGCAAGAATAAACAAGTTTGCCCCTGTTGCTTATAAAAAAAACATGTTTCCATTTACAGCATCAAGCAAATAGGGAGAGTGAAACTCTTTTCTAGAACATGCACAACGTATTTTTAGACGTGGGCTTGTTCTATGTGAGAGCTTTGAGATGTGGTTTTCCTGAGAGCGACTTCTGTGACATGAAACTTCTGATAATCTTTCAAGTCAGACACACGAGTGTCTTCTCAGGAGGATCCTGGTCTGAGTCAGTACTGAGCTTCATCATGGCAGGGCCCCTATTGTTTGTCTTAATCTGTAAGTAAAATCTCTTCATTATTCAAGGTTAATCCAGGTTACTTAAAACATACACATGTTCATGATATGCAAACATTACTGCACTCCTCACACAACTTATGTGCTCAGTCTTCAGTGAGAGATTTTATGACATTTGTATGATTCTAACCTCTAGCTTTCAAAATTACACATGACAAGAACAATATTACATTTAAAACATGTTCTAACAACTATATTCATTTTGAAAAACCTTTTTAGGCTGCTTTCATAAGGTTCAAGCTCGAGGTGAGTGTCCTCTTTTATGCACGTATCATGTTAAGCTTCAGTTGATTATGTTACATAATAGTTTGTCAAGTTTGATGAGAATTCTTTGTTCATTATATTGGTATGATTTTTCTCTGATTGGATTAAAATGCCTGATTGGAGGTGACTTGGTTTCAATGAAATATTGAAGTATTTTATATGATGTATGCTTTTTCTTTACTTAGCTTCTCTTCCTCGACCTACACTGTTGGTGGATTCACTGTTGATCAGTGAGAAAGACCCTGTCATGCTGAACTGTTCAACTCAAACACCTGATTCACAGTGTTATTACAAAATTGAAAGCGAAGTCAGAAAAGTTCCATGTCTGCAGACACTGACAGGAACAGATCTGCTGCAAATTTCCCATCAGCATTCACCTGCTGTGGTCAAGGTTGAATGTTATTACACCGAGAAGTTCAGCGATGTTAAACCTCCATCACCTCACAGTGACACATTCTCCATCAGCATACACCGTGAGCCACTGCTTTTATCCATGCTTTTATAAATAATGTCTAGATCAAGGACATAAAACTCTAGGTGAATTATGAAGAGCTGTCACACCACTTGTTTGATTAGAGAATGGCACATTTTCTTTGACTACTCTCCATTTATCTTTCTACAGGTCGGAAACCAGAACTGAGTGTTCACCATGCTCCTGGTGAAAATGTTCTCTTCACTTGCTCTCTACCTGAATCCGCTGGTCCTGTTACAAAGTGTAACTTGTACTTTGGAGATGAAAGTCGTCCAGCATTTACAACAACCATCTGTGGAAAATCAGAGAAAACCAAACGTCTGTTCTGCCAGTTTTATGTCACAATTAATGATTTTCAACATCATCTGTCATCACTTCGACAAAAAGTTGCCAGCTGTGATTTCACATTAGAAAGTGAACTCAGCTCTTTGTCCCCTCGCAGTGATAGATACAACTTGACAAGTAAGTAAGAGAGCACTCATAAGCACAACTACTCACTGTCACTATAATATGACTCAGACAGACATACAACAAGTTCTCAAATTTGGGCTAGTGAATTGTTAAGAATAAATAAATCTGAAATGTTAAGGCAGATTCTGTTGCACAAATGTAAATCTAAGACAGCAAAAGCTACACCAGACTCACACAGCTCTTGGTGGTGCTGTCAGTGAAGTTTTCAGACATTCTTGTGTGTTTTTCTCTTTGGTCTCTTGAGCTTTAAGCCTGTTCACTAAGTTTTTTCCCCCTGACAGTTTTAACATGCTGATTTTTAAAGGGATGATGTTTATGTAAATCTTCATACATTAAGTGAAAAGTCCAGATCTCTCTCCTTTACTGGGATCTGGATTAAAAACAATCACAAATATCTTCTTTGATTATAGATATCATGACAGTGAAACTGCTGATTCTACCAACGTTGCCAACATCAACCATGACCACAGGTAGAATGATTTAATTAAACAAATACTCAAGTTATCGAAGATATCCCTTTCTTCCATTGCTGTAACTTCCACAAAATGAACATCAGGGATAAACATTACAGATATTTAATGTTATGATTTCAATGTAGACATAATATGTGTTAATGTAATGTGATAAAATACTGCTTATTGAGCTATTAAAAGGCTGACTAATGATATACACGTGTCTTTTAATGTAGGTGTTATCAATTCGCATCAAAAATTAAAAATGTATCACCTTATTCTCAAATTTAATTTTAGTATTTCCCATATTTATAATAAATATTAACTAACAAAGAATTTAATTTTTGAATAATGGTGCAGAACAGGAAAAGATACTTCCATTCTAGATATACATTTTAACCCTCCAAAAACAGAAATATTATTTATCTTTTCATGCAGACATCATAGAAAAAGAGTCACTGACAGATTGTCAACCACATATGCATGTTTTATTTTTCCTTTATGTCATTGTTCATATCGGTCCAGGTCCAACAGTTGGCGTGGCACAGTCTCCTCCTGTAACTCCTTCAAAACAACCATCAGGTAAATTATCACATTTATTGAAAGAAAGCATTTCACAAACCACTCAAGTCTTACGTATTTCGATATGTTTTTAAATGTTTTTTTTTCAATAGCTTTGACAGGTTTAAGTCAAGGATTGTTCTTATCTCCTAGGTGTGACTGTCTTTCCTGTCTTTCCAGCCTGTTTTCTTTGTTTTTCCCCCTAACAGTTTTAACATGCTGATTTTTTAAAGGGATGATGTTTATGTTAATGTTCTTACATTTAGTGAAAAGTCCAGCTCTCTCTCCTTTACTGGTGTCTGGATCAAAAACAATCACAAATATCTTCTTTGATCATAGATATCATGACAGTGGAATCTCTGATTCTACCAACGTTGCCAACATCAACCATGACCACAGGTAGTATGATTTAATTAAACAAATACTGAAGTTATCAAAGATATCACTTAGTCTTCTGTTACTCTAACTTCCACCAAATAAACATCAGGGATAAAAATTCATGTATGTCATGTTATGATTTCTTCGCAGAAATAATATGCATTAATGTTATGTGATAAAATATTGCTTATTTAGCTCTAAAAACAGTGACTATTTGTAAATTACTTACGTGCCTTTTGATGTATGTGATATCAACTGGCACCTTAAATAAATAAATAAATGATAAATATAAAAAAAATAGAAATACATTGAAACATAATCATTTTTTTCTTGTAGCCGTTGTAGAAAAAGAGTCACAGACTTGGACAAGGTCAACTAAGATTGAATCAACAGGTTTGAAAGGTGTTTTTTTATTATTATTTTTTAATGACACTCATTTCATGAATTTTTATTTTAATACTAAGTTTATACTCAATACACATTTATAAACCAGGTCCAACAGTTAGCGTGCCTCAGTCTCCTCCTGTAACTCCTTCAAAACAACCATCAGGTAAGTTATCACTGAATTTCATAGAAAGCATTCATAGATAAAAACAGAGTCAGGTGATTTTACTTTTTATTTTTTCAACAATTGTTTTGCCTTTGAAAGTATTTAATATGATTCAATATATATTTTTTCCATATACAGACTTTCATCCTTCATCCGCAGCGGCCGACACTGTCTTTCTGCTGGGTTTGCAACCCATATAAATTCATGACACCCTGTATCTCCCTAACCTGGATTGAATGTTTTAACATTCTGTTTTTAAGCTTTATTTGTGTCTTCTTTTACAGAAACATGGAAATGGGTAGTTACAACTCTTGGGGTCACTGTGGGTGTTGTTTTACTGGGAATGGCACTTCTCTGTACTAAAAGAGGAACCCGTGAGTGCATTTATTTTCATTTCTGGGACATTGCTAAGATAGTGTTTGAAGAACTATAGACCAACATTTGCAAGTGAGGAAGAGATGTACCACGTCAAATGGCAATGAAATATGAAAAACCAGTAGACTGGTGATGATACTGTATGTGCGAAAAATGTCATCACAACTATGATTTGGGTGTGACAAATCATTCAGCTATCATGGAGACAATGACTTAAAACAAGTTTAGCTTTGGTGCAACCAACCTTTAATTCTGTCCCCCTCTCCTTTTTCAGAGAGAAGTTTTTGCAAGAGGTAAGATATCATTTTTAAACTTCTTATGAGTTATTCTAAAATGACTGCGCAAGCTGGGTAAAAATATGCACACTCATAATTAAAATGTTTGGATCTTCTGTCGTGCAGGAAACAAACTCATGCAACTGGTAACGTATACATCAAATATTTTGCAAACATCATTGTTTTATTGGTACTTGCTGTGCTGTTTTCTGAAACTGTACTGGCTTGAACCCTCTTACAGTTGCAGAGGACTCAATGCACATGAACAATCCAAACAGGGGAAATTTGGTAATTGATCATTTTCATTTTACCGTCAGATATCAGATTCTTGTTATTAATAGTAACTCAAGCATTGAAATAGCAAAGTTTCACTAGTTGAATTGTGAATGTTAACTGATATAAATAAATCAAATTTAACCATGAATTTCTCTTCCCTGTAATTGAAAAGTTACCCAAAGGCACAGATGAATTCTACTGTGTGATCCCGTCAACATCTGGCGCAGACTGCACAGCTGGTGAGCTGCCTTTCTCTTACATATTCACTAACAGAATGTAAATACTAGTTTACAATAATTTTTTTTTGTAAAGAATCCTCACAACCATATTGTGACTTTTTCATTTTAGATAATGGTATGAACTGTCAAGCTAGAGTGAAAACAACAGTCATCTCAGTTATTCTTTTTTTACCGTTCAGGAAACAAGAATATTGAGAAGAAAGTTCAACACGATGAGGAGGTAACAGGCACAGGGCATGGTAGCAACTGTGTATTACATAAAGGTTTATAATGATATAGATAAAAGGTGGTTTTCTTTGTTTTTCAGTCTTTTGTGTACAACATCTACTCCACCATCTCTGAAGACCAACCTACATCTGCCCCCAAGGACATGGTGTACAGCACCCTGCAGCCACAATGAAACCTTTTTTTAAAAATATTGTACAGTTAAACTGTAAGCAAAAAGACCATAACATGATTTTTTTTTTTTTAAATGCGGAGAAATGTAAAATTGATTTAAAAAAAAATAAATAAAAATTCTGTGATATAAAAACTGAGGAAATTGTTTTACTCAGGTTATATTATCCCACCTACTCACAACTTTTCATGAGAAAGTACTGCTGAAAAGTCAAGACAATGACAATAAATGCTTAGTGTCCTTCCCTGTCTTTTTTTTTTTTGTATATTTGTTCGTTTGTTTTTGGTTAGATACAATTGTAACTGTGCTTAGAAAATCTCCCAAAAGACATGTTAATATAAAGGAAATGTCTCAGATATTTCCCGATTCAACATTACATTCCTGTTGGTACCATGTGAATGTGCACTTTTGAACAAAAAAGTCAATGGGGGAAGAGGAGGATTTTGTGTAAATGTAGCTGGAATAGAATATGACTTATGGGTAAATATTCTTGTGACTCTTCAACAGCTTTCTGCGAGAGTTCACAATGAAATATGGTTCTGTGCGCTGTCATTCCCTCAGTGTATACGTCTGACAACAGGCATCTTTATTTGTAGTACAACCACACGCTCTACTGGTGAACCAGAGCCAAGACAGAGATGATCTCAGGTCTTTTAATACAAAATGTATCGTTATTTCTGTCAAGTTGCATAGAGAGCCCTTTCATCCTGAATTATCATTAAAATTTGTCCAAAGTGCAACAAGCCAGAAAGTGAAATATGTTATCATAGGTGTTTCATCCTAAAACAGCGCTGCATGAACTCCTCTACCAAGTTAATACAGTCAGGTGGATAGTGGACAGCGAGGTTTATTGGATGGTTGGTATTGTACCTTTCCCAAATTATCAATGACACCAAGTCCCAGATGAGCTGCAGGTTAAGGCCAAGATTTTAGCTCAGGGCGATCACCAGTGGTAGTAAAAGTTAGCTCAAGTTGTATTTGATGGATCTGGAGTGCAAAGGTGTTGAAATTCAAATTCTGTGTGTGACAGAGGATATCAACCATCCTTTATCCTTTCTTACATTCCTCGAGGAGCTTGGGGACCTTGAACTCTTTGTAAAAAAAGAAAAAAGAAAAAGAAAGAAAGCAGATGACAGCCTTGTTGGTAAGCTTGAGTTAGGTTGACCTTCAAAAAGCTTGCTGCTGCCCTTTTTTAAAAAAAATTTAAGTACAATTATAGCGGAACATTTGTCTATCCTGCTTTATTTTTATTTTACAGTGTTTTTCCTGCTGTAATCACGGTGTAAATAGTGTAAATGTTGCTTTACCTTTGATCTTTTTTGCTTGTGGTACTTACTGTTTATTTTGTACCTATTGTTTATACTATTGCTGATTCTGTGACCTCTACCCCACTTATTTCCTTACTGCTGTATCATGTTAAGAGCTATGGTACCACAGAGTTTCCCTCTGAGATAAAGAAAGTATTTCTGAGCCTGATTTTGATTCCAGTATTCAATTGTTTTTCTCCTCCTGTGATTATTTATCTAGTCCCCTATTCACACTATTCAGTGGTGCTTTGATTCGTGAGTATTATAAAAGGTTTATCACTGAATTGTGCCCCTCCTTCATGCCCTGGCAAACTCATCACTCGCCACTGGCCAGAGTATTTTACCAGTAAAACATTTTTAAAACCTCAGATTTCTGGTCAAAAGCTGGGCAAGGTTGCTCAAAATGTAAACAAGAGGCAGAGGAAATTTAAGTTACAGAGAGCGCTGGAGTTGGCTGTAGATAGCAATTTATTTTGTTCACCAAATCTACCAATAAATACCAAAATATGAAGAAAGTAAACTGAACATATAAGAGATAAGGTAGTTTTTTTTGTAGGAATGAGTTAAACCCTGATCTTAACCCCTGACAAAGCTCAGTCTCCATGAATTGTAGTGTTTGTTTTGAGAGCTAGCAACCCATTAGAAAGTGTTGATGTTAGAGATGCCAACTATGGCTGGTATGGAACAGTATTAACCAGTTCAAGAACGTTTTGGGGTGGAAACCAACATAAGGGAAAAAAATTCCAGTTCAATGTACATACTGTCAGTATTGGTGTTCTCTGGCAAATGCCAATTTTCCCTGCTGTTTCTGACAGTCGGAAACATGCACATTAGTGGCCCTCTGGAGATCATTTTGCAGGACTCTGGCAGTGCTACTCCTATTTCTTCTTGCACAGAGGAGGAGGTAGCAGTCCTGCTGCTGGCTTGTTGCCCTCCTACGACCCCCTCCACTTCTCCTGGTATCTTCTCCATGCTCTGGACACTGTGCTGAGAGACACAGCAAACCTTCTTGCCACAACTAGCACTGATGTGCCATTTTTGATGAGCTGCACAACCTGAGCAACTTCTGTCGGTTGTAGACACAGCCTCATGCTAACAAAAACAAAATTCAAAAGTGGCCTAAACATCAGCCAGAGACTACGAGAACAGAGTAATGTTTTGTGGTCACCACCTGCAGATTCACAACTTCATAGGGGTTGTCTTGCCTGTTGCCTCTTATTTACATATATTTATATATATATAGATATAGATATATATAGATATATAGAGATATATAGAGATATTGGTATATCTGTGTGTGCACTAAATATTTTAATATGTGGGATTATTCTGTGAGAGCTATGAGCTGTGGTTTTCCTGAGGTCAAGTTCTGTGATATGAAACTTCTGACAGTCTTCTAAGTCAGACACAAGTTTGCGCATCATCATGGCAGGTCTCCTGTTCTTTGTCTTTCTGTGTAAGTAGATTTTCTTATTCATCAAGATTAATCCAGGACACTTAAAAGCATACACATATTCGTGAAGAACATTTCTTCACTTGAGTCCTTACACCACTTCTGTGCTCAGCACCCAGTGGGCGATTTTATAGCATTTGTTTGATTCCCAGCCCAAACTTACAGAACTGTATTGGATGGAAATACATTACAGTATTTAAATCTCACTGAATTTTTTGATCCCTTAATTCTCTTTGAAAATCCTCTTTTCTTTTTTTTCAATCAGGCTTCTTTCATGAGATTCAAGCTCGAGGTGAGTGACCTCTTATATGCACATATCAATATATGCTTCAGTTGATTATGCTGCTACTAAATAGTTTGTAAAGTTTGATGAGAAATATTTATAAATTACTTTGTATGAACTCATTTTGCATGGATTCAAATGTCTGACTGAGAATTTTTCATGTTGGTGAATGATTTTTCTTTACTCAGCTCCTCTTCCTCCACCTACACTGTTGGTGGATTCACTGATGATCAGTGAGAAAGACTCTGTCACGCTGAACTGTTCAACTCAAACACCTGATTCACAGTGTTATTACAAAATTGAAGAAGAAGTCAGAAAACTTCCATGTCTGCAGACACTGACAGGAACTGATCTGCTGCTAATTTCATGTAAGAGTTCACCTGCTGTGGTTAAGGTTGAATGTTATTACACAGCGAGGCTCGGGGATGTCAACCCCCCATCACCTCACAGTGACACGTTCTCCATCAGCATACACAGTGAGTCACTGCTTTTTTCCATGCTTTTATAAATAATGCCTGGATTGAGGCAATAAGACACTTGGTAATTATGAAGAGCTGTCACACCACTTGTTTGATTAGAGAATGGTACATTTTCTTTAATTACTCTTTGTTTATTTTTCTATAGGTCCAAAACCAGAACTGAGTGTTCACCATGCTCCTGGTGAAAATGTTCTCTTCACTTGCTCTCTACCTGAATCTGCTGGTCCTGTTACAAAGTGTCACTTGTACTTTGGAGAGGAAAGTCATCCAGCATTTACAACAACCATCTGGAGAAAATCTGAGAAAACCAAACGTCTGTTCTGCCAGTTTTATGTCACAATTAATGATTTTCAACATCATCTGTCATCACTTCGACAAAAAGTTGCCAGCTGTGATTTCACATTAGAAAGTGAACTCAGCTCTTTGCCTCCTCGCAGTGATAGATTCAGCTTGACAGGTAAGTAAGAGAGTGCTCATATGCACAACTAATCCACCGTATATAATGTGACACTGACAGAATACAACAAGTTCTCATATTTTGGTTAGTAAATGAATTATAATAAATAATTCTGAAACGTTAAGGCAAATTCTGTTACACAAATGTAACTCTAAGACAGCAAAGGCTACATGAACACCAGACTCAGCAAAGGCTACATGAACACCCGACTCACACAGCTCTTGGTGGTGCTGTCAGTGAAATCATTAAGACATTATTGTGTCTTTTCTCTTTCGTCTCCTGAGCTTTTAGCCTGTTCACTCAGTTTTTCCCCCTGACAGTTTTAACATGCTGATTTTTTAAAGGGATGATGTTAGTGTTAATGTACATACATTAAGTGAAAAATCCAGCTCTCTCTCCTTTACTGGTGTCTGGATTAAAAACAATCACAAGTATCTTCTTTGATTATAGATATCATGACAGTGGAACTGCTGATTCTACCAACGTTGCCAACATCAACCATGACCACAGGTAGTGTGATTTAATTAAACAAATAGACATTAAAGATATCACTTTGTCTTCCATTGCTGTAGCTCCCACAAAATGAATGTCAGGGATAAACATTACATGTATGTCATGTTATGATTTCTTCGCAGACATAATATGCATTAATGTAATGTTATAAAATATTGCTTATTGAGCTTTAAAAAGACTGACTATTTGTAAATTACTCAAGTGCCTTTTGATGTATGTGATATCAATTGGCATCTTAAAATCAACGTTGATATCATGTTTTTCCAAAAAGTAAAATGTATGATTCTTTATGCTTATTGTAAAGTTGGACTAACAAAGAATTTGATGTTTGAATAATGGTGCAGAATGAGAAAGGATAGATGGATAATTTTTACCTTTTTTAAAAATATATTTGAGAGACACCACCCCACCCAACCCCCACCCCCCATTACAGAAATATTTATCATCTTTTCTTATACCCATTGTAGAAAAAGAGTCACAGACTTTGACAAGGTCAATCATGCTCGCAGGTTTATTAGGCTTTTTTTTATTATAAATAATATTTCTTTGTGGGACACTCATTTGAAGACATCGAAGAAGTTTAAACACATCCAGAAATTTTGCATTTTCAGGTCCTACAGTTGTTACGCTTCTATCTTTTCATTTGACTCCTTCAAAACAACCATCAGTTAAATTATCAACTTATGTGTATAATAAATTTCAAATAACATTCAACTTCATGTTTAATTTTTGCAAAAAACAGAAAAGATACCAAAATGTTTCTCACTACTTTTTTAGACATAATTGACCCCACCCCATAAATAATTAAAAAATAAATTAATTGATTAATTAAAAATTCATAATGAAAAAAAAAAACATTTCAACATTCATCATTTTTTTCTTGTAGCCATTGTGGGAAAAGAATCACAGACTTGGACAAGGTCATCCAAGTATGCAGGTTTGGAGGGTTTTTTCATTAGATTATTTTTAATAGACACTCATTTCATGAATTTTTATTTTAATACTAAGTTTATACTCAATACACATTTATAAACCAGGTCCAACAGTTGGCGTGCCTCAGTCTCCTCCTGTAACTCCTTCAAAACAACCATCAGGTAAATTATCATGTTCAAAGAAAGCATTTCACAATCCTCTCAAGTCTTACGTACTTCAATATGTTTTTGAATTATTATTTTTTTTTAAAAAAGCTCTGACCGGTTTAAGTCTAGGATTATTCTTATCTACTAGGTGTGACTGTCTTTCCTTCCATAAAACCGATGATACCAGAATCATGTGACTTAAGTGCAAGTTAACATTTTGTGGTCTGGGGAAACTCAGAAACTCAGAAGCTCAAAGGAAAATATTCAAATATCAACAACTCCATCCTAACATCCTAAACCCTAGATCTAATTATTTAATCCTGTTGTATTCTCTTATTTGAGATCTCTTAACGGACGCATGGAAATTGAAGTTGATGGTTGTGGGTTTTGGAGTCTCTGTGGGTGTTAATCTACTGCTACTGGTACTTCTCTGTGCCCAAAGAGGAACTGGTGAGAACATCTTTTTATATCTTGATTTCTTGCCAGCATTTTGAAATAACTCAGAAGAACAAGAAGGGAAGGAATAGAAATAACTTTGTGGACATACTTATGCGCACAAATCTCATAGTTCATGGAGTTAAAATGACAAATGGCATTAGTTGTTTGACAATAGTTCATGTTAATTCACATAAGACATTAAAAGTTGCACAGAAGTCAATGAGCAAATAAACCTGATCAATTTAGAAATAGTATTTGACAATGAACTCATCCAAACAACTAATATATCTCTAATTCTTCCGAGAACCTTTTCAGAAATTCTGTATAACAGGTAAGAAACTTTAACAAAACTTACTTTTTGAGGAAAAGGATCAGTTTCTTGAGTTCATTTCAGTAGAAACACTCTTTCGTTATTTTTTCCCCTTTTTTTTAATATTCTGCAGGACACAAGAAAACACCTCAGGTAAACTTATGCAGACACAATGCAGCAGGTAATGTTTAATGTTTTGAACTTTCCGTATTTTGAGTTGTTTTCACCTTCTTTTGCAGATGGGAGTTGTTTCAGCCAGGTACGACAACAAATAATGAAACTTTTGAGCATTTTTTAAAGGCTCACTGAAGAAGAAAAGGGCATTTCCCCCCTTTCTTCCTTAATTCTTCCTCTGTAACTTTTTAGCTCCCTGTAGGTGAAGATACAACCCACAGTGTGATCATTTATGTTCATAGAGCTGACATCCTGCAGGTAAGATACTTCTCACTTTACACCTGCATTCATTTACTTATCTATGTTTTATTCATCACTGTCAAATCGCATTTACAGTACATTTCTTACTGTGTTTTAAGACTCATGATCTGCCATTTATATGAGACTTTTACTACAACTGGTTCTTAAATTCATTAAAAAGTAAACCAAAAGATCAACCAAAATTAAAGGCACAAGCTTGCATTGGTCTACAAAAGTGAACTGTAAACGGTTATGACAAAGACAGAAAATTAGTTGGTAAAGATTAAAGATGACATGAGCTCAAGAAACTTGCATGCTTTCTGTTTGTTTTTGTGTTATACAGAAAAAATTATGAATTGCAAATTTTTTGGAAAGTTAATTGTAAAGACAATATTCCCGATCTCTTTCTATGATCCACAGCGCCTGAAAAATGATTAAAGAGACACAAAAAGACAAGGAAAACATGAGGAGGGTGAGAGGGGAAGTATTGAGTTTATAGTTCAGAACATATTAACAAATCACTCAAACCATCAGTATTAATGTTTCACTGAAAATGTAGAAACCTACAGAAAAGATTATTTTCACAATCTGAATGCATGCACAGCTTATCTTGGTAACCAGGAAGCAAAACAGCTTTCTTATGTTAGTTTCAAAACATGAGCATAATTAGCCTTTATTATCAGAGAGTATTTTGATGCAGGATGCACATGATGTGATACTAAATCCACTTTGCAATATATTTTTATCCTCCTTAACTCTTTTCTGTCTTGATGGCTTCAAAACAATATGATGCATTCCTCCAGTTAGGAGATGAAAAGCAGGTTTGTCCAAATTTGTTTTGTTTGTTGATTTGCCCTACTTTTTTTATTTTATTTTATTTTATTTATTTATTTGCCCTCTTAGGGTAACATGGTTTCTTTCTCTTCCAGTCTGATGAACTCAACATAGCCTCCAAGGATGAACCTTCGTCAGCCCTGAAGGACATAATGACGTACAGCCTTTAGGCCAAAAAAAGGGGCATTTTCTCTTGGTTCCTGGCTGAACAATGCAGATTCATCATTTATGTGAAATATTTCATTTGTCCAGAAATGTCTGTTGTTCAACACAATGTCTTACTTCTTGTGTTTGAATATTTTTTTTGTAAAGTTGTACTTTCTGTTTCCAATTGAACCATTAAATGCAAAATCAAAACAGTGTTTCAGCATTTTAAACCTCTGAGGGAATGTTGTTAAAAAATAATGCATTTTTTTGTGGTAAACATATGTACACACCCACCCACACAACCACACACGTACAAATATATATATATATATATATATATATATATATATGTGTGTGTGTGTGTGTGTGTGTGTGTGTGAAGGCACCTCAAATTTGGGTCTATCTCTATTTGACCAGCAGATGGCACCATTTCTCAGTTTTGGATCTTTCAGGCAATTGCATGTTCTTCTCCTTTTCTGCCACTTGTACCTGAAAGCCATCATCTATATCAAACTGTGTTAAGTCCAAAGGATAAAAAGAAAGCAAACAAAACATTGAAACTTTGGCCATATTACATCAAACTTTTTTTGTAGATCTCTGCAGTGTATATCTAATCTTTTCTATTTTAAGAGAATACATGACCTCAAGAATCCTTGCAAGTAGGAGGACAATCGTTCATTCAATTTGTAAGAATGAAACACCTTGCTAGAAGAGCTGAGTAGGCTATGTGACTCAACTACACCTTTGCTGGAGTAACTTCACTCAAAAGCACACCAAAAAGCTGACCAGTCGGATGCTAGGCTTGGACATGAGCAGGATGTGTGATAGAGATTGGCAGGGGCTGCTGCACAGTGGCGTAATGGGTAGAGCTGCAGCCTCCCAGCATGAAGAAGCTCACCAGTTCAATCCGTGGTTCAGGCAAGGTGGGCCATTATGTGTAGAGTTTGCATATTTTCCCCGTTCATGCATGGGTACTCTCTAGGTACCCTGGCTCCCATTGACCAAAAAACTTGCCCACAACAGGTTAATTGGTTATTCTAAATGGGACAGTGTAGGTTTGAGTATGCGCATGAAAGGTTGTCTGTCTCTATGTCAGCCCCACGTTGACGGTGGCCAGTCCAGTATGTACCCTGCCTCTCGCCCAATGACAGCAGAGATAGGCTCCAGCCACCCGTGACCTTGAACTGGATAAGCGGTTAAGAAAATGGATGGATGGATGGATGGAGAATGGCAGGGACTTGTTTGCATTTGTCACAGATTGGACTAAAATCAGAAAAAAATCCGTGAAAGTTTGACCTTAGATAAATGAAGGTGACGTGCAATCAATCAATTCTCCCTGATGATCGCCAAAGATGAAACTTCCAAATTAGATATAACAGTATAAAGTTTGGATATTGTGTTAGTGCATGACATGTTGTCATTATTATTTTTTTCACCGATTAAAGCAATGACCATTTTAACAAGTCTTAAATCACCTTCAGAAGGCTACACCTTAAATTGTGTGTTTGATTTAGGCTCATAAAGGGTTAAATGGCAGGTTTCTCTCTATCCATCAATGACAAGACCTTTTGGATTTAAAAAAGCAACCTGTCACTGTATAATAAAAAAAGCAAGAATTTAAAGCCACCTTTACTTTTTTTGAACCAGGTACACAACTATGTAGATTATTAGAATTATTCTTATCATGTGGCGACCGACTATAGATCCTTTGGTTAAACACGAAGACAAGTATACCTGTATGTGAGCCAGAGAGAGAGAGAGAGAGTTTGTGGCCGTGGCTTCTCTGCTCTTGTGAACTAACTTAGTACCTTATTTAGGTTTGATTCAGAGCAACTTCTACGAAATGACATTTCTGCATTTCAATGTCCAGATAGTCAGACACACAAGTGTAGTCTCCAAGGGATGATTAATTATTGAACATTTGTTTTATTGAGATTCATCATGGCTGGATACCTGCTGTTAGTGTTCCTCATGTGTAAGTTCGACCTCTTTCCTGTTTTGTTTTCTTTCAATACAAGAGATGATGAAACACATGGGTGAGTTCTGTTGGATCAGGATGTAAAATGGCTTAATCTGGCTTTACTGCGCTTCTTGACCAAGTTAAGAGAAAAATCATAACCTAAAGATGACTCCACTCTAATGAACCTGTTTCCTTTGTGAAAACATTTTCTAAAACAGATTCACTTCTTCTATTGAAAACACAAGGTCAGTTCTTAAGTTTAATACGTTATTATGTGTGAGTAATACATGTATCATTGCTGTAATATAAAATTTCTCTGTTTTGTACTTACACCAACTTACCATTGATCAATTATAATACATTTATACTGATAATTGAATTAAATATTTGTTATTACATGCGTTCAACTTCATTTTCCAGCTCTTCCTCCACCTACATTATCAGTGAATCCAGCTGTGATCACAGAAATAGACTCAGTCGGACTGAACTGTCGACTTCCATCGTCTCACTCTTGGACTGAATGTTATTTCCGCTTTATGAGAGGACAAACTGCTTCTAAACTCCCCTGTTAACAGACTCTGACAGGAAGTGAGCTGCTGAGGATCACACATCAGCGTTCACCTGTTGAGATGAAAGTGACCTGTTTTTACCTTTATGGGGTTCAATCTCCTGAGAGTGAAACATTCTCACTCATGATTCAAGGTAAGCATAAATATCTGCCAGACCATTTGTGTAATAGTGAGTAAAGTGTCGAAATATTTTAGTAAAATTCTTCTTAATAAACAGAAATATCTTTGTTTAACTTCATTTCCAGTTCTTCTGCCACCTAAACTGGATGTGACCCCAGCAGCGATCACAGAAACAAACTTAGTTACACTGAACTGTCAGACTCCATCGTTCATTTCTGTGTCTCAGTGTCATTTCCTCTTTATAAGAAGACAAACTCCGATGATGTCACCGTGTCTGCAGACTCTGACAGGAACTGAACTGCTAAGGATGTCAAGTCAGAGTTCACCTGCACAGGTTAAACTCACCTGTTTTTACCTGTGGGGGTCTCAATCTCCTCAGAGTAAGACATCCTCAGTCCTCATTCAAAGTGAGTCAAGCTCTGTTAACACGGACTCATTGTATGAATGATACAGTACAGTTTCAGTACAATCAAATACTCAACAAAAAACTATAGAGGGAAATGAAGTTTTGTAATCCTGTAAAGTTAACCATAAAATGTTTTTTGAGAAATGCCACTATCAGTCATCCAACCCAGTATTTGCTCACATTTTCAACTTCTCTTCCACCCACACTGACAGTGAATCCACCTGAGATTGATGAGACGGACTCAGTCACTCTGAACTGTCAGCCTCCATCTTCTGCCTCTGTGTCCCAGTGTCATTTCTACACTTCAGGTGGAGGATCTGGAGAGGCCCTCTCTTGTGTGCAGACTCTGACAGGAACTGAGCTGCTGAGGATGTCACATCAGAGTTCACCTGCGCAGGTTAATCTCACCTGTTTTTACACTGAGAAGCTTGGAGAGGAAGATTCTCCATCTCCACACAGTGCAGTCTCCTCCATCAGCGTAAACAGTGAGTGATTCATCAGCATTTTGACAATGGATCTGTGCCTGGAATTATTTTAAGGAGACAGTAATATTGGTGTGAAGTTATTTTCAGTTATGTTTTTTCTTAGAGGATTACAAAATAAAACAGTGAAAAACTCCGACTTATAGTGCCTATAAAATGAATTCACCCCCATGGATGTTTTATCTTTTTATTGCTTTAGTTGGTCCATCCCTGGACTTATACTTTTCAATAACAATTCCTCTGATTTGCTTGTGTTCTTTTGTCTTCATGCTGCAATGGTTGCCAAGAATACTGATTAACCAGGAAATGAACCTTCCAGACACAGATGTTTTTATACTACGGTCACTTGAGACAAGGTCGCTGCATTCAGGTGATCTTCATTCCACTTAGTGAGAGACTACTCAAACCAACTGACTGAACTTCTGTTAAATTAGGTCTGTCACTTTTAAAGGAGTGAATATTTATGCAATCACTTATTTATGTTTCTATTTTTACATTTTTATTTATTTGGCATTTCTTTGTAGAAATCAGTTTTCAATTTGATGTTGAAGAGGATTTTTTGGACCTTTTCTTGGTCACAAAAGCCAAATCATGTTGAGTATGACTGATAAACTAAAGCAATAAAAAGGTAAAACCCCTGGAGGTTGGGGTTGGGGGGGGGGCTTCTTTTTAAATGCACCGTTACAAACTATCGGAGGGTGGAAATGATAGATCTGATTACTTGATATTTCAATAAATTGTGCTTTGATATTAGATCTTCTCTTTGATATGGGGAGAGACAGAGTTGAACTTGAGTTTGAAATCCCCATGAGACTGCGTACACTTATAGTTATGTCGATTTGCATAGCATGTGGTGTTGTATGACTGTTGGTTTGATGAAAATAAAAGCAATCTAGGTTGCAGACACATCCAAAATTTTTTCACTCTATTTAAGGAAAGAATGAATTTTTGGTCCTATTTTTCTTTTAGGTTTAAAACCAACACTGAGTCGTCACAGGGGTGATGGTTTTGATGTTTTCATTTGCTCTCTTCCTGTATCTGCTTTCCGTGGCACCCAGTGTAACCTGTACTTTGGAGAAGCAAGTCATCCTGCAAAATCAAAACACATCTTGATTACAGAAGCTACAAAAACCAAAGGCTCATTCTGCCAGTTTTTTTTCATTGTTGATGAATTACTCAGTCAACTGCGTTCAGTTCAGCAAAGAGATGCCAGCTGTGATTACACATTAGGAAGTGGACCCAACCTTTTGTCTCCTCGCAGTGATTGATACAACTTGATGGGTAAGTCAGAGAAGAAAAGAGGTCACAATTCACTGCTGCAGATCTCACACAGAATCTCACCACCATCTCTTGACTTTTTAATCATCAGATATAAAATCAAAACTTCAAATAAAAAAATTAAATAAATAAGGTTTTTTGTTTAAAAACAACCCATTTAAATTTTCTTTCTACTGGTGTCCCACACATATGTCAGGTCTCAACCATAGTTTCATTGCAGATATTGAGGAAAAAAGGTCCAGAGCAACTCAGATAATTTCTGTTTCTACAATGACCACAGGTAATGACAAACAATTTCAAAAAGCATTCATAAGATATTCTGAATGTTTTACATATTTTTACACTGCAGGTCTGAGGCCTGTAGATCCCCCTGCTGCAACTTCTCCAAAAAAGACACAAGGTAATAAGATTATAGCTTTATTAACTTCTGACTCTACATTGTTTTTTTGTATGTGTCTCAAGGCTAATGATGAGAATTATTTTGAAAATTTCCTCTTTTTATTTAACAGATTTGACTGTTATTCCACCAAGTATCACTGGTGTTGGTGCTGTTACTTCTCTCCAAACATCAGGTGGCATGTCAGGTAACAGAATTTTTTTTGATGACTCATGCTGATTCTTGTCTTCATGCTGTTAAAAAGAGGAGATGTTTGATTTTAATGTTTTATAATTTTCCAACTTATTTTTAGAAACAGATATGACGTCTGCGAATGCAGAAACCATCACTGTAACAGATACTTTAATCCCACATTCAAACTGTGTTTTGTTTACTATCGTGGTCATTTAAAAACTTCTGTTGTTGTTCTCTCTAGGTGAAGAGGTGGTTGTGCCTGACAGCAAAAACAGCTCTGCTTCTGAAAACTCTCTGAAAACAGCTTCAAGTGAGAATGTGTCATTTCACTTTCGATCAAAAATGTTGAAAACCTGATAAAATCAATTACTGTTTTTTAAAACTGAAGCAAGACTTCATTTTATATCTAATGTCTGGTTAACACTGGGTTGACTACTGAGCTACAATGAAAAAAGTCATTTAACATGTCTGAATTGTATAATGTGTGAAGTGAAACTGTCTCTTGCTCATTTTTTCTGTTGTGTCCAAGTAGAAAAGTGGATATGGATGTTGGTGGCAGGAACTGCTGGTTGTGGAGTAACTGTGGGTGTCGTGTGGTTGGTTTCTGCAGTCCTCTGTAAAAAGAGAAGAACTGGTGAGAGTACTTATTTGCAAATCCAACAACATTCAAAATTTGATTTTCTTTACGTACAAGGACAGCTGATAAAATCAATATGCAACTTGACTCTAGTGCACTTTACTGAGTTGAAGAATTTATGTTAAACCCAACCTGATTCTTCTTACAAATAAATTTAATGGTATAAACAGTCTTTACCAGTGAAGCATTGATTTCAATAATAGAAATACATAATTTGTCTTATTAATCATCTTTAAAACTCTTTTATTTCATTTATGATATTTGTTAACTGAAGGAGTTAAATGCAACATGATTTTATTCAGTCTCAAAATAAAATCAACAGATCGAGGAACAAACAGTTATGAATCATCGTGGTCTGTCATGCTTGTGGTTGAACACATACACACAGAGACAAAAATAACCTTATGTTTTCACACCTAATGCTCCTTTCACACGTGTGCTGAATCGTCTGAGAAGACATGCTGCACTTTGGTGAAGAGACAGGGGGATAGACTTAACTGAAGAATGACAAGTGTAAATGTAATGTGATTTAAGATATACAAATTCATGACAACTGTGTTGTCACCGTTCTTGCTTTGACTTTTAAATGTTTTGGACCAAAGTGATCCTTTAATTGGAAATTTGCACCTGGCTAACACATTTCTTGTGAAATCATCATCTCAGGGTTTTTCTCTCTAACAGGTCACATGGAAATGAAAAGGGAGTTGACACAGTATCAGATGGTAAGTCTGACTACAACAGGGACTACGTAAAATAATCTCATATTGATGTTGTGAATTGATGCTAAAGTTTGCCTCTTTATTTCCTAGGATGACCCCTGTTATTACTCCACGTGCTATTACTCCATCATCTCAGATGAACCATCAGTATTAGCACTGAGCGACATGATGAACAGCACCACACATGAACACCACACTATAGTCACATACTCCTACTGTTCAGAGGGTTCAGAGGCTCACAGCTCAGATAAATGTTAAATGGTACTCCTATCTTAAAAATGGATTGAGAAATGAACGCTTTATACTATTTTCTACATCAAACTAGTTTTATATTGTATTTCTTTTTTCATTTCTTTTGTTTTTGTTTGCGATTGTTTGATCAGACATTTGGAGAGTCAAACGGTGTGGGGCGGACAGGGCAGTATATGGGACACACACTTTAACTTCAGATCCAAACTGGCTCTTCCACTCAGTTAAACCAAAGTTTATCTCCAGGAAATGTGTTAAAATTTTCCTACGTGCATCATTTAGTTGAGGAAGAATTGGCTTTTCTTTGTGAGGATTGGAGCTTTCTATGCCTTCATCAGAGAGAGGGAGAGGGGGAACGATGTGCAGTTAGAGCCTCAGGTTTAAATTTGACAGAAATAGTAGCTACTTGTGGATAATATAAATTGTCAGTGACTGGATGAACGTGTCAGACATTTTTAAGCAGAAAGAAATATGAATTTCCTGCTCTGGTTTTAAAACACGAGTACCAGCAGTGACACCGACATTAGTTTCTATAATCAGAGAATATTTTAATGCAAGGTACGAGATAGGATACTTCTGTTTATGCATTACTACATTTTTTGATATGAGCCTACAGTCAAACAGACAAACAGTGAATTTTCCCGATCAGATTTGTTGCAATCGTATGTAATTTTTTCAAAATACAGGGGGGTGTGCTCTCCCCACCTCAGACTTGGGCGCACATAAGCATGTGGAAGAGCAGTACACTCTCAGAGCAAAACCTTAGAAACAGTTATAACTTTTGGTTTTCAAATGATTGATTATTTTTTACAGAATAGTCCTGACCTAATGTTTTCTTATCTTAGATTTTTTTAAAAATATTTGTGTCTTTATTAAAGTGCAGAGATCTGATCTGTAAAGAATAGTTTGTCAATAAAGATCTGTGTGTAGCTATCACTTCCTGTCTTCTGACTTTTTTTGTGGAGTCTTACTTTGGTCTCAGTAACTTATTTTCAAACTCATGCTTGTGGTACTTCGAAAACTACAGTCATTTCTGTTTCTAATAGGAAAAAAAAGAGAAAGGAAAAAAATAATATTAACTTCAATCCTTTTGGGGCAATTAGATGAAAAATGATAGGTGTTTTGTGGTCAATTTAATCTGTTTTGACAGTGGTGGGAAAGATTTCAGATTTGGGGGTTGTAAAATTTGACCACTAGATAGCGCCATTTCTTGGTTTTGGATCTTTGTGCTGACTGCATACCTCTGTACTTTTCTTCCATCAGGGACACAAATCCTGCTGTGCAGGTAAAAACAGAAAACAGATTCAGCCTTCCATATTTGGTAAAATTATTTTGTGTGTCATAAAGTCAGTGCTTGTTTTGAGGTTTCAGCTTATGTCAGACTATGTTACATTAAGAAAACAATATACCCTTATATTCACCCCTATGGATTAACTCTCAAATAGCAGCTCAATGTTTAAATATAATATGAGTGAACATTTTGTTATTCTGACTAAATCAGAAGCTAATTTTATATCTAATAAACAATGTTAAATTCTCTATTATGCATACAGCATCAGATAAAAGTTGTGGCTATCTTTTAAAATTCTTAAGACATTAAATGGTGTTTAGCTAACAAAGGGTTTAATAATTGCTTCATCTGTATGAACTCATCACTAGGTCTTAGTGAAAGTCACTTGACACGACGTGAAAGTAATGACAGAATGGAAAACTGTTTTTTTTTTAAACCAGATAGACAACTTTGTGGTAGAATTATTCTCAACATGAAACTATATATCCTTTTTTTAAAACATGAAAATAAGTGTGTGTGTGTGTGTGTGTGTGTGTGTGTGTGTGTGTGTGTGTGTGTGTGTTTATGACTGTGTCTGTGTCTGTGTTTGTGGCTCTGGCTGTGGTTTGTCTGCCCCTGTGAACTAACTTAGTACATTATTTTGGGTTTTCTTCAGCGCAGCTTCTACGAAATGACATTTCTGCATTTCAATGTGCAGATAGTCAGACACACAAGTGTAGTCTCCAAGGGATGATTAATTATTGAACATTTGTTTTATTGGGCTTCATAATGGCTGGATACCTGCTGCTAGTCTTCCTCATTTGTAAGTTTGACCTCATTTCTGTTTTGTTTTCTCTCAATACAAGAGATGATGAAACGCATGTGTGTGTTTTGTTGGATCAGGATGTGAAATGGTTTAATCTGGCTTTGTCATACTTCTTCACCAAGTTCAGAGAAACATAAGATGTCTCTTTTCTAATGAACCTGTTTCCTTTGTGAAAACATTTTCTAAAACAGATTCACTTCTTCCATTGAAAACTCAAGGTCAGTTCTTAAGTTACATACGTTATTATGTGTGAGTTGTGCATGTGTCATGACTGTAATACACAATTTCTCTGTTTTATACCCCACATTAATGCCCATTGATCAATTAGATTTCATCAATATGTATGATTCAGTTTAATTGGGTTTTTTTATCGTGACATGTGTTCAACTTCACTTTCCAGCTATTCCTCCACCTACATTGTCAGTGAATCCAGCTGTGATCACAGAAATAGACTCAGTCGGACTGAACTGTCGACTTCCATCATCTCACTCTTGGACTGAATGTTATTTCCGCTTTATGAGAGGACAAAATGCTTTGAAACTCCCCTGTCAACAGACTCTGACAGGAAGTGAGCTGCTGAGGATCACACATCAGCGTTCACCTTTTGAGATGAAAGTGACCTGTTTTTACCTGTATGGGGTTCAATCTCCTGAGAGTGAAACATTCTCACTCATGATTCAAGGTGAGCGTAAATGTCTGGCAGGGACTACTTGTGTAACAGTGAGTTAAGTGTCTAATTCCTTCAGTTACGTGTTTTTTTAATACATCAATTTGACTTTGTTTTCCAGTTCTTCTGCCACCTAAACTGGTTGTGACCCCATCAGTGATCACAGACACAGACTCAATTACACTGAACTGTCAGACTCCATCGTTCATTTCTGTGTCACAGTGTCATTTCCACTTTATAAGAAGACAAACTCCCATGATGTTACCGTGTCTGCAGACTCTGACAGGAACTGAGTTACTGAGGATGTCAAGTCAGAGTTCACCTGCACAGGTTAAACTCACCTGTTTTTACCTGTGGGGGTCTCAATCTCCTCAGAGTGAGACATCCTCAATCATCGTTCGAAGTGAGTCAAGCTCTGTTAACACAGACTCATAGTACAAATAGTGCTGTACAATTTCATTGCAAACTAATTCTCAATAAAAGACTTAAGAAGGAAATCATGTCCTGTGATCCTGTAAAAATAAACATGATTGTTTTACAAGAGAGGCCACTATTGGTCATCTAATCCAATATTTGCTCACATTTTCAGCTTCTCTTCCACCCACACTGACAGTGAATCCACCTGAGATTGATGAGACGGACTCAGTCGCTCTGAACTGTCGGCCTCCATCTTCTGCCTCTGTGTCCCAGTGTCATTTCTACACTTCAGGTGGAGGATCTGGAGAGGCCCTCTCCTGTGTTCAGACTCTGACAGGAACAGAGCTGCTGAGGATGTCACGTCAGAGTTCACCTGCACAGGTTAATCTCATCTGTTTTTACACTGAGAAGCTTGGAGAGGAAGATTTTCCATCTCCACGCAGTGCAGTCTCCTCCATCAGCGTAAACAGTGAGTGATTCATCAGTATTTCGACAATGAAACTGTGCCTGGACTCATTTTAAACACACAGTTATTAGATTGTTTCCTTGGTGACAGCTTATGGGGATCCTTTAAACAAAAAATGATAAACACAGTAACATTGGTGTGTAGTTATATTTTTTCAAACATTTCATTTAATTTCATTTCATATTCTAGGTGTCAAGGTGATTTTTGATATTTTAGTGAACTGTGTTGTGATATCAGCCCTTTTGTTAAATATGGAGGAGACAGAGTTAAGTCTAATTCACAAATCCACTTATTGTCACTTTAAGTTTGCCAGTGTGGTGCTGTATTGTTGTGGGTTCTTTGAAAATCTAAATACAGACCCTTCTAAAACTTTTTCACTCCATTTAAGGAAAGAAATAATAATTGGTCCTTTTTGTCTCCAAGGTTTAAAACCATCACTGAGTCAATCCCGGTTGGATGATCGTTTCATTGTCTTTACCTGCTCTCTTCCTGTATCTGCTGCCCGTGGCGCCAAGTGTCACCTGTACTTTGGAGAAGCAAGTCGTCCTGCAGAAACAAAAGACATCTCAAATACAGGATCCCAAAAAACCAAAGGCGCATTCTGCCAGTTTTTTTTCATTGTTGATGAATTACTCAGTCAACTGCATTCAGTTCAACAAAGAGGTGCCAGCTGTGATTACACATTAGGAAGTGGACCCAACCTTTTGTCTCCTCGCAGTGATCGATATAACTTGATGGGTAAGTCAGAAAAGAAACAAGGTCATGATTCACTGCTGCAGATCTCACACGTAACTTGCACCATCATCCACACATTTCTGGTAATTTAATCAACAGGTACACAATCTGACCTCAGTATCTTTTCTAAATTGGATCAGGTTTTCTGCTTAAAAACAACACTTTTACATTTACATCCACACATGTCAGGTCTCAATCATTATTTCATTGTAGATATTGTGGAAAAAGAGACCAGAACAACCCAAATAACGTCTCCTCCTACAACAACCACAGGTACAGTAGGACAATAGCAAAATAAAACAAAACCAAAAAGCATTCATAAGTTTTTTTAATTTCTAATAAATGTTTTTATAAATGTTTTTATTATTTCAGCAGGTCTGAGGCCTGTAGATCCCCCTGCTGCAACTTCTCCAAAAAATACACAAGGTACAAAAGATTATAGCTTTATCAACCCCTGACTCTACATTGTCTTTATCATAAGTGTCAAAGTTTTATGGTAAGAGTTATTTTGAAAGTTTCCTCTTTTTATTCAACAGGTCCAACTGTTATTCCACCAACTATCACCAGTGGTGGTACCATCACTTCCCTCCAAACATCAGCTGAACCAACATCAGGTCGCATAAAATTTTCAATGACTCAGGCTGATTCTTGTCTTCCTGCTCTTTGTTAAATAGAGAATATATCTGATCCAAATGTTTCATCATTTTTATTTGCCTTTTTAGAAACAGATATGACGTCTGTGAATACAGACACCATCACTGTAACAGATACTATAAACCCACATTCAAACTGTGTTTTGTTTACTATCGTGGTCATATTAAAAACTTCTGTTGTTGTTCTCCCTAGGTGAAGAGGTGGTTGTGCCTGACAGAAAAAACAGCACTGCTTCTGAAAACTCTCTGAAAACAGCTTCAAGTGAGAATGTGTCATTTCACTTTCGATCAAAAATGTTGAAAATCTGATAAACTCAATTACTGTTTTTTAAAACTGAAGCAAGACTTCATTTTATATCTAATGTCTGGTTAACACTGGGTTGACTACTGAGCTACAATGAAAAAAGTCATACAACATGTCCAAAATTGAATAATGTGTGAAGTGAAACTATCTCTTGCTCATTTTTTCTGTTGTGTCCAAGTGGAAAAGTGGATATGGATGTTGGTGGCAGGAACTGCTGGTTGTGGAGTGATTGTTGGTGTCGGGTGGTTGGTTTCTGCAGTCCTCTGTAAAAAGAGAAGAACTGGTGAGAGTATTTATTTATCCAACAAATTAAAAATTTGATCTTTTATACATGCCAAGGACAGCTGATAAAATTAAGGTTTATCCTGACCCTAGTACATTGTCTTAAATTGCATAATCTATGTCAAACTCAACCTCATTCTTCTTATGAATAAATGTAATAGTATAAACAGTCCTTACCCCTGAACTGTTGATTTTAATTAAAGAAATCAAAGAATCATCGTGGTCTATCATGCTTGTAGTTCAACACATACACACAGGGACAAAAATAACCTTGTGTTTTCGCACCTACTGCTCTTTTTCACACGTGTGCTGAATCGTCTGAGAAGACATGCTGCACTTTGGTGAAGAGACAGGGGGATAGACTTAACTGAAGAATGACAAGTGTAAACGTAATGTGATTTAAGATATACAAATTCATGACAACTGTGTTGTCACCGTTCTTGCTTTGACTTTTAAATGTTTTAGACAACAGTGATCCATAATTGGGAATTTGCACTTGACTGACACATTTCTTGTGAAATCATCATCTCAGGGTTTTTCTCTCTAACAGGTCACATGGAAATGAAAAGGGAGTTGACACAGTATCAGATGGTAAGTCTGACTACAACAGGGACTACGTAAAATAATCTCATATTGATGTTGTGAATTGATGCTAAAGTTTGCCTCTTTATTTCCTAGGATGACCCCTGTTATTACTCCACGTGCTATTACTCCATCATCTCAGATGAACCATTGATATTAGCACTGAGCGACATGATGAACAGCACCACACATTGACACTACACAATTGTCACATACTCCTACTGTTCAGAGGGTTCNACTTCAGAGCCAAACTGGGTCTTCCACTCAGTTAAACCAAAGTTTATCTTTTAAGTTTATAAATGTGTTAAATCTTTCCACGTGCATCATTTAGTTGAGGAAGAATTGACTTTTCTTTGTGAGGATTGGAGCTTTCTATGCCTTCATCAGAGAGAGGGAGAGGGGGAACGATGTGCAGTTAGAGCCTCAGGTCTAAATTTGATGGAAATGGTAGATATTTGTGGATAATATAAATTGTCAGTGACTGGATGAACGTGTCAGACATTTTTAAGCAGAAAGAAATATGAATTTCCTGCTCTGGTTTTAAAACACGAGTACTAGCAGTGACATCGACATTAGTTTCTATAATCAGAGAATATTTTAATGCAAGGTATGAGATAAGATGCTTCTGTTTATGCATTACTACATTTTTTGATATGAGCCATTTCCTCCAGTCAAACAGACAAACAGTGTATTTTCCAATCAGATCTGTTGCAATCGTATGTAATTTTTTCAAAATACAGGGGAGGTGCTCTCCCCACCTCAGACTTGGGCGCACATAAGCATGTGGAAGAGCAGTACACTCTCAGAGCAAAACCTTAGAAACAGTTATAACTTTTGGTTTTCAAATGATTGATTATTTTTTACAGAATAGTCCTGACCTAATGTTTTCTTATCTTAGATTTTTTTAAAAATATTTGTGTCTTTATTAAAGTGCAGAGATCTGATCTTTAAAGAATAGTTTGTCAATAAAGATCTGTGTGTAGCTATCACTTCCTGTCTTCTGACTTTTTTTGTGGAGTCTTACTTTGGTCTCAGTAACTTATTTTCAAACTCATGTTAGTGGTACTTCGAAAACTACAGTCTATTCTGTTTCTAATAGGAAAAAAAAGAGAAAGGAAAAAAATAATATTATCTTCAATCCTTTTGGGGCAATTAGATGAAAAATGATAGGTGTTTTGTGGTCAATTTAATCTGTTTTGACAGTGGTGGGAAAGATGTCAGATTTGAGGGTTGTAAAATTTGACCACTAGATAGCGCCATTTCTTGGTTTTGGATCTTTGTGCTGACTGCATGCCTCTGTACTTTTCTTCCATCAGGGGCACACATCCTGCTGTGCAGGTAAAAACAGAAAACAGATTCAGCCTTCCATATTTGGTAAAATTATTTTGTGTGTCATAAAGTCAGTGCTTGTTTTGAGGTTTCACTTTATGTCAGACTATGTTTCATTAAGAAAACAATATACCCTCATATTCACCCCTTTGAACTAACTCTCAAATAGCAGCTCAATATTTAAATATAATATGAGTGAATATTTTGTTATTCTGACTACATCAGAAGTTAAGTTTATATCTAATAAACAATGTTAAATTCTCTATTATGCATACAGTATCAGATAAAAGTTGTGGCTATCTTTTAAATTCTTCAGACATTAAATGGTGTTTAGCTCACAAAGGGTTTAATAATTGCTTCATCTGTATGAACTCATCACTAGGTCTTAGTGAAAGTCACTCGACATGACGTGAAAGTAATGACAGAAAAGAAAACTGTTTTTTTTTTTAAAACCAGAAAGACAACTTTGTGGTAGAATTATTCTTAACATGAAACTATATATCCTTTTTTTAAAACATGAAAATAAGTGTGTGTGTGTGTGTGTGTGTGTGTGTGTGTGTGTGTGTGTGTGTGTGTGTGTGTGTGTGTGTGTGTGTGTGTGTGTCTGTGTCTGTGTTTGTGGCTCTGGCTGTGGTTTGTCTGCCCCTGTGAACTAACTTAGTACCTTATTTTGGGTGGTCTTCAGCGGAAGTTCTACCAAATGACATTTCTGCATTTCAATGTCCAGATAGTCAGACACACAAGTGTAGTCTCCAAGGGATGATTAATTATTGAACATTTGTTTTATTGGGCTGCATAATGGCTGGATACCTGCTGTTAGTCTTCCTCATGTGTAAGTTCGACCTCATTTCTGTTTTGTTTTCTCTCAATACAAACATGATGAAACGCATGTGTGTGTTTTGTTGGATCAGGATGTGAAATGGTTTAATCTGGCTTTATCATACTTCTTTACCAAGTTCAGAGAAACATAAGATGTCTCTTTTCTAATGAACCTGTTTCCTTTGTGAAAACATTTTCTAAAACAGATTCACTTCTTCCGTTGAAAACTCAAGGTCAGTTCTTAAGTTACATACGTTATTATGTGTGAGTTATACATGTATCATTGTTGTAATATACAATTTCTCTGTTTTATACCTTACATCATGTCCCCATTGATCAATTAGATTTCATCAATATGTATGATTCAGTTTAATGGGTTTTTTTATTGTGACATGTGTTCAACTTCATTTTCCAGCTATTCCTCCACCTACATTGTCAGTGAATCCAGCTGTGATCACAGAAATAGACTCAGTCAGACTGAACTGTCGACTTCCATCATCTCACTCTGGGACTGAATGTTATTTCCGCTTTATGAGAGGACAAAATGCTTTGAAACTCCCCTGTCAACAGACTCCGACAGGAAGTGAGCTGCTGAGGATCACACACCAGCGTTCACCTTTTGAGATGAAAGTGACCTGTTTTTACCTGTATGGGGTTCCATCTCCTGAGAGTGAAACATTCTCACTCATGATTCAAGGTGAGCGTAAATGTCTGGCAGGGACTACTTGTGTAACAGTGAGTTAAGTGTCTAATTACTTCAGTTACGTGTTTTTTTAATACATCAATTTGACTTTGTTTTTCAGTTCTTTTCCCACCTAAACTGGTTGTGACCCCAGCAGTGATCACAGACACAGACTCAATTACACTGAACTGTCAGACTCCATCGTTCATTTCTGTGTCTCAGTGTCATTTCCACTTTATAAGAAGACAAACTCCCATGATGTTACCGTGTCTGCAGACTCTGACAGGAACTGAACTGCTAAGGATGTCAAGTCAGAGTTCACCTGCACAGGTTAAACTCACCTGTTTTTACCTGTGGGGGTCTCAATCTCCTCAGAGTGAGACATCCTCAATCATCGTTCGAAGTGAGTCAAGCTCTGTTAACACAGACTCATAGTACAAATAGTGCTGTACAATTTCATTGCAAACTAATTCTCAATAAAAGACTTTAGAAGGAAATCATGTCCTGTGATCCTGTAAAAATAAACATGATTGTTTTACAAGAGAGGCCACTATTGGTCATCTAATCCAATATTTGCTCACATTTTCAGCTTCTCTTCCACCCACACTGACAGTGAATCCACCTGAGATTGATGAGACGGACTCAGTCACTCTGAACTGTCGGCCTCCATCTTCTGCCTCTGTGTCCCAGTGTCATTTCTACACTTCAGGTGGAGGATCTGGAGAGGCCCTCTCTTGTGTTCAGACTCTGACAGGAACAGAGCTGCTGAGGATGTCACGTCAGAGTTCACCTGCACAGGTTAAACTCACCTGTTTTTACACTGAGAAGCTTGGAGAGGAATATTTTCCATCTCCACACAGTGCAGTCTCCTCCATCAGCGTAAACAGTGAGTGATTCATCAGCATTTTGACAANGATTGTTTTACAAGAGAGGCCACTATTGGTCATCTAATCCAATATTTGCTCACATTTTCAGCTTCTCTTCCACCCACACTGACAGTGAATCCACCTGAGATTGATGAGACGGACTCAGTCACTCTGAACTGTCGGCCTCCATCTTCTGCCTCTGTGTCCCAGTGTCATTTCTACACTTCAGGTGGAGGATCTGGAGAGGCCCTCTCTTGTGTTCAGACTCTGACAGGAACAGAGCTGCTGAGGATGTCACGTCAGAGTTCACCTGCACAGGTTAAACTCACCTGTTTTTACACTGAGAAGCTTGGAGAGGAATATTTTCCATCTCCACGCAGTGCAGTCTCCTCCATCAGCGTAAACAGTGAGTGATTCATAAGCATTTTGACAATGAAACTGTGCCTGGACTCATTTCAGAGCGCAGTTATTGGTTCGTCACCTTGATGGCAGCTTATGGGGATACTTTAAACAATAAATGATAAACACAGTAACATTGGTGTGCAGTTATATTTTTTCAAAAATTTCATTTAATTTCATTTCATATTCTAGGTGTCAAGGTGATTTTTGATATTTTAGTGAACTGTGTTGTGATATCAGCCCTTTTGTTAAATATGAAGGAGACAGAGTTAAGTCTAATTCACAAATCCACTTCTTGTCACTTTAAGTTTGCATGTGTGTGGTGCTGTATTGTTGTGGGTTCTTTGAAAATCTAAATACAGACCCTTCTAAAACTTTTTCACTCCATTTAAGGAAAGAAATAATAATTGGTCCTTTTTGTCTCCAAGGTTTAAAACCATCACTGAGTCAATCCCGGTTGGATGATCGTTTCATTGTCTTTACCTGCTCTCTTCCTGTATCTGCTGCCCGTGGCGCCAAGTGTAACCTGTACTTTGGGGAAGCAAGTCGTCCTGCAGAAACAAAAGACATCTCAAATACAGAATCCCAAAAAACCAAAGGCTCATTCTGCCAGTTTTTTCTCATTGTTGATGAATTACTCAGTCAACTGCGTTCAGTTCAACAAAGAGATGCCAGCTGTGATTACACATTAGGAAGTGGACCCAACCTTTTGTCTCCTCGCAGTGATCGATATAACTTGATGGGTAAGTCAGAAAAGAAACAAGGTCATGATTCACTGCTGCAGATCTCACTTGTAACTTGCACCATCATCCACACATTTCTGATAATTTAATCAACAGGTACACAATCTGATCTCAGTATCTTTCCTAAATTAGATCTGGTTTTCTGCTTAAAAACAACACTTTCACATTTACATCCACACATGTCAGGTCTCAATCATTATTTCATTGTAAATATTGTGGAAAAAGAGACCAGAACAACCCAAATAACGTCCCCTCCAACAACAACCACAGGTACAGTAGGACAATAGCAAAATAAAACAAAACCAAAAAGCATTCATAAGTTTTTTTTATTTTTAATAAATGTTTTTATTATTTCAGCAGGTCTGAGGCCTGTAGATCCCCCTGCTGCAACTTCTCCAAAAAATACACAAGGCAAAAAGATGATAGCCATATCAACCCCTGACTCTACATTTTTTTTATCATAAGAGTCTCAAGTTTTATGGTAAGAATTATTTTGAAAGTTTCCTCTTTTTATTCAACAGGTCCAACTGTTATTCCACCAAGTATCACCAGTGGTGGTGTCATCACTTCTCTTCAAACATCGGCTGAACCAACATCAGGTCACATAAAATTTTTAATGGCTCAGGCTGATTCTTGTCTTCCTTCTCTTTGTTAAATAGAGAAGATATCTGATCCAAATGTTTCATCATTTTTATTTGCTTTTTTAGAAACAGATATGACGTCTGTGAATAGACACCATCACTGTAACAGATACTTATGAGGGGCCGTACAAGACCTAATTCATTCTCATCCTCTCACACACATACATTCTCCTCTCACATGCATATATAGTCTCACTTGCATGTACACACATTCTCTTTTCACAGTCATACATTCTCCTAAATCAATAGACATCTATGTGTATGTACAAAGAAAATATATGCATGTAAGTGAAGAATGTATGTGTTTAAGAGGAGAATGTATGTGTGTGTGAGGAGAATGTATGTGTGTACATGAGTGAAAACATATGTATGTGAAAGTAGAATGTGTGTTTGCGTGAGAATTAAAATATATGTATGTGAAAGGAGAATGTATGTATGTAAAAGGAGAATGTATGTGTGTGAAAGGAGAATGTATGTGTGTGAGAGGATGAGAATGAATTAAGTCTTGTACGGCCCCTCATAGAGACTATAAACCCACATTCAAACTGTGTTTTGTGTATCATTGTGGTCATATTAAAAACTTCTGTTGTTGTTCTCTCTAGGTGAAGATGTGGTTGTGCCTGACAGAAAAAATGGCACTGCTTCTGAAAACTCTCTGAAAAGATCTTCAAGTGAGGAGAATGTGTCATTTCACTTAAGATCAAAAATGTTGAAAATCTGATTGACTCAATTACTGTTTATTATAGCTGAAGCAAGACTTCACTTTATATCTAATGTCCGGTTAACACTGGGTTGACTACTGAGCTACAATGAAAAAAGTCATATTACATGTCCAAAATTGAATAATATGTGACGTGAACTGTCTCTTGCTCATTTTTTCTGTTGTGCCCAAGTGGAAAAGTGGATATGGATGTTGGTGGCAGGAACTGCTGGCTGTGGAGTGATTGTTGGTGTCGTGTGGTTGGTTTTTGAAGACCTCTGTAAAAAGAGAAGAACTGGTGAGAGTATTTATTTATCAAACAAATTCAAAATTTGATCTTTTATACATGCAAGGACAGCTGATAAAATTAAGGTTTAACCTGACCCTAGTACATTGTCTTAAATTGCATAATCTATGTCAAACTCAACCTAATTCTTCTTATGAATAAATTTAATAGTATAAACAGTCTTTACCCCTGAACTGTAGATTTTAATTAAAGAAATGCATTCTTTGTCTAATTTTCATCTTTAAAGCTCTTTTTTTTCATGTATGATATTTGTAAACTGAAGGGGTTAAATGCAAACATGGTTTATTCAGTCTCAAAATAAAATCAACAGATCGTGGAACAAACAGTTATGAATCATCGTGGTCTATCATGCTTGTGGTTGAACACATACACACAGAGACAAAAATAACCTTTTGTTTTCGCACCTAATGCTCCTTTCACACGTGAGCTGAATCGTCTGAGAAGACATGCTGCACTTTGGTGAAGAGACAGGGGGATAGACTTAACTGAAGAATCACAAGTGTAAATGTAATGTGATTTAAGATATACAAATTCATGACAACTGTGTTGTCACCGTTCTTGCTTTGACTTTTAAATGTTTTAGACAACAGTGATCCATAATTGGGAATTTGCACTTGACTGACACATTTCTTGTGAAATCATCATCTCAGGGTTTTTCTCTCTAACAGGTCACATGGAAATGAAAAGGGAGTTGACACAGTATCAGATGGTAAATCTGACTACAACAGGAACTACGTAAAATAATCTCATATTGGTGTTGTGAATTGATGCTAAAGTTTATTTCTATATTTCCTAGGGTGACTCCTGTTATTACTCCACGTGCTATTACTCCATCATCTCAGATGAACCATTGATATTAGCACTGAGCGACATGATGAACAGCACCACACATTGACGCTACACAATCGTCACATACTCCTACTGTTCAGAGGGTTCAGAGGCTCACAGCTCAGATAATTGTTAAATGATACTCATATCTTTAACATGGATTGAGAAATAAACGCTTTATATTATTTTCTACATCAAACTAGTGTATTTCTTTCTCTTTTATTATTATTTTTTGTTGTTGTTGTTTTTGCAATTTTTTGATCAGACATTTGTAAAGAAAAACGGTGTGGGGAGGACAGGGCAGTATTTGGGACACACACTTTAACTTCAGAGCCAAACTGGGTCTTCCACTCAGTTAAACCAAAGTTTATCTTTTAAGTTTATAAATGTGTTAAATCTTTCCACGTGCATCATTTAGTTGAGGAAGAATTGACTTTTCTTTGTGAGGATTGGAGCTTTCTATGCCTTCATCAGAGAGAGGGAGAGGGGGAACGATGTGCAGTTAGAGCCTCAGGTCTAAATGTGTTGGAAATGGTAGATATTTGTGGATAATATAAATTGTCAGTGACTGGATGAACTCGTCAGACATTTTTAAGCAGAGAGAAATAGAATTTCCTGCTCTGGTTTTAAAACACGAGTACTAGCAGTGACATCGACATTAGTTTCTATAATCAGAGAATATTTTAATGCAAGGTATGAGATAAGATGCTTCTGTTTATGCATTACTACATTTTTTGATATGAGCCTCCAGTCAAACAGACAAACAGTGTGTTTTTCTGATCAGATTTGTTGCAATCGTATGTAATTTTTTCAAAATACATGGGGGATGTGCTCTCCCAACCTCAGACTTGGGCACACATAAGCATGTGGAAGAGCAGTACACTCTCAGAGCAAAACCTTAGAAACAGTTATAACTTTTGGTTTTCAAATGATTGATTATTTTTTACAGAATAGTCCTGACCTAATGTTTTCTTATCTTAGATTTTTTTAAAAATATTTGTGTCTTTATTAAAGTGCAGAGATCTGATCTTTAAAGAATAGTTTGTCAATAAAGATCTGTGTGTAGCTATCACTTCCTGTCTTCTGACTTTTTTTGTGGAGTCTTACTTTGGTCTCAGTAACTTATTTTCAAACTCATGTTAGTGGTACTTCGAAAACTACAGTCTATTCTGTTTCTAATAGGAAAAAAAAGAGAAAGGAAAAAANCACATAAGCATGTGGAAGAGCAGTACACTCTCAGAGCAAAACCTTAGAAACAGTTATAACTTTTGGTTTTCAAATGATTGATTATTTTTTACAGAATAGTCCTGACCTAATGTTTTCTTATCTTAGATTTTTTTAAAAATATTTGTGTCTTATAATTTCACGTCTCTAGACTAGAAATTTCTTATCAAACAGTTATTTCTAGACACACATCGATAGTGAAGGACAGAAGACTGAAAAAAACACCTCAGAATGAAACCAGAGTCATTGAATAAAAGTTTGAGTACAATCACCATGAAGCTTTTGATGTCAGATAAGACAAAGATTATCCTTTTTTTTCTCTTTCCTTTTTTTAATGTTATCTTCAATTCTTTTGGGGCAATGAGATGAAAAATGATGGGTGTTTTGTGGTCAATTTAATCTGTTTTGACAGTGGTGGGAAAGATTTCAGATTTGGGGGTTGTAAAATTTGACCACTAGATAGCGCCATTTCTTGGTTTTGGATCTTTGTGCTGACTGCATGCCTCTGTACTTTTCTTCCATCAGGGACACAAATCCTGCTGTGCAGGTAAAAACAGAAAACAGATTCAGCCTTCCATATTTAGAAAAATTATTTTGTGTGTCATAAAGTCAGTGCTTGTTTTGAGGTTTCACTTTATGTCAGACTATGTTTCATTAAGAAAACAATATACCCTTATATTCACCCCTTTGAACTAACTCTCAAATAGCAGCTCAATGTTTAAATATAATATGAGTGAATATTTTGTTATTCTGACTACATCAGAAGTTAAGTTTATATCTAATAAACAATGTTAAATTCTCTATTATGCATACAGTATCAGATAAAAGTTGTGGCTATCTTTTAAATTCTTAAGACATTAAATGGTGTTTAGCTAACAAAGGGTTTAATAATTGCTTCATCTGTATGAACTCATCACTTGGTCTTAGTGAAAGTCACTTGACACGACGTGAAAGTAATGACAGAAAAGGAAACTGTTTTTTTTTTTAAACCAGAAAGACAACTTTCTGGTAGAATTATTCTCAACATGAAACTATATATCCTTTTTTTAAAACATGAAAACAAGTGTGTGTGTGTGTGTGTGTGTGTGTGTGTGTGTGTGTGTGTGTGTGTGTGTCTATGACTGTGTCTGTGTCTGTGTCTGTGTCTGTGTTTGTGGCTCTGGCTGTGTTTGTGGCTCTGGCTGTGGTTTGTCTGCTCTTGTGAACTAACTTAGTACCTTATTTAGGTTTGATTCAGAGCAACTTCTACCAAATGACATTTCTGCATTTCAATGTCCAGATAGTCAGACACACAAGTGTAGTCTCCAAGGGATGATTAATTATTGAACATTTGTTTTATTGAGATTCATAATGGCTGGATACCTGCTGTTCGTCTTCCTCATTTGTAAGTTCGACCTCATTTCTGTTTTGTGTTCTCTCAATACAAGAGATGATGAAACGCATGGGTGTGTTTTGTTGGATCAGGATGTGAAATGGTTTGATCTGGCTTTGTCATACTTCTTTACCAAGTTCAGAGAAACATAATATGACTCTTTTCTAATGTACCTGTTTCCTTTGTGAAAACATTTTCTAAAACAGATTCACTTCTTCTATTGAAAACACAAGGTCAGTTCTTAAGTTCAATCCGTTATTATGTGTGAGTTGTGCATGTATCATGGCTGTAATATACAATTTCTCTGTTTTATACCCCACATTAATGCCCATTGATCAATTATATTTCATCCATATGTATGATTCAGTTAAATTTTTTTTGTTAAATGTGTTCAACTTCATTTTCCAGCTCTTCCTCCACCTACATTGTCAGTGAATCCAGCTGTGATCACAGAAATAGACTCAGTCGGACTGAACTGTCGACCTCCATCATCTCACTCTGGGACTGAATGTTATTTCCGCTTTATGAGAGGACAAGCTGCTTCTAAACTCCTCTGTCAACAGACTCTGACAGGAACTGAACTGCTAAGGATGTCAAGTCAGAGTTCACCTGCACAGGTTAAACTCACCTGTTTTTACCTGTGGGGGTCTCAATCTCCTCAGAGTGAAACATCCTCAATCATCGTCCGAAGTAAGTCAAGCTCTGTTAACATAGACTCATTGTACAAATAGTGCTGTACAATTTTGTCGCAAACTAATTCTCAACAAAATACTTAAGAAGGAAATCATGTCCTGTGATCCTGTTAAAATAACATGATTGTTTTACAAGAGAGGCCACTATTGGTCATCTTATCCAATATTTGCTCACATTTTCAGCTTCTCTTCCACCCACACTGACAGTGAATCCACCTGAGATTGATGAGACGGACTCAGTCACTCTGAACTGTCGGCCTCCATCTTCTGCCTCTGTGTCCCAGTGTCATTTCTACACTTCAGGTGGAGGATCTGGAGAGGCCCTCTCTTGTGTTCAGACTCTGACAGGAACTGAGCTGCTGAGGATGTCACGTCAGAGTTCACCTGCACAGGTTAAACTCACCTGTTTTTACACTGAGAAGCTTGGAGAGGAAGATTCTCCATCTCCACACAGCGCAGTCTCCTCCATCAGTGTAAAGAGTGAGTGATTCATCAGTATTTTGACAATGAAACTGTGCCTGGACTCATTTTAAAGACGCAGTTATTGGTCCGTCACCTTGGTGGCAGCTTATGGGGATCCTTTTAACAATAAACAATAAACACAAGTAACATTGGTGTGAAATGTTTTTTGAAACATTTCATTTCATATTTCAGGTGTCAAGGTGATTTTTGATATTTTAGTGAACTGTGTTGTGATATCAGCCCTTTTGTTAAATATGAAGGAGACAGAGTTGAGTTTGAGCAACAAAACCACTTGAGACTGCTCCAACTTATAGTCCCTTTGAATTAGCAAGTGTGTGGTGCTGTATCATTGTGGGTTCTTTGAAAATCTAAATACAGACCCTTCTAAAACTTTTTCACTCCATTTAAGGAAAGAAATAATAATTGGTCCTTTTTGTCTCCTAGGTTTAAAACCAACACTGAGTCGATCCCAGTTGGATGATCGTTTCATTGTCTTTACCTGCTCTCTTCCTGTATCTGCTACAAGTGGCACCAAGTGTAACCTGTACTTTGGAGAAGCAAGTCGTCCTGCAGAAACAAAAGACATCTCAAATACAGGTTCCCAAAAAACCAAGGGCTCATTCTGCCAGTTTTTTTTCATTGTTGGTGAATTACTCAGTCAACTGCGTTCAGTTCAACAAAGAGGTGCCAGCTGTGATTACACATTAGGAAGTGGACCCAACCTTTTGTCTCCTCGCAGTGATCGATATAACTTGATGGGTAAGTCAGAAAAGAAACAAGGTCATGATTCACTGCTGCAGATCTCACTTGTAACTTGCACCATCATCCACACATTTCTGATAATTTAATCAACAGGTACACAATCTGACCTCAGCATCTTTTCTAAATTAGATTAGGTTTTCTGCTTAAAAACAACACTTTTACATTTACATCCACACATGTCAGGTCTCAATCATTGTTTCATTGTAGATATTGTGGAAAAAGAGTCCAGAACAACCCACACAACCTCTCCTCCTACAACAACCACAGGTACAGTAGGACAATAGCAAATTAAAACAAAACCAAAAAGCATTCATAAGTTTTTTTTATTTTTAATAAATATTTTTAATATATGTTTTTAATATTTCAGCAGGTCTGAGGCCTGTAGATCCCCCTGCTGCAACTTCTCCAAAAAACACACAAGGTTGAAAAAAAAGAGATAAAAAAGATGATAGCTTAATCAACCCCTGACTCTACATTTTTTTTATCATAAGTGTCTCAAGTTTTATAGTAAGAATTATTTTGAAAGTTTCCTCTTTTTATTCAACAGGTCCAACTGTTATTCCACCAACTATCACCAGTGGTGGTACCATCACTTCTCTCCAAACATCGGCTGAACCAACATCAGGTCACATAAAATTGTTAATGACTCAGGCTGATTCTTGTCTTCGTGTTCCTTGTTACATAGAGAAGATATCTGATCCAAATGTTTCATCATTTTTATTTGCTTTTTTAAAAAAACAGATATAACGTCTGTGAATACAGACACCATCACTGTAACAGATACTTTAATCCCACATTCAAACTGTGTTTTGTTTACTATCATGGTCATATTAAAACTTCTGTTGTTGTTCTCTCTAGGTGAAGAGGTGGTTGTGCCTGACGGTAAAAACAGCACTGCTTCTGAAAACTCTCTGAAAACAGCTTCAAGTGAGAATATGTCATTTCACTTTCGATCAAAAATGTTGAAAATCTGATTAACTCAATTACTGTTTATCAAAGCTGAAGGAAGACTTCACTTTATATCTAATGTCTGGTTAACACTGGGTTGACTACTGAGCTACAATGAAAAAANCCTGTTATTACTCCACGTGCTATTACTCCATCATCTCAGATGAACCATTGATATTAGCACTGAGCAACATGATGAACAGCACCACACATTGACGCTACACAATTGTCACATACTCCTACTGTTCAGAGGGTTCAGAGGCTCACAGCTCAGATAATTGTTAAATGATACTCATATCTTTAACATGGATTGAGAAATAAACGCTTTATATTATTTTCTACATCAAACTAGTGTATTTCTTTCTCTTTTATTATTATTTTTTGTTGTTGTTTTTGCAATTTTTTGATCAGACATTTGTAAAGAAAAACGGTGTGGGGAGGACAGGGCAGTATTTGGGACACACACTTTCACTTCAGAGCCAAACTGGGTCTTCCACTCAGTTAAACCAAAGTTTATCTTTTAAGTTTATAAATGTGTTAAATCTTTCCACGTGCATCATTTAGTTGAGGAAGAATTGACTTTTCTTTGTGAGGATTGGAGCTTTCTATGCCTTCATCAGAGAGAGGGAGAGGGGGAACGATGTGCAGTTAGAGCCTCAGGTCTAAATTTGATGGAAATGGTAGATATTTGTGGATAATATAAATTGTCAGTGACTGGATGAACGTGTCAGACATTTTTAAGCAGAAAGAAATATGAATTTCCTGCACTGGTTTTAAAACACGAGTACTAGCAGTGACATCGACATTAGTTTCTATAATCAGAGAATATTTTAATGCAAGGTATGAGATAAGATGCTTCTGTTTATGCATTACTACATTTTTTGATATGAGCCATTTCCTCCAGTCAAACAGACAAACAGTGTATTTTCCAATCAGATTTGTTGCAATCGTATGTAATTTTTTCAAAATACAGGGGGGGTGTGCTCTCCCAACCTCAGACTTGGGCACACATAAGCATGTGGAAGAGCAGTACACTCTCAGAGCAAAACCTTAGAAACAGTTATAACGTTTGGTTTTCAAATGATTGATTATTTTTTACAGAATAGTCCTGACCTAATGTTTTCTTATCTAAGATTTTTTTAAAAATATTTGTGTCTTTATTGAAGTGCAGAGATCTGATCTGTAAAGAATAGTTTGTCAATAAAGATCTGTGTGTAGCTATTACTTCCTGTCTTCTGACTTTTTTTGTGGAGTCTTACTTTGGTCTCAGTAACTTATTTTCAAACTCATGTTAGTGGTACTTCGAAAACTACAGTCTATTCTGTTTCTAATAGGAAAAAAAAGAGAAAGGAAAAAAATAATATTATCTTCAATCCTTTTGGGGCAATTAGATGAAAAATGATAGGTGTTTTGTGGTCAATTTAATCTGTTTTGACAGTGGTGGGAAAGATGTCAGATTTGAGGGTTGTAAAATTTGACCACTAGATAGCGCCATTTCTTGGTTTTGGATCTTTGTGCTGACTGCATGCCTCTGTACTTTTCTTCCATCAGGGACACAAATCCTGCTGTGCAGGTAAAAACAGAAAACAGATTCAGCCTTCCATATTTGGTAAAATTATTTTGTGTGTCATAAAGTCAGTGCTTGTTTTGAGGTTTCACTTTATGTCAGACTATGTTTCATTAAGAAAACAATATACCCTCATATTCACCCCTTTGAACTAACTCTCAAATAGCAGCTCAATATTTAAATATAATATG